>CM061559.1:32784507-33384507 GCA_030864225.1 Capsicum baccatum var. pendulum | reverse complement strand
GCTCACAAAATATCCTAACTCTCTATGGGCAAGAAGCACTTTAAGGCTGTTTATTGACCATAGCAATGCAATGTTCAGTGGTGGGGCAAAGCACTAGCGAGAAGCTTCCCTTGGGATTGTACTCACTATCCTACCCGAACAGGAAATTTGTTGAAATAAGGAAACTTAGGCTGTTGTTGAATCAACTTAGAATACAACCGGTACCCACGTCGCAACTAAAGCACTCGTAGCATACGTTCCATCCACATCCGGCCAGTTGAAGTGACCAATAGCTAAAGAAAGTGAAAGAAGTAGAATCAAGCCATTCATCTGAAAAAAGCTTTTTGCTTTATTTAAAACTTCTTGAACTAGAAAGAGAAGCCCTTTTCAGCAGGCTTCCAGCTTCAGGGGCTTGATCAGGATTCGAGGATGCTCCTTGGCTCTTTTGCTTCTTTCGAAGATCATGTCGCGCAAAGTGAATACTTTCTCCAAGTTCTACAATTTCTTGGAGGGTACACAAGGAAATGAAATGGTTCGTTTTTATTATTCCTACCGAAACCATAAGGATTGTTTCCAGCCATCATATAACTTATCTAACATCCAGGGGAATTGCTAGACTTGGGGTTGTCCCATCGACTTCTATTAGAATAGACTCGAAATGGGAAGCCCCTAGCGAAAGAAGTGCGGCTTCAAGTCACGCGAATAGAAGTGTGTTTTCTCAAGTCTTTCTTTAGTATACTCCTAACAACGAAAACAAGGAAAAGGTAAGTGACAAATAGGACAGAGAAGCTTTATTATTGAGAAAGTAAAAGGAGGTCCCCACTTCAAGCGCACCTCTGTATCGACTGAATCACTCTTTTGGTCTAGTCGGTGGAAGTGCATAAGCCACTTTAGAAATAGGGGCGAGCAGCAAGCAGCCCCTTGTATAGGGTTCCAAACCTAAAGGAAGGTGCATAAGATTTTAGTGTAAGCACTAATATGGGTCTGAAAGCGATGAGCAACGGATGTATATCCCTCTTCTATTGTTCTTAGACAGATCTCTCACTCTTGATGAACAAATGGCCTCGGGGTATCCCTGGCTAAATGAGTTTTTTTTTCAATGCAAGAAAACCAAAACCATTCAACCAATATTTCAAACGTTCAACAATCATAATTTATAAATTTGCCTACCCCTATCGTTTGCCTATCCGTTTGACGGCCTAACACATGATACTATCGTGTTCACCAACATCAATGAATCAAAATTAATACATATTCACTTTTATCAACGTCAATCCTTTTTCCGAAAATCCAACTTACCCCCCAATCAAGTTCAAATCATTCAATTAACCTACTCAAATAATCAATCAATATCAACAAACATTTACGATGATTCAAACATATCAAATTAATGAAAACGAAATCCATACACCAATGAATTTGCCACACAAAGTGCCAGACAATCAAAAATTAATCAAGAATAAAATTAAGAATGGACCTTAAAGTCGCTTTCACTCAAATATTATTCGATTAAACGATATGGAGTCCACGGCGAGAACCTCGAATCGAACCTTAGTGACCGAATTCAACGCGAACCCGCCAACTCGATTGATCCCAAAGCCAAACAATCAAAAATAACAATCTCAAATCAAAACCCCCCAAAAATCAGAATCAAATCTAGACCAAGAAGCCAATGTTCGCGACTTTGTTCATGATGTTATTCACGTCAACAAGGTTACAGGTTTCATTGGAAAAAGGCGTGGTCATTGGGCTGGACTATTACGGCTTCAACGGAGCTCCGGCAAGCCTCAACAGTAATGAACTCGATGGGGTTGAGCCGGATTGGGTCGCGATCTTTGGTGCTTGTGATCGGAGCTAGTGGTTTAGGTCGGAATTCGATGGATTTTGAGCTAATGGGTGTTTAGACACCGATCAATAGCGTTTTTTTATGGGTTTCAACTATTTTTGGATGTTTTGACGCGTTTTCGATGAATTCGTAGCCGGAACAGTAACAAACGCAAGACTTGTGTTTCTCTATCAATTTCGATCAAACTCCCTCTATTTTCTACCTCTAATCTCCTCAGCTTTTCGATTCCAGTGTGTGTGTGTTTATTCACAGCATGTGGATGTATCCTAAGTTGTTTGTGAGTGGTGTTCTCTATGTGTGTTGTTTAAATGATGAGTTATATTCCTAGGTGTGTGTATATGTTGTGGCAATATATTGATGGAGGATTATGTGTGTGAATCAGTATATTCTGTGAGCTTCCTCCTCCTCTTTGCTATGCGTCTGTGTGTATGTATATAAATTCGTTCTTGTGATTTGTTATCAGAAAGGAAAAATGTGAGGAAAATGGGGTAGGGGGTAAGTGGGTAGGGGTAGAGGTGGTTAATTTTGATTGGGTAGGTTGTTATTTTTGTTTTGAGTTTGTTATTTAGATTCTTGTAGGGTAAATTATTAAATGGATGAGGGTGTATGATAAGATAAGTCAAAAAATGAATAAATTAGGTTTTTGAGAGGGACAAAATTAGGTACCTACATCATGTCCCTCTTTGGATGTAAACACAAAGTATTTGCAGACATGGAAGTAAATTATGAGACATAATTTTGATCCGACCATTATTCAAAAAGGGAAATAAAAAAGGACAGAGTACCACCGAGTTTGTATTTAGGACATCCTACCTACCCCAAGCTATGAGGGAATCAAGTCACAGGTATCTCAAAGGATTGAAAGGAGAAGGACTATACCGAGTTGGAAAGTCGAGTGAGGTCCTGCCGAGGTTCCAATTCACAGCTCTGTCATTACATCAAAAATAAAAATTACAAGTTAAAAACACAAATAAAATTACAAAAGTCCTATCTATGCATCTTTTCTTGGCTCTTGACTTGCTATCTCATCACCCTATTATCCAAGAGGGCTCCTAACTTGCAATTTCCTTACTCTGTTCTTCGAGCGAGCTCCCGACTTGCAATTTCATCACCTTGTTGCTTGCTTTCAATTTCTTCATCCTGTTCTCCAAGCGGGCTCCTGACTTGCTATTTCTTTAATCTGTTGACTTTTAATTTCTTCACATTGTTGCATGACTTTCAACTTCTTCATATTGTTTCTTGACTTTTAATTTATTCGCCCTGTTCTTCAAGTGGGCTTTTGAAATCACATCAAAACTAAAACGAAGATTATCCCAAACCATGGTTATGATAGAAATCTCACTTTTTAAAAAATAAAATCTCATTTTTCAAGAGGGTCCTAAATGATGGTTTCAATAACATGAATTAAATTCTTGCCCCAGTTTATCATCAGAAAACTTTTGCGAATGTACAATCATAACAACTTGCATGTTGCAATGATAAATCAAGACTCTGACCAAGAAATGCATCTCTTGAGAGTAAAATTAAATGACCAAGGCTAGGAAGTGCATCTCCTAATAATTAAAGTGAGAAATTCCGACTAGGAAGTGCGTCTTCTGGAGATAAAGGTTTAAGTTAGGAAGTGTGCCACCTAACAAATGAAAACTGATAAGAAAGTATGTCTCCTAAGGGTTTAGTGCAAGGACTCAACTAGAAAATGTGCCTTATAGGAGTGAAGGTTCAATTTAGGAAGTGCATCACCTAATAAATGAAACCTGAATTACTCAGATAAGGAGGTGCATCTCCTAGGGGTTGCATGAAAAAACTCGACCAGAAAGTGCATATTCAAGGAGTAAAGGCTTAAGTTAGGAAGTATGTCACCTAGCAAGCCAAAACTTGAACTACCCTGATAAGGAAGTGTGTCTCCTAAGGTTTAAATGGAATGACTCGACTAAAAAGTGCATTTTCTAGGAGTAAATGCTTAAATTAGGAAGTGAACCACCTAACAAGCGAAACTTGAATTACCCTAACAAGAAAGTACATCTCCTAAGGGTTAACTACTCAACTAGAAAATACATTTTCTAGGAGTAAAGGATTAAATGAGGAAGTGAACCGCCTAACAAGAGAAACTTGAATACCTACCAAGGAAGTGTTTCTCCTAAGGGTCAAATGGAATGACTCAACTAGAAAGTGAATTTTCTAGGAGTCAAGACCTAGGTTAGGAAGTGCATCACCTAACAAGTACAATTTGAATTACCCAATCCAGGAAGTGCGTCTCCTTACAAATGCCACTTGAATTACCCGGATAAGAAAATGGTTCTCCATACAAATGCCTCTTAAATTACCCAGACAAAGAAATGTGTCTCCTTACAAATACCGCTTGAATTACCCGAACAACAAAATGTGTCTCCTTACATATGCCACTTGAATTACCCGAATAAGGAAATGCGTCTCCTAACATATGCCGCTTGAATTACCCAAGTAAATATGTTTTCTTACAAATGCAGCTTGGATTACCCAGACAAGAAAATATATCTCCTAATTATTAAATGGAAGGACTCAACTAGAAGTGCGACTTCTAGGATTGAAGGTTCAGTTTAGGAAGTGCATCACCTAATAAATGAACTTGAACTACCTGGAAAAGGAAGTGTGTCTCCTAGAGATATTGGATTGTCAGTTTTACCATGATTTTGATTACCAAACCTGTGTAGCAATATTGCCCCTTGCCTTTATAGATGTGAGAAATGATGGCCTTTGATGTTTAGGCTTTGAAATCCTTGATTTAAAGGTAATATGTATTCCTGTTTTATACAAAGAAAACTTGTGAGGTTAAGAACATGGTGGCTAGTTTGTGGCTTTAGCTTTCGCGGCGATCGCTCCTGCCCTCGTCACATTTAACCTTGCTTCCAACCATTAACATATCTCATTGACTTGTTGTATCATTGACCCAAACTCAAGTTATTAAGAGAGACTCTAAAGCATACACAGTATCTCTATTTTTTCTATGTTCCTCAAATAAATCCTTTGAATCTTGGTATTTTCATGAGTTTTCAGACTTGTCTGTTGATAAAATTTTCTACATGCCTGATTTTCGCTCACAATCATGTCTCTTTCATGTGCTGGCCTTTTGTTTTGCTTTGTGCAATTGAAGAAGTTGATATCTAGTTTTGAAATCTTTTCTTACTTGCTTTGACATTGATTTGACTCAAAGACACAAGAAAAATGACTTTCCATTTGTACAACTAATTCAAGAAAACAAAAATAAAAATATAGAGAAGAAAGAACAGACAATGAATGTCCCCACTGAAACAGAGAAAACAAAATTTTATCTGAAAGTGACAGTCAACTCTAATGATTATGACATGCATTTTGGATTAAGCTACCTGATCTTTCCATCCAAACTTTCACCAATTGTTATTGAATTAATGACCCTAAAATGGAGTTACTTCCTTGGTCCAATCGCATTCAGAGACCTCATTCGGTTAGTGACGCCTTGAAAGGTTTTCGCCAATAAGACTCTATCATTTTTTTTCTCTCAGCTCACCATTGCCTTATGGTGTCCGTGAGAGTTTTCACCAATGAGACTCTTTTATTTTTTTTCTCTTGACTCAGAATCGTCTTATGATGCCCGTGAGGCTTTTTACCGATAAAACTCTCTCTTTTTTTTTAACTCACAATCGCCTAATGGTACCTGTGAGGGTTTTTACCAATAATACTCTCATTTCATACTCTCAACTCACAATCGTCTTATGGTGCCCGTGGGAGTTTTCACCGATAAGACTCTCTCATTTTAGCTCTCTCAACTTACCATTATCTTACGGTGTCCATGAGAATTTTCACCAATAAGACTCTCTCATTTTCATTTATTTCCTGATTTCTTATGCTAAGGAAGATGGGTGAGTGTAGCCCTATGGACCAGCCGACTTAAATATGGTTTCGGGAGCATATTGCTTATCACCACAAATATTCAATACAGACTCTCTCATAGAGTAGGGAGGGACAACCGTTGGATGACCCTTAGAAGTAGGAGCTTCATGTGGGGGTGGAGCTATAAAAATGGGAATTGCAGGTAGAGCCGAGTATGTGGTAGTTTCGTATTGAGGAGCTTGGATAGAAATATTGGAAGTTTTAGAAAAGTGTTTCCCCGAAGTAAATCCTGATGCATACTATGGCCTGTCAACAAAAATAGGGCATTGTACATATGACATTGGAGGCAAGCTAGAAAGATATTCCAAATTATCAATGGGAAATGGAGGAAGCGACTATCCGTTAGCCCAAGCTCAACGCATTTCTATCATTTACTGCCTTAATTTCCAAATCTCTTCATTAGCTCTTACATTATCATTCTCCAAACTCCCTATCTGATTAGTGACAACAACCTCGGTATCCTTTTTGGTCATAAATTTCTCTTCAACTTAGTGTAATATGAAGGACCAGCCAAAATTGCACAAACCACCTTAAACTAACTGAACCTAAGATAACAAATGCGTAAGAGTTTAACACTTTTTCAAAACCTCTTTTTTATTATTATTATTTAGAAAAGATCACCTAACCCAAGAAGGGCGCCTACGTATCTCACTCCCGAGAAAGGAGAATCAGGTGTGTGTAGTTCGTGAAGTTCGACCACAAAATGGCCAATCAAACTCTGTCTTTTTCTTGTAACTTTAGAAGAAAAGAAATAACAAATTGTCAAAAAAATTGATGAAAATCTTTTTTTGAATTTTTCAGCTTTAACATCCCTATACAAAATGAAACCTATGATTACCAAAGAAAAGTCTTTTCGATTTTCAATTTTGAATTTCATATGAAAATGAAATTTGAAACTATTAAAGGAAAATCTTTTTGAGTTTTGTTTTAAATATTAATATGACACCTTCTCTAAATGAAGAGTGAAGAAAAATCTTTTTAGATTTTTTAAATAAGATCACCGAACCTTGAAAGGGCTGCCTACGTATCTCACTTCCAAAAAAAAGAATCAGGTGTGTGTAATTCGTCCAGATTGGACAATTAAAGATTACATAACAAACTGAACCTTGACTTGAGAGACACGACCAAAGACAAACGATGAAAACGTCAATAAAATCCTTTTTGGGTTTTTCAATTTGACACTTCTCATAAAACCGACACCAACAACTACGAAAGAAAAATCTTTTTGGTATTTTCGTTATATGAAATGTACAAAACCTCTACCATTTTTTATTTTTCTTTTATAAAAAGCTCCTATTGAAAAAAATATTATTTTTTTTAAATTTACGAATTATGAATGCTTGCTAAAGAGACCAAAAAGAAAATCTTTTTGATGTTTATATATTTTGAGAAAAAGAGTGGAAAAGATAAAACAAAATCCTTCTGGATTTTTGGATTGTGAAAAACAAAAGTCATAAAAAACTCTAAAAACTACGAAACTCTTTTTCTTGACTCATTTTCTCTTTTTTTTTCAACCTTTACTTGCCTACACACTTTTCTTTAATTTTGTCATATGTTTTTTCCCAAATTAGTCCGTCAAATGACCCTGTTAACCTCAAAGATGCAATAATTAGCACATAAGAATGCTTTAGGGGTGAGTTTCGTACAAAGGACAAAGTGGATCCCGCTAGGTCTCAATATGATGCAGATAAGCATGACCTAAAGGCTGACCTTGGCTGGGGTCCACTAAAAGGCTGTTTGAGGGAGCGTATGGTCGATAGTGGCTGCAACAACTTTTCACCTACTTCATACACCCAACGGCTCTCCCTCCTAAAATAAGGGTGACTCAACTAGAGGTCGTCTACATACATATACTACGGGACTTGTTGCGAAAGAATGACTCGGGTTAATGTACATGATGCCAGATATAAAGCGGTAATACATAGAAGAAAAACTGTAAACATATAGCACACAGACACTCAATATGATAAAACAACAACACAAACGATAACACACACAACATCTATACACACATAGTGTCAAACTAAATCGATACAACTCAAAAATGAGCTCAAATTTTAAAAATTTTCCAGTAGAGTCGCCAGAGCTGTCACACCCTTTTTTTAACCGAAAAAGGATTAACTTGAGTTAGAAAAGGGTTTTATTATTGAGTGACAAAAGAAAATAATTTGTTTCAAAAAGGATTATTTACATTCAAAACTCAGAGTCGCTACTTGGCATAAAATCGGTGTGCCAAGTCACCTTTGAAAATCTTTTTTCAAAATGATTTTGACTCTTTAAACTGATTTGCGAATAGAGATTCTGGCTAAGGAATTCTGTTGAACGAGGGAAAGATGTTGGGAACCCCT
The DNA here is from genome assembly GCA_030864225.1 of Capsicum baccatum var. pendulum. NCBI lineage: Eukaryota > Viridiplantae > Streptophyta > Magnoliopsida > Solanales > Solanaceae > Capsicum > Capsicum baccatum. The sequence continues at coordinate 33,376,428 of CM061559.1, read as the reverse complement.
CGGACCCATGTTTCGACCATGGTTGCTTCGTAGAGTATATCAGCTAGTATGGTGCTATGAAGTGAATAAACCAACAAAACATATAAACAAGCAAACAAACAAATAAGACAAAATTCAAAATCAAGATAATGTCCAGTCTGAATTATACAGTCCAAAAAATAGAAAAATACAAAACATGTAAATCTTATTCTAAACCAATCCTAGACTATGCTTTATTTGATGCCTCGGGCCTTGATCACGATTATTTTCTGCCAACATAATACATCGAGGCATTCCCCAATGAATAAATAAAAATGGGCTCGGGGCATCCCCGGCTAAATGAGTATATTTTTTTTCAGTGCGAGAAAATCAAAACCATTCAACCAATATTTCAAACATTCAACAATCCACAATCCCTAAATTTGCCTATCCCTATTGTTTGCCTATCCATTTGACTGCCTAACACATGATACTATCGCATTTAACAACATCAATGAATCAAAATTAATCCATATTCACTTTTATCAATGTCAATCTTTTTTCTCAAAATCTAACTTAGCCCTCAATCGAGTTCAAATCATTCAATTAACCAATTCAAATAATCAATCAATATCAATAAATATTTACGATGATTCAAACATATCGAATCAACAAAAACAAAATCCACACACCAATGAATTTGCCACACAAAGTGCCAGACAATCAAAAATTAGTCAAGAATAAGATGAAGAATGGACCTTAAAGCCGCTTTCAATCGAGTATTATTTGATTAAACGATATGGAGTCGGCGACGATAACCTCGAATCGAACCTCGGTGACCGAATTCAATGCGAGCCCACCAACTCAATCGATCCCAAAGCCGAACAATCAAAAATAGCAATCTCAAATCAAATCCCCCAAAAATCTAAATCAAATCTAAACCAAGAAGCCAATATTTGTGACTTTATTCATGATGCTATTTATGACAATAGGGTTGTGGGTTTTATCGGCAAAAGGTGTGGTCATTGGGCTGGACTTTTACAGCTTCAACGAAACTCCGACAAGCCTCTACAGTAACGAACCTGATGGGGTTGAGCTGGATTGGGTCGCGGGCTTTGGTGCTTGTGATCGGAGATGGTAGTTTAGGCCAGAATCTAGTGTATTTTGAGCTAATGGGTGTTTAGATACCGGTTAATAGCATTTTTTGGTGGGTTTCAACTAATTTTGGATGTTTTGATGTGTTTCTGGAGAATCCATCACCGGAACAGTAACAAACGTAGGACTTGTGTTTCTCTCTCAATTCTAATCAAGCTCCCTCTGTTTTCTACCTCTAATCTCTCTCAGCTCTCCGATTCCCATGTGTGTGTGTGTTTATGCATGGCATGTGCGTGTATCTTGAGCTGTTTGTGAATGGTGTCATTCGTTTGTGTCATGTGAATAGTGAGTTATATTCCCAGGTGTGTGTGTATATTGTGTTAATATATTGATGGAAGAGTATGTGTGAGATTCAGTGTGTTCTACGAGCTTCCTCCTCCTCTTTGCTATGCGTCTGTGTATGTGTATATAAATTAGTTGTTGTGATTTGTTATTAGAAAGGAAAAACGTGTGGAGAATGGGGGAGAGGGGTAAGAGGGTAGGGGTAGAGGTGGTTAATTTTTATTGGGTGGGTTGTTATTTTTGTTGTGAGTTTGTTATTTAGATTCTTGTAGGGTAGATTATTAAATGGGTGAGGGTGTATGATAAGATGAGTCAAAAAATGGATAAATTGAATTTTTAAAAGGGAAAAACTTAGGTGTCTACACAGAAGGATCACGAAACTCTCACGAAGCAAACACTATCGGCAATGGCGGAAAAGGGTAAAGGAATGGAGGTGAATACACCATAATTGGGGGTTTCAACTATTTCATAAGCTACTATTTCACCTATTATTCATTGAATTATGGAGTTGTTTTAGGAAACTCTGTTGCTCAATCCTCAAAATCGATTGTGTAGGGACCTATAGTTAGGATTAAGCCTGTCAAACGGGTCGGGCTAACTTAACCCAGCCCGGTCCACTAAGCAAACCCGGCCCGGTATGACCTGGCCCGGTCAGCCTACGAGCTGTAGGGTACTGGGTCTCGGACTGGGTTATTTTTTGGTTTAGGTCCAGTTGACCCAGCCCGAACCAAATCCAATCGGGGCTTGCCGATTAACCGGCTCGGAGTAATTTTTTTTTTGAAATTAGATTTTGTAAAAATTGGACCGTTGTTGACCATTGGGCCCAACGGTCATATTACCATTTGGGCCCTTAAAACGGCTCAAATGGCCTTTTTTAATCCTAAAAAAAACTATAAATACCCTACACTCTCAAATCATTTTTCACACAAATTTTCATTCTCTCAAATCTCATTCTCTCTCAATTCTCAAATATTCTATATATTTAAATTTCTAAAGTGCTCACTTTAATTTTTTAATTTTGCGATTACAAAGTACGAGTGGAAGTTTCTAAAGTCGCAACCTTTGGATACTTCCAAATTTTGGTATTATCGGTCCATCTCTTACGTTTAATTTTTAATTAGTGTATTAATTGTTGAATATTTTATTTTATTATATTTGTGTTTTGAATGTTTTTAGTTTAATTTATATTATGGTTAAATTAAGAAACCTCATCACTAAATGTGTTAAAAAAAATTTGTCCCGAAAGTGATAGTGGTAGCAAAAAATAAATTAATAGCGGTAAAGGTATTTCAAGTAGTAGATATACCCGTGTGCCTTCGGCTCCGGTACCGCTTGGTACAGCTTTTGAGGAAGAAATAGGTGTAGGTGCTCACGATATGGATTACGTAGAAGCTCGGGAAAATTATGGTATATAAGAAGAAAATGAAGTAGATGCGGTTAATTTAGACGAAGATGATGAAAATATTGGTGAGACACCCGCAGTAGGAAATGCTAACGTTAGATCTAAATTGGTTAATCTTCCTCCCCGTCCTCCCCGTGCCCCAAGAGCTCATAAAACAACTAGTATTGCATGACAATTTTTTGAATGTATATCAGATACTGAGGTGCAATGCAATATTTGTCAATAAATATATAAGCATAAAAGCGGAGGCAAGCAAGGGGGTACGGGTACATTAATTAGACATATATGTGATGCTCACGAAAGATAGTTAAATATTGCATGGGTAGAATGGACCCGACAACCGGTCAGGTAATGAAGAAGTATAATAAATTGAGGGACCGAGAAAAATAGCTAAAATGGTAATTGTGGGTTGTTTGCCTTTTAGTTTTCCTTCTTCTGATGCCTTTATTCATTATATTCAAGTAATTTATAATTCTATGTTTAATGGTATTCCTAGAAGTACTTGTCGGTCTGATATTTTTAGACTTCATTCACAATATTATTTTTATTTATCAACATTGTTAAAAAATAATTCAATGTAGATTGTCCCTAACTTTTGATCTTGATCGTGCTATAAATAAAAATGATTATTTAACCGTTACTTGTCAATGGATGGATAGTAATTTTGTGATGCAAAAACGTATTCTTGCCTTTTTATATGATGAACATCGTAAACATACTGGAGATTTTATTGTTGATTCGATTGTTAAAGTTACATAATTTTATGGTATCGAAAATAAAATCCTATGTATTGCTTTTGATAATACTTCTAACAACAAGACTGTTATAACAAAGTTAAAATCTAAGCTATCTCCGCCGTTACCTAAAATTTTTCATATTAAGTGTGCATGTCATATATATAATTTAATTGTAAAAGATGGTCTTGAGGTTTTTGAGCTTTATATTGAAAAAATTTGTCTTGCTATTGGTTTTTTTAAGGAAATAATCGAAGAAAAAGAATTAGAGAATTTAAAGTTAAATGTCAAGAAAATAGACTTGCACCGATATTGATGCCTGAGGAAATTGATATTAGATGAAATTCTACGTATGATTTTTTAAAAACTTATTATAAATATAGAGTTCCTATTACACTAGCTTTTAACCAATATTGTGGTTCATTTACAGATTCTGCTGATTGCATGCTACATGATTCCGATTGGGTTGTAATTAATGATCTTGTTAAGTTTTTAGAAAAATTTTATATAACTACGGTTGAATTTTTCGGTGCTTATTATCCTACTGTTTGTAATATTTTGGCATGTATAGCCGATATTTCTGGTTTTCTCAAAGAATATAAAAATAAAAAGGTTATAAAGAAGTTATTGGTGTCATATTTACTAAATTTAAAAATTATTTTTTCCCGATTCCCCTATTTATTTGGTTGGTATTATGCTAAATTTGTGCATGAAATATAATACTTTGTGTTACTTTAGTACTATTATTTATGCTAACTTAGAAATAAATACTGACAATAATTCTGAACAAGTACAACCTGATTTGTGGACGACTATGGATGATGCGAATGAATACATAGAAAAATTATATAATCACTATGTTGATTTAATTGATTTAGCCATACCTACAAATATCACTCCAACTGTCGTTCCTCATCCTCCCGAGGAGCCATCAATTTTTAAAAGGTCGGCACATAGTGGTTTGCCTGATTCCTTTTATGAATTACCTTGTTGGAACAGTGTTGATGAGAGAGCTTACACATCAACTTATCGGGAAAAGCTTAAATATTATCTTCGGTCGCCGCCAGAGGATCGCAGACGACGGATCAACACGTTGGATTGATGGAGGAGTAATGAAACACAATATCATGTGCTTTCAAGATTACCTAGAGATATCTTGAATGTTCCAATGTCAACCGTTGCATCAAAGGGCGTTTTTAGTCAGGGACAAAAACAACTTGAAGACAACCGACACTCATTGGAAAGTAATGCAATGAATGTTCTAGTTTGCCTTAAAGATTGGATTAGAGCGGAAAGAAGAAATCAAGGAATGGAACCGGAGCCAAACGACAAGCAGAAACTTGAAGAAATTATGTTTTCACGGGAGAACTCAACAGAATCAAGTGCAATACATGGTTTTTTTCTCGTTGATTTTGACTATCCTATGCAAGTTCCGTTAATAATAACATGAATGAATTGGAAAAAATGATGCATAATTTGTAGATTTTTCATTCATGTAAATTATAAATTTTGGATCATTTTACAATCAGTAAAATTCAACATTCATTCACTCCTTAGTCCTTACTTTGTAATTTGTTTCATTTAATGATTTAAATTGAATTTCTTGTTTAAATTTAAAACTTACTTTTAACATGTTATTAATTTACTATCAAGTATTATTAATTTATTATATTAAGTAGCATATGTTTTGTATATTTATGTATATATCTTCTATAGATGCGTATATTTAATGTATACATATGTATATGTTTTATAAATTGTATATATATATTGTAGTATATGTTTTATTTAAAGTAGTACATATATATTGAATGGTGCGTATATATATGTATATATCTTCTATTGACGTGTATATTTAACGTATACATGTGTATATATTTTTAAAATCAGTATATATATATTGTAGTATATGTTTTATTTAAAGTAGTACATATATATTGAATGGTGCGTATATATGTGTATATATCTTCTATAGAAGTGTATATTTAACGTATACATGTGTATATATTTTATAAATTAGTATATAATTATATATATATTGTAATGTATATATATTGTAGTATATGTTTTATTTAAAGTAGTACACATATATTGAATGTTGCATATATATTTGTATATATCTTCTATAGATGTGTATATTTAACGTATACATGTGTATATGTTTTATAAATTAGTATATAATTATATATATATTGTAATGTATATATATTGTAGTATATGTTTTATTTAAAGTAGTACATATATATTGAATGGTGCGTATATATGTGTATATATCTTCTATAGATGTGTATATTTAACGTATACATGTGTATATGTTTTATAAATTAGTAATTAGTATATAACTATATATATAATTATATATTGTAGTGTATATATATATTGTTGTATATGTTTTATTTAAAGTAGTACGTATAGTCGTATATATTGAATGTTATGTATATATGTGTATATATTTTTTAAATTCTAACATAGTATATACTATATATATAGTGTATATATATTGTTTAACGTATTTAAAATGTGTATAGGTGGATATATATAGTGTATATTGAAAAAAACTTTTTTCTCTTTTATTGGGTTTGATTGAATTTTTAACCGGATTTGATCGGATTTAGGTTGATTTGACCGGATTGAATTAAGTGGGTCAGGTTAAGGTTATTTTTTAAAATTTTTCTGTTGAACCTAGACCCGGCCCACTTAACCAAAACCCGGACCCAACCCTCCCCACAACCCGGCTAAATTTAATGAGTCGGTTTTGGGTTGACCCGGCCCGGCCCACATAACACTTGAGACTAAGATAATAGCTAAGAGGAAGTTGGACTTACAACAAGCATCTGAGGGGCAGAAGCGGTCTCATGGATCTGAAATTTGTGGCTCTGGTAATTAAGGATGGTGCAATTACAAGCTGCTGAACTTGACAAGGAAAATGAAAAATGGAGAAAGGCAGATATATTGTATGTTGCTGGTGATTCACCTTCCATTGGTGCTTTAGAGCGGGTTATTGTAGGACAGTGGAACTTTACAGCAAAGCCTAAAGTGACTACCATAATGAGGGGTACTTTGTAAAGTTGTTTAATTCGATGGCGGATAGAGATGTACTAGTATGCTTAGTACCTCATACTATAAATAATAGACCAATGATTTTGAAAGCGTGGACAACTGACTTCGATTTTAATGCTGAAGTGTTGACTGTAATTCCAGTGAGATTCCTAATTTACCTTTGAATTGTTGGAGTCAGGGATCTTTGAGCAGGATTGTAAGTGCTTTAGGAAATACATTGTATGCATATTATTGTACTAGAAAGATTGTATCCTAGACGAGAATGCTCATAGAGATGAATGTTACTCAACCCTTCCATAATCAGTAAAAGTACAGGATATTTGTGGTAAGGTGTTTGAGAAAAAAATGAAATATGATTGGGTTCCTCTCTATTATACTATTTGTCTCATGGTAGGATATAAGTGCCAAAATAAGGACAAGAAAGGGCATCTTAAACCTAGAAAACCAAAACTGGTATGTACTTAGTTGCAGAAGCCACTCCTGAGGAGCAAGCTCAAGGTAAGGTAGTTAAGCAGTAAGTTTACATTGAGTCTGATGTGGTGTTCCCTCCTCTACAATAGGTCCTAGTCCTAATGATTGGAAGAAAGCCAGAGGCAAATTAGTAGCAAAACATAAGACACAGATGGCTTTACTGACTACTCCTATAACTAATGGATTTAGCATGCTATGAGAGGGTGGTAGTACACAATCACTAGGGATGAACCAGGAGATAGGGAAATATAGTGTTGATAGGGGAGGTGGTTCAAATAATCTCTCATCGGTTCTTTGATGTTGGTTGCTTGGAACATAAGGGGTTTGAATAAGCTTTGTAAGCGAAAGAAGTAGCTATCTTTTGTAGTAAACATAGAGCGGGTCTTATAGTTGTTCTAGAGTATAAAATGCAGCAACATTATGCTTCTAATATAATAAAGAGAGTAGCAAAGCAGCGGAGCTGGTCTGATAATTATGATCAACAAGGTAGAGGCAGGATATGGATTAACCAAGTGCTGGATTTTGTTCCTTTAGTAATGAATGAGCAATTCATCTATGGTCAGGTGATGACTATTGGATTGAAGCTTTGGATTACAGCAATTTATGATTTGCATAATATAGGTGATAGAAGAAGGTTGTGGTCAGTTTTGGGTACCTTAGTAACAAACATGCAGGAGCCTTGGCTATAATTTGGAGATTACAACACTGTCTTGGAAATGGATGATAGAGCAATAGGAAGTTAGATACAACTAAGTGAGATTAAAGGTTTTTTTGAGTTTATGCAGGATCATACTTTCATTGAATTGAAGTCTGTAGGGAGGAAGTATAATTGGACAAATGATCATGTCCATAATAAAATTGATAGGGCCATAGTAAATATTGAGTGGATGCATGTTTATTCTCATATTAAAGCTATAATTATGGATCCTAGATGCTCACTCAGATCACACTCCTATAGTTATACCTAGGGTCTTGAATCAGGCAGGGCATAGTAAGCCTTTTAAATTCTTCAACATTTTAGATAAGCATGAAGAGTTTTTTCCTCTGGTGCAGTAGGCTTGGTACAGTATGTCAAGGTAGCACTATGAAGAGAGAGTGGGACAAGATCAAGGTAGTGAAGCAAGGCTTGAAATAGCTCAATACAAGAGAATATAATTGTCACGACTTAAAATTTGGGGTCTAGATGACACTTATCGTAGTTTAGCCTTAATAAGTAAGCCCAAATACCAAGAGTTAAGAAAATTCAGAGACATCAGTAAAACGGAACATGACAAGACTTCTAGAACAAAGTCAAACCCTAAAACATAAGTAAATGCAGAAGACTGAAAAAAATACATAAATCCAATCCCAAAACCCGGTATCATAAGTACAGAGCATCTAACAATACAACTTAGTCTGAAATATACCATCTATCTTTGAAATAATTAAAGACAACTACAAACGGAAAAGGGCCTAGAATGCCTTTCAACAATGTGAAATGGTGCAAAAAAACCCTTCATCTACCTATTGGGCCTAAAATGTCCTCCTCGTCTATCTATTAGGCCTAAAATACCCTTTCCGTCTATCTATTAGGGTTATTTTGACCTTTTATTTAACAGATCAATTGACCCCAATTCAATGTGACTTTTTTTATTGGTCAACTAATAATTAATTAAAATAATAATTTTCTCCTAAATTTTCAACCCACCCAAACCTAATAATCTGTATTTTAGGGGCTTTTTACATCGAATTACTATTACTGTTTGTGGGCACTGCTTCTTTACTGGTGGATTTTTGCACCCAAACCTAAAATTATAGCACTAACATTCCCCTTATCCTCTCCTATGGACAATTCAGTAGCTAAACATTAAAAATTCATCCCTAATTCTACTTAACGATCGACAATTTTTGTCATTAAACAGTAAAACACATTCTAGCTAACTGAATTTTCTTATAATCTGTTGTTAATCCATAACTAAATAGGAATAGCATGAGAATTTTGTTGTTTAGCTATGAAATTTTATCCGTCGCTAATGCCTTGTCTTCTAAGAGTGGATTTTTCAGGTGCACTTATTGAAGATAAAATGAAAAAAAATCATACCTAGAAAATATAAATGGAAAACGTTCCAGAAATTGAATGAGTGAACTGATGAGATAAATGTAATAAGTAGTCAAGAATGCCTCAGAAAAAAATATAGAAATTCAGATTACTAGGTTTGGGTGGATTGGAATTTTAGGGAGAAATTAATTATTTTATTTAATTATTAGTTGATCAATAAAAAAAGTCACGTCATTAATGAATTGGGACCAAATAGATCATTTAAATAACAAGGCAAAATAGCCCCAATAGGTAGACGGGGAGGACATTTTAGGCTCAATAGGTAGACGGAAAGGGCAGTTTAGGCTCAAAAGGTAGATAGAGGGCATTTTTGCACCATTTCACTTGGTTGAAGGGTTTTTTAGGCCCTTTTATTGAAATAAAAATAATAGGAGGCCTGAAAATGACTCTGGACGCTTAGAGTATTCCAGTACCTCTCTCGCACGAACTCAGCCACCTCGCATAGTGCTCGTACTAGAATTTGCATCGAAAGGGTAAAATAGAGATGAATATGGTCCACTTGTACTCAGTAGTATAATAGGTCGACTGACCGAAGTAGAACATAAGATAAGTAAAATACATTATGAGCACCTCACATGCAAGCAAAAAAAGTCATTAGCGGTAGCTCACACCGTCTCTACTAACAGTTCTAATATATAAATAGAAATAAACCAATACGGATATACACGAAGAATATACTGAAACTAAACACTAATCAAGGAATTTAAAAAATTCATGTAAGATGTTTATGAAATGCAATGCAATATAATGTGAATGAGATGAATAGTGAAAACCATTGCATAACTTTCTGTATACACTCACCGAGTTCGCAGCTCTCGAGTAGGACCCATGGGTATTCGCAATCTATATACTATATCTCATATCTAAATATCGATCCGCATCTCTGGATCATGTTTACGGAGTGGATTTTCATAAAAATGTCTCTCTTTTTTCAAAATAGTGTTTCTCAATAGTACTAGTGTCTATGAATGTAAATGTATGGGTGACTATGTAATGCTCACAATTTAACTCAATATGATGATATCCAATCCATCCAACATGTATGTATACAAGTGAGCCTAGAAATCTACTCAATATGTTCACAATTCATGATTATCAACTCTTATTAAGCACCATTAGAATAACTATGCATGTAAGATGTTAGTAATATCATATCAACCCCTAACTCAAATATTTTATCACGATAAAGACAAACAATGCACAAATAAGACCTGTATAGGAAAAATAAAACCCCTACACAAGGATCATATCTAGAATAAAGGCATTTAAATGCACAAATAAGACCAATGATATCAAATAAAACCTCCACATGCTTAACACACAATATCAGACATCATAAATCAGCCGCAATAGAATATAAGCTCCCTCACGGGCAAAACAGTAAAAATAATATTAAAATATAAAACCTATAGCTATTTTTCCCAAATCATTGCATTCTTTACTTATTTATTAAGTACCCAACTCAATCTAAAAAAATTTAAGTTACAACCTACATCGAAATGACGAAATCCCAGTCCAGGGTACCTCAACATGGAGCTTGTCGTAGCCTCCTAGAATCACCTAATATTTTAATAATGACAAACTAACATAATTTACATGTAGGATCTAATTCAAAAGATCTTCACTAACATTGAAAGAATCAAACAGTTAGGCTATCCCTAAAGATCTGAAAGATCCCACATGCATGAAACTAAAAGACTCCTACATAAGGAAAAGATCTTTATGGGTAATCAAGGTGAAAATTAGTCTGATGCAATATGGGTGAATATATGGATCACATCCTATACATGGGCATATCTGATATGTACATGTAAGATATGACACGTCAAATTCCACAAAGGTAAGGCATATAGTATGTGGGGATATATCTGATATGGATGCTTTTAAAGATATGAATACTCAATCAAGGAATCCAAACAAATCCTTGATTGAAAGAAAATTCCTTGAGTTTTCCTTTTAGATCAAGAAAGTAGCCCAAAAAAACTATATAGAGGCACTAAAGACAGAAGAATCACTACACAACTTAACAGGAAACTATCCCTTTGTCTCATCTTTTAGTCTTCACAAAGCTTTGTACTTCTCTCAGATTACAATAGTTACAAAAAGAAAAACATTGATCCAGTTTATTAGTTATACGAATCAAGGTTGTGTCACAAGATATGGATAACATATTAAGATTCATAAATTGTTCAAACTCTACTGTAACTTCTTCTCAACGTTAAGCTCTAAAGAAAAATCCTTGAAACCAAAGGGACTGGAATAGGCACCATATTGGTGATCTGTATCAGTATAAAATTTTATGTTCTTCCTTACCTTTTCATTTATGTTTTTGATTTGATTTTGTTTTATTAAGTATACTAACTTGCAGGTGAGTTGACTGACAAAGTTGATTAGTTGACTCAAAAAAAAATTTCAATTCACCCCCTCTTCAACTTCAGCTTTCCCCTTATGAACGGCCTTAGAATTAATTACAACATTCAAATATAGCTTCTATGTATTAAAACAAGGCAAATGATACTCACCCATATTTGGATTGGATCCAAAATGAGTTCAAAAAATGAGTTTGAAAAATAAAAGAGTAAAATAAAATTTTAGTTTAATAATACATTGCCCAAAGTTATAGGAGTCTACAACATAAAATACACGCAAAAATGAATTTAAAATGAGGTCCAATCGGAGAAAACCTTTTTTAAAAATTTTACTGATAGAACCCCTAAATTTTCATTTTGAAATTATGATAAGGTTGTTTTGATAATATAATCGATGAAAAATACTAGGAATAAGATTTTTGTAATGCCCCGAGTCTGTACTCTGGACGCTACACGGTACTCATAATCCCAAAGGACCATAAGATAACCCATGTCTGATACCTGCTGCAATAACTGTATAATAACACTGTAATAATTGCGAAAACTAAGCGAGAACATTCCATAAGGTTAAAATCTGTAATAAACAATATTTACGGTATCATAATACCAAAATTGATACATGAATACTAAAATTTGAACAACTGTCTGAAAATACTCTACTCTGGGAAGCCTCTAAACTGTTTGAACTTTGGAGCTGATGGGAAAAGTCCCCAACAAACTCTGACTACTGAAAATAATACTGAAATACTGAAGTAAAACCATGTCCTCGAATTATGAGGACTCGTCGTTGACTCTAACTGCTGAAAATCTGATCTGCTAAGGATGCTCTGGAGCCCGAGTGTCGGAACCTATGATATAAGACATCATAGCGCATAAGAAAGTATGTGTCAGTACTTTGAATGTACTGGTATGCTCAGTGAGGTCGGCTGTAATGCATGGGTTTATATGCATGAACAATACTAACTGACTAATATGAGTATGACTGAATAAGAGTACATGCATGAATACATAGATCGTAACTGAGATCGTGTTAACACTGACTACTGAGTCTGAATACTAATTGACTGGTTTTTGAGTTTTACTGATATTGTATTTTTAATTATCTGAATGACTGTATCTGAAAGACTTGAATTTTGAGGAACTATACTGAGTTCTGTACTGAGCTAATTGACTATATCTGATAGTCTTGAATCTGTAGAACTGAACTGAGTTCTATACTGAGATTGAGACTGGAACTGAGACTGTGGGGGTAATTATCTAACCGATATGCCCCTCTCTTAACTGATTGGGGCACAACTTGTAACCCCAGTTGGAAGGGTGTCAATACCGTGCCATAGGTAGACATAAGTTGTGAGTTAACCCTCTCTGGTAGGAAGCTCTTCCGTCAACCTTCGCTGGCAAGATAACTCTGGTGAGAAGTATCAACCCTCATAATGTATGGCAGGAAGATATCTCCACCTACGCTGGCTACGAAGTTCTGTAATGCAGGGATTGCTACTAAGGGTCAAACCCTCTGCTGACATGAATGCCCTCATCCCTGGGCTAACTCGGTGCTAAATCCTACTCCCAACTGAATAGACACTGAACTGATTTCTAGTCTGTACTAGGCTGGACTAAGCTTTTACTGAGATTACTATTTAGCTGAGCTGAAACTGAGTTTCACTGAATTTCGTTGACTGACAGAATACTATTAAATTCAGTTAACTAATAGAGTTTACTGAGGTCTGAAATGAATACTGAGTTATCCTAAACTATTACTGACTCTACTGAGTTTTTCCTGAGTTCTGTAACTGACTGAGAGTACTACTAATCATGACGTGACTGATACTGTTCTATGACTGACCATGGCTCTAATTAAACAGCTAAATTGTCGGGTACAAGTACCCCCAGGACTCGATAACATAAATTAAGAGACATGGCATAAACATGAAACATGTAAACTATAAACTTGATCATCATTCATTCATTGGGGCATTTTAACAAACACTTGCATGATATATCTTGCACATAGGCTAACTTGACATGAATTCTTACTCTTATTAGCTCACATGAAAAATTTATCAAACACTTGGGAGGCATAGAACATGCGCATAATACTAATCAACATGTGAGCACACAATTCAATCTTCAAAATCATAATTTGAAGGCTTTAACATGATCTCACATGATAAGACATAGAATCAATAAACCCCACATGAAACCTAGTATAACACATGGATCTGAAACTCAAATAATCATTATAAACATGAATATTATCAACACATCATGGTATTCATGAAATCAATAAACGTGATGTTTAAAAACTAATTCTTGGACTCCAAGGGTGGAAGAGACCCTTGGATGAACACTTCACATACCTTAGTGTCTGAATTCTGAAAACTTGATGGTGTGTGCTTGAGTTCTTAATTTGAAATTTGAACACCTAGGGTTTTGTTCTTGAGAGATTTTGAGAATGAATGAGTATATTTGCTCTCTAAAGTGATTAATTTCATGATTTGGAGGCTGAAGGTTGAGGGAAAAAGACCCTCATACCCCCAAGGATGCGGTCTTTTAATGACTAAGAACTGGGCTACCGATGCGCAGGTCGACGCGGTGCGTCGATGGCATCGATGCGATAGCCAACGCATCGCACTATGTTTGTGTCGATTCACTGGAATTAGACACTGGTAGCTTGAAAAAATATTAATCAACGCGATAGTCGACGTGGCGCGCCAAGATCGCATTGATCCACTATTTTAAGATTCCAAAGGTGCTTCAAACGATGTTCGAAAAATCCAAAACTTGTCCAAAAATACCTACGGACATTCCTGATCATGAATCAACCTAAACAACAATATTTAATGGACATAAAGGTCGCAAAATAAGATTTCCAACCTTTGTAGACTAAAATGACACTAAGTCTGAGTACTTAGCTATAATATTCTAAGTCTGGGACCCCTTGAAAAGCTTAAAGGACTGCACTAAGCTAGAAATTTTGCAGGGTCTTACAATTTTGGATCTTACCCAAACTCAAATGGTGAAGAAATCCTCAAGAATTGCTCAAATCCAAAGCTCAAAGATCTAATAATTGACCAGTAATTAAGATGTTAATCGCAGTTGCATAGTTGGGCCTCGCAATTACGATGAGTTAACCTGATCAGATCTACTGATTAATCCATCAACATTGCGGTACCGCCATGATAACGCTCAATCTACAGCTCTCGTAGGAGTGTAAAGCGGTCGCTAGCAAATATAGAACCCAACTGGGTTGGGTATCGATCCCACAGAGAATAGCTTGGTCAACAAGTAGGCAACGATTACTAGACTTTTAGTGCAAGCCTCGTAAGAAGGGGGGATTGTAATGTGTAATCAAAATATTAAAGTAAAAACTGAAAATAGCAAAGTAAATAGAAAGAATGTTTAGTAAGTTGTAAAACAATGAGAATTGAAGCGTTGGGGTTATGTCCACCTTTTGAGTTATACGTCTCTATTGTCTATGAGTGTGTTGAATTCCGACATGCATGTGCTTATAGAGAATTGTATTCGATGGTAAATCCAGGCGTCTTTCGACCTATTCGAGGATTATTTCACTTTAACTCTTTCGCTCTTAAAGCGTGTCTAACGGTACGAATTCTCCAAGAGGTTAATCCAGTTACGGCACTAACTGTTTAATAGGGGATGGGACCCTACTACCTTGACACTATCTCTTTTCCAGACAAATAACCTTTCTTTCGAACAAGTTAAATGTTATACTGGCGTATTCTGGTGTTTGCAACCACAAAGAATTTAGATTAAGATGAAGAGAATAATGATATAAGCAGCATACGTGTCACGAACTCACAAGCTCATAGTAATAGATAGTACCTCATTCGGCTTCCATAACCCCAACAGAGAAGTTTAGTTACCCATGAATGCGAAGGAGATCACGATTGACATTGTTATTATACCACAATAATGATTAATTTCGTGTAGCACAAGAGTGGTAAGCGTTTAGGCGTGAATTCCTAGGCAAAGTAACGATTCTCTTGTTGCGGAAATTAAGAATAGATGAATGGAAGAAGAAAAATAGAATTAATGGAAAGATTAGAAGTAGTAGTGAATGTATAATAGAAGGATGGAAAGATGATTGTAAGAATCTGAATGAATAAAAATCTCTAGCATGATAGGGTATTTATAATACTCATATCCTAATCCTACTAAGCTAATGAAATACTTAACCCAATTGTACTAGGTTAATGTAACATTATCCAAATCCAAATAAACTAATGAAATACTTAACCCAATTGTACTAGGTTAATGTATTATTATCCTAATCCAAATAAGTTACTGCAAGTCCCCAAAGTCTTCAGAAATGTTGTTTTAGCCCGGGACAGATTTTCCATGCATCACTTTTGGTCCTTAGGCGTCCAAGCTTCCTTTTGTCCTTCCGTGAAGCTTTCTTTTGCATCAAGTAATCCATAAAATGCTGAATTCTGCATCATTTATACCTGAAACTTTGCTAATCATGTTCGTTAGCTCACTTACAGGAAAAAGGACTAAAAGTGCATGAAATATATAATTTGTCCTCAAAACATGGCACAAATATGGGCAAAATATATTGATATAGGCGCGTAATATCGCCTATCATCAACACCCCACACTTAACGCTTTGTTCGTCCTCGAACAAAATATCATGTCCGTCTAAACATCAACTTAGGGTTTCACAGTATCAACATAAAATATTCGTCAAGACAAGCACAACAATTACCAACAAAGAGTAGTTTTCCGATCATTAGTAGAAACAGGTTAACCTCTAGTATAGACTCGTGATGGTGGTCAACTCATATTCAAAAGTTAAGGTACAAGGAGTCATATACAACTACCCAAAACTCATCAACCATGTGTGTCTCACAATATATTACCCATAATCACTCACAAGTATAGCATCTTTTTCAAACATGGGTATAAAAATATCCTTGCTCTCGCTCTCACAAAGAATTCATATGCAGCAACTGATGACCATAGGCTTGCCCTTAGTGTAATACTCCACTAAATGTCAGAATGCTAAGCTTAGGATCAAGTAGGTCTTTCGATGGTTGTAATGTAGGCTAAGGGACGGGAAGAACTATTTTGGCCAGAAATAGTGACTAAGTTCCTAAGCACTTTAATACATCACATTGTATCATCAACATTTTTCTTTCAACCTTTCTTCTTTCTTTTATTCTACCACCCTTGTTCTCCTCTTTTGTTTTTCAATTTTAAGCATAACTCACTTTTCAGCTTTCTTTTCATAACATACCTCTTATGGTAGCACTTTCTTTTTCATAACATATTCAAGCACCACTGCAATTTAAAGCATCATACTCACCCAATTTCCTCTTATTTTGTCACATGACTTTATACGTTAAAGCACTTAGGAATTTGGATCAAATTACGGTCTTGAAAAAAAATGGATTAGGCTTTCATATGAGGTTTGTCAAAGAAGTCGGCTAAAGGCTCAAAAGGGTTTAACTAGGATGATGTCCACGGGTAGGTAAAATGAAGGTAAACATGTATAGGTTGCCAAAGAAATGCCTAAATCATCTCCTAAACTTACACTCCTTATTTTCGCTTTGCATACATACCAGGCAAGTTCTAGCATCAGCTACAAACATAGAATATACTATTAATCTCACACACACAAGGCACATGGTCGACTTTATTAGAAGTAGTATAGACTCTCGACCCAACAGATGAGGGAATTGAACCACACAATATCACATAGTGAGTCACAATTAGAGCCTACACGTCTCAATAGTCATGATTTTAGCACCTACTCTTGTTATGATCTCATGCTGCCTATTGGAATAATTTCTTGTGAAGCTAAGTAAAAAGATTACTACTAAAAAAACTTAACTTAAACTAAAAAACGAAACAGAAATAAAACAAAGTAAACAAACATAGATGTGAATAGTGAAGTATAGCATGCAATACCGCCACCCCACACTTAAACGGGACACTGCCCTCAGTGGAAAATAAATACGAAGAACCTGGTCAGTCGGACTCTTCCTTAATGTTGGGGGTCATACTCCCTTCGTCGGAATCATCATAAGAGTCATCATCAGAGTTCTCCTCTACGTCGGAATCTGGCAAGCGTTGATCATCATCGGTCGGCACATCATCGTCTAGAGGTTCCTCAAAGTATGTTCCTACTCCACACATCTCCCGTACATGCATATTCATTGGATAGTCATGGTCCAGCTGTTGGAGCTCTGCAGCAGTTGGAACACGACCTCCACTCATCATTGTGAACCGTGTCATGCCATAAAGATGACGGAAGAAACTCTCATCACGAGCATATCTCTCCGCAGTAGTAAGGTTGACACCATGTGTTGTTTCAGCATCTTTGACCTTTGTGAGGTCAACCTTCTTCGGGTTATGTGGGAGTTTGTGATCAGCTGGTTCCTCCTCGATATCCTCCTTCCGCAAGATTGCTGTCAATAGATTACCAAAAGTGAAGTGGGACCTCTTGTGTAGTCTAGCCTTCCGCATTGTAGAGCGAATGATTACCCCAATGTTGATAGGGACATTCGTCATCAATGCATAGACCAAACACACTCTATCTCTTTTTATTTTGGTGTATTGAGTCCCAGGAATAAGGCATGAGTTGACGATGCGCAACCAGATTCTTGCTTCCCTATTCAAAAGAGCATAGGGGAAGGTGTTGTGTCATCCGGTGTCTTGGTGTCTGCTCCACCTTGCCATGGATCTACTTCCACAAAGTGTGTGTCGAATTGCTCTATAAGGAGGTCTGCTATACAGCTCTTTGAATGGTGCTGGATCGACCGAAGGTAAGCCAAGAAAAGAGTTGATCAAATCCGCGTTAAGCTGTAAAACTTGGCCCCGAATCTTTACTTCGCTGCCTGTGGTTTTCGGTGACCAGTTGGCGTAAAATTCTCTTGTCAAATCAATATTACATTCTCCCATGTCGCGGAAGATGAAATCCAGATTCAATGCCATGATTTTTGCCAACATACGCGGTTCCTTCTTCGCTAGGCTGTCCTTGTTGATCAAGTCGACATGAACATATTTGCTTTCCTTGTTGTTCCTATACCATTCTTTGGCTTCCTCCTCAAGAACCCATTTTATTCCAAACATTAGGCGGGGTAATTGCATTGAGGATGATTCTCCTTGGTCCTTGCGACCTCTTTTCTTGCCCTTTTGGGATGTGGTAGCCTTATCTTGTCTCTCTTTAGGTGCCATTGTTCCTAAGATTTAAACGATATTTCATGTTAGCATCAACTCAATGGAAACAATCTATAAACAAGCCATCGGGGTACCACCCCACACTTAGGTTCGTTGATACAAATCAGTGAAGTGAAAATGGTCGATTACTTAGACTTCGTCGACATACGTTTAAGGAGCTATATTCCGACAAGAAAATCAGTGATGTATCACTTCTTGCAACCTTTGAAATACGTTCATGTTAGGTAAAACAAGACTACTACATAGGGGTTTCATCATGGTATAGTTTCTATCAACAATTACAACCTCCTATGTCGGTAGGCAACTATAAGTCTTATCCCGATGAACGGGATCTTCTAACATATAGGTATACAAGTGACAAGACTATGCAATGTTCATAACCATAGCAATTCCACAAAGAGTATGACAATGCAATTAAAACAAAATTCAAGTCGGAATTAAGTTAAGATTATCCTAACGTACATGTTCACTCACATGGTTGTGCATCAACAATTCAAACACTTTAACATCACCAATATTTCGTAAAGATGTAGCAATTCATGATAGACATAGCAACGTAGTACTTACGAGAAATAGATGAAGAATAAAAGAGTACTTACGTGTTTGAAGCCTTTGGAGATGTTCTTGTGAATTGAAAGAGCAAAAAGAAAAATTTTGAGATGATTTGGAGTGGATGTGCGGCGCCTTTAGGTCAATATTCAATGTGTTTATGTTTCAAGACTAAGTCCCCTTTATATAGGAAAAGAATGGGTCGGGTTTTGACCCATTTAAAATCAGTTTTGGAGACAAAAAGGGACCATAGGCGGCGCCTTTAGCTTTGCCTAAGCATGGTATAGGCGGCGCCTAATGCAAAGCATAAACTAGCATAGGCGGCGCCTAGTGTAATGCATAAAGGGGCCATAGGCGGCGCCTAGTGCATGGCATATGAGATTCCGAGACCAAATGTTTTTGCATAGGCGGCGCCTATGCTATAGCATACTTGAGCATGGGCGGCGCCTATGCCTTTGCACACTAGAATCCGAGACCTTAGGCTATAGTATAGGCGTTGCCTTGTTCGTGGCCTAGTTTTACCTAGGCCTAGCCTTGCTCGATGCTTATTTTGTCATGAGCAATGCTCAATCCATAGCCTTATGCATCTTTATTCCAAACTTACCACCTTTACCATACACTACGTCCAAATCGTCATTTGAAACCAATCTCCTCGTTGAATACCTCTTGCACCTATATTTGCTCAAAACCAATGAAAACGATTAGTACGATGGGTTGCCTCCCACCAAGCGCCTTAGTTTTGGTCGTGGCACGACTTTTATTTTTGGATTTTCTTTTATCAAAAGTAAAACACATATTAAAAAAATGAAAGACGATAAATGATAAACTATAAACGATAAACGATGGGTTGCCTCCCATCTAGCGCCTTATTTATTGTCGTGGCTCGACGTAGTTACCTCGAGTACTTAGACTTCATCGAGATAAGTGATGGCCATATAATTCATCGAGTCAAGAGGACCGATATAAGGTTTAACACGTTGACCATTCACCTTGAAGACAACACCATTATTGTCTTCCAATTCAACTACTCCAGACGAGTAGACATGGATAACTTTGTATGGACCAGACCACTTAGACTTTAACTTACCTGGGAACAGCTTCAATCTAGAGTTGAAGAGAAGCACCATATCATCCTTTTGAAAGTTTTGTCGAACAATCCGCTGATCATGATACTTCTTCATCCGCTCTTTGTATAGGTCCGATCTTTCATATGCATGGAGACGGAACTCATCTAATTCGTTCAGCTGCTCCAACCTCAGATTCATCGCATCATCCCAATTCAAATTCAATTGCTTCAATGCCCACAATGCCTTATGCTCGAGCTCGATGGGTAAATGACAAGCCTTCCCATAAACTAGTTGATAAGGGGACATGCCGATGGGTGTTTTGAATGCAGTCCTATACGCCCATAGTGCATCATCTAGCTTCCGAGACCAATCCTTCCTATTAGCATTGACCGTCTTCACAAGGATTTGCTTGATCTCCCGATTGGAAACCTCTACTTGTCCACTAGTTTGTGGGTGATAAGGCGTGGCTACCTTATGTTGCTTGACACCATACTTGGCCAATACGGATTTGAATAGCTTGTTGCAAAAGTGAGATCCTCCATCACTTGTGATAGTACGTGGTACTCCAAAGCGAGAGAAGATATTCCTCTTTAAGAACGCTACAACACGCTTTCCTTCGTTGTCAGCCAATGCTACAGCTTCAACCCATTTCGAGACATAATCTACAGAAACTAAGATGTACTTCATTCCAAACGAATTCACGAATGGACCAATGAAATCGATACCCCATACATCAAAGAGTTCTACCTCAAGAATTTTAGACATGGGCATCTCATGGTGTTTCGAAATAGCACTTTGACGCTGACATTGGTCGCACCTTCTAACATAGTCATAGGCATCTCTAAATATCAAAGGCCAATAGTAACCACTTTGCAATACTTTTCTTGCCGTCCGATTGCCTGCATGATGTCCTCCAACTTGGGAAGTGTGGCATGCTTCCAAAATATTAGGCACCTCTACATGGGATATACATCGTCGAATAATACCATCCGCACATCGTCGAAACAAATATGGCTCATCCCAATAGTAGTGTTGTACGTCATGCATAAACTTCCTCCTTTGGTGGTAAGATAAATTGGCAGGTATCACATTACTCACCACAAAATTTGCAAAGTCGGCATACCATGGTAATTTTTCCATTGTTGTCGCTAATATCTCCTCGTCAGGGAATGCATCATCAATCTGAATTTCAGGTTGCGCTACATGCTCATTCTCGAGTCTAGATAGGTGGTCGGCCACTTGGTTCTCGCAACCTCTTCTATCTTTGACCTCGAAATCTAATTCTTGCAGCAGCAATACCCATCGAATTAATCTTGGTTTTGCATCCTTCTTTGTCATTAGATACCTAAGAGCTGCATGGTCTGTATGAACGATCACCTTAGTACCCAATAGATAGGCACGAAACTTCTCAAACGCATACACAACTGCTAGGAGCTCTTGTTCTGTCACAGTGTAGTTCCTTTGGTCTTCATTTAGGACCTTACTCGCATAGTAGATAGGATGAAATAGCTTCTCCTTTCTATGACCAAGCACAGCTCCAACGGCTACACCACTAGCATCACACATGACTTCGAACGGGAAAGACCAATATGGTGCTACCATGATAGGGGCTTCAATGAGTTTTCCTTTGAGGCATTCAAATGCCTTTAAGCAATCTTTGTTGAAGTCAAACATCGCATCTTTCTCCAAGAGTTTGCACAATGGACTAGCAATTTTGGAGAAGTCTTTGATGAACCGACGATAGAAAGCTGCATGGCCGAGAAAACTACGAACTCCCTTCACCGATATTGAAGGCGGTAGCTTCTCAATAACCTCTATTTTTGCTCGATCAACCTCAATCCCTCTTTCAGAGATCTTGTGCCCAAGAACGATACCTTCTTTTACCATGAAGTAGCACTTCTCCCAATTCAGCACTAGGTTGAATTCTACACATCTTTGCAATGACATGCTTAAGTTTGCCAAGCATGCTTCAAAAGATTCACCAACAACTGAAAAATCGTCCATAAATACCTCCAAAGTGTCTTCAACCATATCAGAAAAAATAGACATCATACAGCGTTGAAAGGTGGCTGGTGCGTTACATAACCCGAGTGGCATACGGTTGAAGGCAAACGTACCATATGGGCATGTAAAAGTTGTCTTCTCTTGGTCTTCGGGTGCAATACAAATCTGATTGTAGCCTGAATAACCGTCCAAGAAACAAAACCATCCTTTCCCCGCTAATCGATCTAGCATTTGGTCCATGAATGGCATTGGGAAGTGATCTTTGAGTGTCCAAGAATTCAGCTTTCGGTAGTCCATGCATACTCTCCATCCAGTGACGGGTCTGAGTGGAATAAGCTCATTCTTCACATTCACGACCACCATCATGCCTCCTTTCTTGGGAACACATTGTACCGGGCTTACCCATGTACTATCAGAGATTGGATATACAACTCCTGCGTCTAACCACTTGATAATTTCTTTCTTCACCACTTCTTGCATAGGTGGGTTTAGATGCCTTTGATGCTCAATGGTGGGTGTGCAATTTTCTTCAAGCTGAATCTTGTGTGTACAAATCCCAGGTGGAATACCAATAATATCCGCAATGGTCCATCCAATGGCTCTAATATACTTCCGTAGAATAGTAATGAGAGCTGCAACTTGTTGCTCACCCAAATCGGCTGCCACAATGACTGGAAGTGTGTTTCCGCTTCCTAAGAATGCGTACCTTAGATGACTTGGCAGCTCCTTCAATTCTAACGTGTGTGGCTCTTCAATAGATGGCTTAGCTGGTGGTGTGGGTCTATTCTTGAGATCAAGGTCCAGCTTCGTGGGAGCATAGCGATATGTCCCTAATCCTGATAGAGCACAAATAGCTTCTTCACAATTTTCAGCATCCTCTTTCTCTCCATTCATGAGCACAACCGCTAAAGGGTCATCAATAATTTGCTCTTCTTCAAGTAATTCTTTCTCATCATCAAAGAAAACATCAGCCACCGAAAATACACTCAGATCTTTGGGTTGCTTTATTGATTTGCATACATCAAAGCGAACCACTTCGTCATTTATTCAGAATGAAAGCTCATTAGCTCTCAAATCAATGAGCACACTTCCTATAGCAAGGAAAGGGCGTCCCAAGATTATGGGAACTTCTGAGTCTGCCTCACAATCCAAAATAACAAAGTCTACCGGAAAGATGAATGAAGAAACCTTTACCAATACATCACATAGAATACCAACAGGTTGTTTTACCGACCTATCCGCCATGACAAGCCTCATGTTGGTTGGAGTAGGATCACCCAACCCCAACTTCTTATAGATTGATAATGGCATCAAATTGATGCTGGCTCCTAAATCACATAATGCTTTGGCAAAATTCAAAGATCCAACGGTGCAAGGAATAGTGAAAGCTCCGGGGTCGGCCTTCTTCTGAACTATCGTTCGGGTAGCGATTGCGCTGCAATGATGAACATCTTCTTTCAACTCATAACTTGCTGCCCGCTTCTTTGTTAAAAGATCCTTCATAAATATCGCATACCCAGGCATTTGTTCAAGTGCCTCCACCAATGGAACATTAATGGTCAGCTGCTTTAACATAGTCATGAATTTGCTGAACTTTGTATCATCCGCCACCTTCTTCAATCTTTGAGGGGAAAGGTGGTGGTGGGTATGGAATTGTTTTCTCCACGGCTTTCTTCTCCTCTTGCTTCCGTTTTTCCACTTTTTCAGGCTGCACGTCGCTGGGTGTGACATCCTTGACGTCTTCCGCGGACTCCTCTCCTATTGCATTGTTATCCAAGTCCGCAGCTTCGTCAACCACTTGCTTGCCTTTTGCTGAAGTTTCCAGCACCTTACCACTTCTGGTAGTGATGGCCATGCATGACCCATCATTCCTTGGGTTTTGCACACTATCGCTAGGTAGAGTGCCGGCCTTTCTTTGATTGAGTGCTGCTGAAAGTTGACTCAATTGCTGCTCTATTTGCTTGATTGAAGTGGAATGTGAATCAACTAATTGTTTCATGGAGGACAAATCATTAATTACCTCCGTTACTCCCGCGCTCGTTGCTTTCACTCCTTTCAATAATTTAGCCATCATGTCTTCCATACTTCCAGAATTAGATGTGGTGGTGTCACGTCTACCAGGAGGAACGTACAAACCACTCATTTCATTCTTGTTCTTCCAACTACCTTGGTCCTTGTTTCCAGATTTATCATAATAGTTCCGACCTTGGTTTCCTTGGGTATTCCCACGGAAACCCCCCTGATTGTTCAAGTAGTTGGACTCCTCTTCCGAATCAGATTCGTCTCTTCCTTTTGACGCAATAGCTTTCACTTTTTCGGTCTTCCCTGATAATAAATGCTTTGTAAGAAGATCCATTTGTGTTTTCATATGCGCCATATCTTGATCACGTTCTTCTTCTCTTTTTCTTTGGTCTGCAGTCATGCCAATAGATAAAGTGGGGCTTGCTACCTCAAAATACCTGGTATGCCAAGCTCTACTTTGTTTTGTCATACGATCTAGCATATTTCTTGCTTGACCAAAGGTGAGGTCCATAAAAGATCCTCCAGCTGCATTATCCACCACTGGTTTAGTTATTGAATTCAAGGCTATATATAATATCTCCATTAGGTGAACATTAGTCATATGATGGTTTGGGCATCTCGCTAGCTTTGTCTTGAACCTCTCCCATGTTTCATGAAGAGCTTCAGTGGGAAGCTGACGAAAGTTGCTGATTTCATCTCGCAATTGTGCTCTTTTGGATGGCGGAAAGAATCTTTCTAGGAAAGCATCTCTCAATTGCCTCCAATTTGTAATAGAATCAGGAGTCAGCCCATTTAACCATAGAGTTGCCTCCCCAGACAAAGACAATGGGAATAGACGTAATCAAATTGCATTCTGACCAACACCAGGATTGTCAAACGACTTGCATGTAGAAATAAAGTTGATGAGATGCATATTCGGATCATCGCCTGCTAGTCCACCAAATAATCCCTTGAGTTGCAATAACTGAATCATGGTGCTTGTGATGTTGAACTTGGCTCCGGGCTCTAATGGTGGAGGAATAATGGCTCCTGTGACTCCGGCTCCATCAAGATCATCATCGTCGTCGTCAAAAGCTGGTTGCATGGGTTGGCGATCATACCTAAACCGAGCTTGTCGACCTCTTCTGTTGGCAGGTGTTATGATTTCAGCATCACGCCTTGGGTTTAGTAACTCGTCATCACCTAAATCCTCATCGTCAGGATTTGCTGCTCGCCCAGGGTTATCAATGTTTTGTTGGTGTACTTGAGCGGCAACAAGAGCAGCTAATCTCGCCTATTCCTGTTGAGCAGCCATCCTTTCGATTTCTGCTTGTGCTTCCATTTTGCCAATACATTGTGGTTCATGATTGATAGGTAATAACGGTTGACCAGAACTTCGAGTATGGGGCATGCACTAAATAAAAACCTGCAATAAACAAAAACAAAAAGTAAAAGTAAAAGTACGAGAATCTTTGACCAAAGGGTCTAGTAATTATCACAAACTTAATTGACACTTGTATTCCCCGGCAAAGGCGCCAATTTTTGATAACGCTCAATCTACAGCTCTCGTAGAAGTGTAAAGCGGTCGCTAGCAAATATAGAACCCAACTGGGTTGGGTATCGATCCCACAGAGAATAGCTTGGTCAACAAGTAGGCAACGATTACTAGACTTTTAGTGCAAGTCTCGTAAGAAGGGGGGATTGTAATATGTAATCAAAATATTAAAGTAAAAACTGAAAATAGCAAAGTAAATAGAAAGAATGTTTAGTAAGTTGTAAAACAATGAGAATTGAAGCGTTGGGGTTATGTCCACCTTCTGAGTTATACGTCTCTATTGGCTATGAGTGTGTTGAATTCCGACATGCATGTGCTTATAGAGAATTGTATTCGATGGTAAATCCAGGCGTCTTTCGACCTATTCGAGGATTATTTCACTTTAACTCTTTCGAGCTTAAAGCGTGTCTAACGGTACGAATTCTCCAAGAGGTTAATCCAGTTACGGCACTAACTGTTTAATAGGGGATGGGACCCTACTACCTTGACACTATCTCTTTTCCAGACAAATAACCTTTCTTTCGAACAAGTTAAATGTTATACTGGCATATTCTTGTGTTTGCAACCATAAAGAATTTAGATTAAGATGAAGAGAATAATGATATAAGCAGCATACGTGTCATGAACTCACAAGCTCATAGTAATAGATAGTACCTCATTCGGCTTCCATAACACCAACAGAGAAGTTTAGTTACCCATGAATGCGAAGGAGATCACGATTGACATTGTTATTATACCACAATAATGATTAATTTCGTGTAGCACAAGAGTGGTAGGCGTTTAGGCGTGAATTCCTAGGCAAAGTAACGATTCTCTTGTTGCGGAAATTAAGAATAGATGAATGGAAGAAGAAAAATAGAATTAATGGAAAGATTAGAAGTAGTAGTGAATGTATAATAGAAGGATGGAAAGATGATTGTAAGAATCTGAATGAATAAAAATCTCTAGCATGATAGGGTATTTATAATACCCATATTCTAATCCTACTAAGCTAATGAAATACTTAACCCAATTGTACTAGGTTAATGTAACATTATCCAAATCCAAATAAACTAATGAAATACTTAACCCAATTGTACTAGGTTAATGTATTATTATCCTAATCCAAATAAGTTACTGCAAGTCCCCAAAGTCTTCAGAAATGCTGTTTTAGCCCGGGACAGATTTTCCATGCATCACTTTTGGTCCTTAGGCATCCAAGCTTCCTTTTGTCCTTCCGTGAAGCTTTCTTTTGCATCAAGTAATCCATAAAATGCTGAATTCTGCATCATTTATACCTGAAACTTTGCTAATCATGTTCGTTAGCTCACTTACAGGAAAAAGGACTAAAAGTGCATGAAATATATAATTTGTCCTCAAAACATGGCACAAATATGGGCAAAATATATTGATATAGGCGCGTAATATCGCCTATCATCACGCCATCAAGCGATTCGCAATGAATTCTTTCATTGAAACCCTCGATCAGGACTCATGTCCATATTATTGTGAAGGAGGACTTGATGCACAGAAAATGTTGCACCAATAGATTTTTCAAGAAAAGAAATGTCTCTGAATAGACCCTCGGAATTCAATTGGAACCCGATAGAAATAAATCATATATGCTACTAGGCTAATTTCGATGTTTCAGACTCAACTATGACGTTGAAGTTTTGAAAAAGATTTTTTTTTACGAAATTAAACCCCAGAATCTCTTTTCACTATTTTTCAAATAAAGGACCAAAATGAGATATAAAGATCCCGAAATTGAATCAACCCCAATACTAATTCAAATTTGATATTTGGATCTGTTGGCATATTGTCATTGACACTTAGAGTAATGAATGTTGATCAAAGTCAACTATATAACTTCTCAAACCTCTAAAAATCATAAACTCGCACAAATCATTTCCGATCGCATTGAGAACCATGACAACCATTTCCAAATACCAAAATCAACATGTTGAAACTAGGGAGAAGGGCAAAATGTTCAAAATACATAAAAATAGAAAGTTTACAAATTTAGTCATTACACTTTCAAAAAGTAGACACTATTAGGTAAGAGTTGGCATGCATACAAAAGACAATGAGGTCCCTGAATCATGATCCTAATTTGTTTAATGTTAAGAAGGAACTGAAGGGAAAGCTTGAACATTAGATTTAAAACCCGAGTCCTAATCCTAACCCTAGCTAGAAGCACCCAACCCTGACCCAAGACTCGAGACTTGACTTTGAACCAGAACTGAGACACAACCTCCACCCAGGAATTAAGACTCGACCTTGACTTTATACCCGATCCTGACCCAAGACTCGAGACTTGACTTCGAACCAGAATCGAGACCCAAACTCCACTAGAAACTAAGACTCTATCCTGACCTTATACTCAACTCCTACCCAACACTTGATTTTGACGTAGAACCCAAGATTCAACTCCGACCAAAGCCTCGAACTAGACTTTGACCTAAATGTTGGATAATTAGGATAATTAAGATTTAAACATTTGTTAAATTACATGTAAACATGTAAATAAATGAGGCCTAAGCATGTGAGTTCATTTTCATATTTTGCCGGAAATTTTCTTTTCCCCTTTCCAAACACTATAGTATTAGAAATTTTCTTAGAAAAGTTTAATCTAATTACAATTATCGTCATCTTATTTATTGTTTAAGAAACAAAACCTGTAATGCCATAATCAGAACGTACTTCATTGGACCCACCAATTTAAATCGATAATTGCATGTTGGATATCCTTAGGGATCATAAAATTTCGAGGTCCATGGTGAGAATCAATTTAATTCGTTGCTGTCTTTTCGCATATATACTTCCTTGTTTTTTTATTCGTCATGTTTTTCCTTTTGAGAGTTAATTTTATTAATTTATAAAGCTAAATTACATTAATAATTCAAGATTTTAAAATTAAAATTTATATATTCAAAAAATATACAAAAAATACTATAAAATACAATTCTTCTCCGATAAAAACTATATTTTTAGTGTTAGTTAAAATTTATATCATTGAACTCTTAAAAAGGAATCCATGCCAACTAAAAAGATATCGAGGAAGTAGTAGAAATATAAAATTGAATTTATATATGAATTATGAATTGAATGCTTTAATCATTAATAATCTGAATTTTAAGGCATAATTGTTTCACTTTAGAAATAGAAAAATGTCGGTAGTACTATATCCTATTAGAAATGTAAAGCTTACCTACCTAGTTCCCCTACTAATTATATCCTGCCTCCTCTTTCTCTCTCGTAAATACTTCTTCCATCCAATAATAAGTATCTATATTATTAAAAATGAGTACTCAATATATTTATTCAATTTGAAAAATTAGTGCATATTTATTTATTTCTATTCATTTTATTCTTATTCTTATTAATTATTGTTATTGATTAATTATATTCAAAGGATAACATAGTATTATTCAAAGGATAATCAAAGCATTATTTATCTTCATTTTAATTTTTTTAATCATATTATTTATTTTAGTATGTTTCAAAAAAAATAAAATATTTTGTTAGTATTTTTTTAATTTTAACTTTAACGAGAAAATTGAAGGAAAGGTATCATTTAAGTCTTGAATGAAGGATTGGTGACATTGACCAACATAATTAGGAAACATGATTAAGTTAATTGTGGACTTGATTAATATTTTCAAAACTTTTTAATATTTTCAAAAATACAAATCAACCCACATCCCTCTCATTTTCAAATCAACTGTCTCTCTCCCCCCTCTCTCTCTCGACAGTTTCTCTCAACTCTCTCCCAACCAACAGTTCTGTAAAATTTCTTCCTTCAATCCCCGACGATTTCAAGCCCCGACGATAAATAGCTGGGCGGGTTCCTTTTCGACTTTCAAACGTCAATCGACGTGACAAAAAGTGTTCTCCAGCAATAACTTCAAGTTCTTCGTCGTCCCATTTCTTCTTTCATAGGTAAAATATTATGTCTTTTTAGTTATGAAGAAAAGAGGAACTTAAGCCAACTTCTCTTCTAGTATTGGTTAACAATTTCAATATTTCTTGCTTAAATTTGAAATGTGGACTGAAGCCCTAATTTCTGACATTTCTTCTCTACTCTTTTTGGTATGAAATATAATTTTTTATTTTTATTGTAGTTCTTGGTCACCGTTGTTGTTCTTAGTGTGTGTGTGTTGTGTTGGTATTGCCGGGTTGATTTATTATTTTTCTTGGTAAATATAGTGCATTTGATATTAAACGGTGACAGTAATGTTGTTCTATTGAACAAAATCCTGGTACTATTTTTTTGCGACAACAGATGAACCATCTAATGCAACAGATGAACCATCTGATGCAATAGATGCAAATCTAATGCAATGCAAATCTAATGCAACAGATAAAAATCTAATTCAATAGATGAAAATCTGATGCAATTGATGCAAATCTGATGCAATAGATGAAAATCTAATGCAACACATGTAAATCTAATGCAATAATGAAAATCTGATGCAACAAATGAACAATCTAACAGATCATTCATCTATTGCGACAGATAATTTTTCTGTTTGGAAGAAATCTAAACAATATTCACCCAACAGATAACTCATTTGGCAGCAGATGAGTGATCTATTTCAACAGATGAAAATCTGATGCAATTGATGCAAATCTGATGCAATAGATGAAAATCTAATGCAACACATGTAAATCTAATGCAATAATGAAAATCTGATGCAACAAATGAACAATCTAACAGATCATTCATCTATTGCGACAGATAATTTTTCTGTTTGGAAGAAATCTAAACAATATTCACCCAACAGATAACTCATTTGGCAACAGATGAGTGATCTATTTCAACAGATGAGTGATCTATTTTTATTGGTTCCAATAGATTACTCATCCACTGCAATAGGTTGGTTATAGGTTGCAATAGGTCGGTTATATGTTATAATAGATAACCTACCTGGTGCAACAGATGAGTGATTTATTTTTATTATTTCCAATAGATTACTCATCTTCTGCAAAAGGTTGGTTATAAGTTATAATAAATAACCTACCTGGTCTAACAGATGAGTGATCTATTTTTATTATTTCCAATAGATTACTCATCCGCTACATCAGGTTGGTTATAAGTTGCAACAGATAACCTACTTGGTGCAATAAATGAGTGATCTATTTTTATTATTTCCAACATATTACTCATCCCTTGCAATAGGCTGGTTATATGTTGCAACAGATATCCTACCTGGTGCAACATATGTGGGGTCTGGTTTTATTATTTTCAACAGATTACTCATCCCTTGCAACAGGTTGGTTGTATACTACAACAGATATCCTACCTGGTACAATAGATGTGTGGTCTATTTTTATGATTTCCAACGGATTACTCATCTGATGCAATAGGTTGGTTATATATTATAACAGATAACTTACCTGGTGAAATAGATGAGTGATCTATTTTTATTATTTCCAATGAATTACTCATTCAATGCAATAGATTGGTTATAAGTTGCAATAGATAACCTACCTGGTGCAACAGATGAGTGATCTATTTTTATAATTTCCAATAGATTACCCATTCATTGCAATAGGTTAGTTATATGCTGCAATAGATATCCTACTTGGTGCAACAGATATGGGGTATATTTTTATTATTTCCAATAGATTACTTATCCCTTGCAACATGCTGATTATATGTTGCAACAAATGTCCTACCTGGTGCAACAAGTGTGTGGTCTATTTTTATTGTTTCCAATGAATTACTCATTTGCTACAATAGGTTGGTTATATGCTGTAACAGATAACCTACCTGGTACAATAGATGAGTGATCTATTTTTATTATTTCTAATGGATTACTCATTCGTTGCAACAGGTTTGTTATATGCTACAAAAGATATCCTACTTGGTGTAACAGATGTGTAGCCTATTTTATTATTTTTAACATATTGCTCATCCGTTGTAACAGGTTGGTTATATGTTGCAACAAATATCCTACGTGGTGCAACAGATGTGTTGTTTATTAGAACTGTTATTTTACTGTTGTACACTTTTTATTTATTGTTATCTTTTTTTAATGATGTATTAATCAATTATAATCTATTTTATGTTTCTGTTAATTTTAGATAATATGGCTCTCAAAAAAAAAAGCAGAATCAAGTCCAAGTAAAGAAACAAGTGAAACAGCTAGGCTACATCCATCACTCTATGAGCTTGCTTTACAAACGTTATCTCAATCAAGAGCAGAAGATAATGAACATGGGGGGGGGGGGGGGGAATATTTCAAAAGATAAGATCCAAATGCTAATAGCCCTTCCACCAAAGAGTTGGTCAAAACCTTCAGCATTGATTATTATCCTGTAAGAATGCAGTGCGATGGTGCCACAGATTTAACAGGTGATTTCACGGTTAAGTCAGCCATGAAAATATCTTTCGACGCCTTCAAAAAAATACTTCAAGAACAAAAATTGGATGTTTGTTTCAGGGACAGCTGCTTTGGGCAATATCTTGATTTGTCGGAGGACAACAATACTCGTTTCCAAATAAAAATAGTATATGATCTTCTCAAGTATAGGTTTATGTATAAAAATAAAGATAAGATGGATGACGTGTTGATAAATTACTGTGGCAAGCCTATTTGTTTTGGTTGGAAAGAGTTTGCCATAGTTACTGGATTAAAATGTTATCCTCCTTCTCTTTCTCAAGTTATACCTATTCTAACCCAAATAAAAGCACCCCATGATACGGGACAGCCCAAGGAACTCACGAAATAGGGTCAAAAATAGTCCAAACACACTCCAAAATAGTCCACTAATCTTAAGGATTCGAGGACCAAGATGGAGACCACTCTAGGATTCGCTACTACAACACAATAATGAGATAAGGAGTTGTGTTTTCAACACCAAATTAGTAGCAACACAAAAATAACAAGGTGAACACAATGACTACAAGATTCAGATTCAACAACAAGAAGAAGAACACAAGATTACAACACAAACTCTAAACAAGATTACAATGAAAGTAAAAGGATAGATAGATAGACCACATGAAGGAATAATCTTAAGAACCCAAGAATGGAAAATCTTGGACCCTTAAGTCTACCCACAACAATAAACCTATCTCTTACAAAGATACAAGTTCAGATTCCACCTCCCAAGCATCAATGTTTCCAAGCAAATACAACATCAAGTGATTCCACCCTTGTATAGTGCCTTAGTTTTTGTTTGGTCACTCCTCCATCTAGAGAGATCTTTTTAAAAGTGTTCTACACTCACAAATATCATCAAAATCTGCTGAATGAAACCCTAACATGTTCCTTAAATAGCTATTACAAAATGAAAGTTAAATGACCAAAAGACCCTTCAATGAATGGGCTCTCATCAAGTTTAAGTCATGGGATGATTTTGGTGTTTTTAATTCCTTATTTATACTTAATTTTCCACACCAAGTATTGGGCCCAACTTACACACTCACAAGTCCATATCTGTAATTATTCTCGTATCATCCTCTCTATCTTGAGAGAAATTTGCCCACAAATTCACGGCTTCACCTCGTTCAATTGGCCACTTCAAAGAGTCCACTAAAAAATAGTCCGCAAAAACATGAAGATCCCAAGAGATCAATAACAACAAGGGACATATCAATAATAACTCCAAAAATAGTCCACCAACAAGATGGACCCGAGAGCAACACAAACGCAATTTGCGGCTAACATCTTCATTTTGAACCTCGGCTTCCTCTCCATCTTGAGTTTTGGCTTCAATATTATCCCACTCAATATTCCCTCCATCATATAAGCATTGTTGTAGGCTATATATCCTTCATTTCCCTCTCTACCATGTTCCTATTCTTGGATGTGTAGGCTTTGGTAAAGTGGAGTTTCGATTGAGAGGATTGATTTGGTAAAGTGGACTGTTTTGGTAATGTGAAGCTTTGGTTGTGGATCTTGGATGGGAGAAAATTGGCTTACAAGTCCTTCTTGTTGTACTAGATCAACTAGCGGGGGAAGGGGTCTACCTTGTTCTTGGTTTTGTGGGTAATTTGTAGCTTGGCTTATGGCATTTTGTGGTGAACTTGGAGGATTGGCTTTTGTAGGTAAGGTTTCGGGAGTAAAAGCATGAGAGCTCCTTCGTCTCTTCATTCGATCGAACCTCTCACCCATAGTTACCATATCCGAGTAAATGTTTTCAAGACCACATTTGCCCTAGCAAGGTCTCTGGACATAGCATCAATGAGGGCCAAAATATTGTCCATTATGGCAAAGGAGTTACCTACAAAAATAGAAAATACATTAGTTGTAGAAAAACATCCCCACTCTCTCTTTTTATTTCTTGACTCTCGAATCCTCACACTCAATCTCACAAATATTGCAAGCTTGCTTTTACTCAGAGTGGTGTTGAGAGGTGAATTTAACACTGACAAGGACTCCAAGGAGTAAGGAAAACACAAAGACGTATTACAATGACTCAAAGAATTAAAACACCCAAAGGAAAGTTAACACGAAGAACGGTTTCAAAACTAACTCACAATCTAGTACTAGCTTGTAAATTATATTTGGAATCAACAAACGAAACTAAAGACACAAAATGAAACTAAAAGATCAAAAATTGAGCTTAAAATTTGTTGGTGAATTGTAATTTATGACATGGCAGTCCGTGATTGTCCTCGGTTCTCAACAGTTTTATTTTCCATATTGGGAAGTCTTGATCAATTTTTATAATTTTGACTTTGGTGTAACTTGTTCAGTGAAGGGAAACATAAACTAGTCTTTGGAATTTCTTTTTCAATTCAAACTTCAAGACTCAAAAGTCTTGAATAGACTTTTACTCCTCCTTAAAACATGGATCCTTGTTTTATGGGAAAGTGGTTGAAATGTGATTGACTAATTGGTGAGTGATGGCAAGTATTTCAAGACTAACAAAGTTGTCACACTTTTCCTTCACCTCTTGGGATCTAACTTTCACTTTATTTTAATAAAAGGTATGAAGGTTTGGAAGAACATCAAGAACACTTCAACAATCACCAAGAAAATCAACAACAATCTCCCAAGAACAACAACAATTCCACAACAACAAGGTCAACTACAAACTTCCAACAAACGGCCAAGTACTTTAGTGTGGTGTTTTGGTCTTTACAAGGGGTGCTGAAGATTGTGATGAACAACAAGAATAAAACAACTTTTCAAGAACAATAACAACACCAACAACGTCCTGCACAAGTCCACAAGAAAGGTCACCCCACGGCCAAGAACAACAACATCAATACATGGCCATTAACTTGTTCACAAAAACAACTTTCAACAAGTTTAAGCTCAAGTTTATATCTAGACTCAAAAGTGTTAGTGAACAAGAAGACTAACACTAGAAATAAGAAAACAAACAAGAACACTACTAAATCTAGACACACAACAAACAAATCTCGGCCAAGACAACAAGAACACAATTTTTGGCCAAGAAACAAAAATGGACAGATTCAACTTTTCTGAAAAAAAATTCAATTTTTAGTTTTCGTTTTTTTTTTCTAAGTAACAAACCCAACATTAACTTCGTAGGAACGAAATCAAACTCAGCTCTGATACGAAATGATACGGGACAGCCCAAGGAACTCACGAAATGCGGTCAATAATAGTCCAAACACACTCCAAAATAGTCCACTAATCTTAAGGATTAGAGGACCAAGATGGAGACCACTCTCAGATTCACTACTACAACACAATAATGAGATACAGAGATGTGTTTTCAACACCAAATTAGCAGCAACACAAAAAGAACAAGGTGAACACAATGACTACAAGATTCAGATTCAACAACAAGAAGAAGAACACAAGCTTACAACACAAACTCTAAACAAGATTACAATGAAAGTAAAAGGATAGATAGATAGACCACATGAAGAAATAATCTTAAGAACCCAAGAATAGATAATCTTTGACCCTTAAGTCTACCCACAATAATAAACCTATCTCTTACAAAGATACAAGTTTGGATTCCACCTCCCAAGCATCAATGTTTCCAAGCAAATACAACATACAAGTGATTCCACCCTTGTCGAGTGCCCTAGTTTCGGTTTGGTCACTCCTCCATCTAGAGAGAGCTTGTTAAAAGTGTTCTACACTCACAAATATCATCAAAATCTGCTGAATGGAACCCTGATATGTTCCTTAAATAGCTATTACAAAATGAAAGTTAAATGACCAAAAGGCCCTTCAATGAATAGGCTCTTATCAAGTTTAAGTCATGGGCTGATTTTGGTGTTTTTAAGTCCTTATTTATACTTTATTTGACACACCAAGTCTTGGGCCCAACTTACACACTCACAAGTCCATATCCGTAATTATTCTCGTATCACCCCGCACTCCTAAGAAAGACAAAGACAATTTGAGTGATCGTGACGACCTGGTGTCCCTTGTTGGTCCAAGCTTCAAATACATAAATTTGATAGAAGCGTTAAAGGGTAAAAGACTTTCAAAGAAGCACAAGTAATCATTGTGCTTGATTTGATTTGTACATAATATTCTTTGAGTGAGAGAGGTTAACAACAATATACCACTTAGTTTGATAAAGATCTCTGAGGATTTTGAGGCATTTAACAACTATCCTTGGGGTTACGAAAGCTTCAAAATGACTGTCAAATATTTGTTGACTCCGTTAATCCCAAAGACAGTCAACTTATATGGCTTTCCATGGATTTTCATGGTAAATATTTCTTTTATTGTGACATGATTCATTTTTTTAGTCAATAATACTTTTGATTTATTAGCGTTATTTTATAAGCTTGGGCATTTGAAGTCATTCCTTATTTGAGACAACAAGAGAATTACCAGGAAGAGGTTTCCTATCTAAGAATCCTGAGATGGTTGTCGGCCAAAACTGATAAAAATATAAAATTTCTTGATCTCTTCAACCCCCTGAAGGAAGCAGTAAGTCTTCTAATTAAGTTGTTGTTTTAATTAATAATTTTTTAAAATGATTTCATCATCGTTCTAATATATCTACTGCTTTATTTTAGATTATCCATCTGTGTCTTGTTCTGACCAATTGAGAGTTGAAGATGCCATTTTTTCTTAATTTACGGTTTGTAAGAACTTTATCGGACCCTAAGGTCATTGATAAAATAAAGAAATAATTGTTTGGAGCAACAATCATCACAAGAAAAATAATTTTAGAGGGTGGTCTTGTTGTTGATGATGATGGTAGTGGTAGTGGTGCTACTGTTGGGAATAATGATGATCCTCTTATAGTTTTTGAAACAACAAACCATTATGATTATGATTATATTGGTTATACAGATTTTGCCACTTCTAGAGAATGTTCGGCATTTAAATGTCAAGACTGCAAGGCGAAACAGGATGGAGTGATTAATGTTATTAATGCATTAACTGTTTATGTAAAGGAAATGACATCTAAGAGAGGTGTCATTCCATCAAAGAGGATTTCATATCCATATACTCCACTAGTGATCAAGGTCACTAAGAGAAGAAGGAAAGAAATTTCCAAGTCATCATCAAGCATTGAAAAAAATAAAATTACAACTTCTCTGTCTTTGTCTTGCACCTTTGATCAATGTACAAGGGCTACTGGAGAACATCATGAGCTGAAGAAGGGG
The DNA here is from genome assembly GCA_030864225.1 of Capsicum baccatum var. pendulum. Lineage (NCBI taxonomy): Eukaryota > Viridiplantae > Streptophyta > Magnoliopsida > Solanales > Solanaceae > Capsicum > Capsicum baccatum. Next base: position 33,338,972 of record CM061559.1, on the reverse strand, counting down.
AATGTATATCATCTGTTCCAATAAACAAACAGACACATATCTGATTCAATAGATTATACATCTGCTGAAAATTATCAAATAAATATATACATCTGTTGCAACTATCATATAACTTGTTGCATCAGATGTATTATCTATTGCAACATATGTCCATCTATTTCAGCAAATCAAAAGGTCTTAGTACTATTTTAATTTGTACTAACAGATGAGTCATATGTTGCAACAGATGGATCATCTGTTTAAAATTATTGTACAGCTCTATTTTACCTTTTTGAGTTTGTCCCAACAGATGATCCATCTAATGCAACAGATAGATAATTTATTGTATATTTGTGATTAGAATTGACAATTCTGGCTTACCAGATAGATATCACAGTAGAAGCTACTGTTGAACAACATAATATCATAGTTGATAATCCATCAACTGCTTCTATGGAAGAAGAAAAAATGGAGTCTATCAGTTTGGAAGAATGGAAGAATTACCCGTTTGAAGGGTTCAACATCTCAGACGAGGCTTCAACAAAACTAAAAAAGTTGATCAATGACTATTTAGAATGGATTTTTGGTGGGCTGTTAAAGTATCACGTCGGCAGGTACATAAATTATTTTTAAAGATATTGATTTATACAATTCTTGTTGTAAAAATATGACATTAACATATATAAATCATGTAGAAAATAAAATGACGAACACTACAAAGTGAACGAATCGAGACTTGGTTTTGATATGTTCGACTTTGTTGTTGCACATTCCAGAATGAAGGATTGGTTCTACTTTTGTCACAGTCCTAAACTTGCTGGAATAATGAGGTTTATATGTCATACATATTACTATTAATTAATACTTTACTTAATTGTATCTGTATATTAATTTTATTATCACGTAATCTAAAATGTTTGATAATATATGTAGCACATCAATGTCATTTTTTACTACCTCCGAAAGAAGGCCAAGTTGTAAACACAAGAACAATGAAGATACACGACAGGCAATTATTTTTAAAAAGTTTACATCAATAATGCCTACGATAGGTTTTGTCAATAACAGCTAAAAGTTTCCTGAAAGGAGGAGTGCTTAATCAACATCATCAAAGGTTTTAGCATTCCAGCTAGCTTACCTTGACATTTAGTCGATGAAGTGTACATCCCAATCAATTGTAGTGATAAATTCCATTGGGTGTTGGCTATCGTCGTTCTAAAAGAGAGGCGCATCTGAGTTTATAACTCGATATCGCGAAGGAGACATTCTGGGCCGCCGTTTGAGATACAAAAGCTAACCAAAATATTGCCTACTTACCTTTATATAAGTGGCTTTTTGGACTAAAAGATTCGTATTAATTGATCAACTATTGAAGCATACCGGGATAAAATGGGTAATTCATTTGATGTAAAATATATTGAAGGAATTTCTCAACAACCCATTGGTAACCGGTAAGTATCATGATTTAGTTTAATTTCATAAATTTCACAATGCTTATATGAACTACAAGATATGAATTATCTATTTTTTTAAAATGCGGGGATTGCGGTCTTTTTGTTGCCACTTACGCAGAGTATTTGAGCGGTGGATTACAAGTACCAAATGATGAACTTGATGCCAGATTACTCCGTAAAAGATATACTGCTCTTTTATGGAAATATAGAGAAGCAAAATCTTAGAAATCGTACGCAAGCGACCTTGAAGATCCACGATGATAAAAGTCGAGTTCCATAGCACCAGATGAAGAATAACTTGTCCATATTGAGTAGATCTTTATAGCTTGAGTGTGTCAAAGTACTATTCTCTCATTGGTAATTGTTGGCACCAAAGGTTAAATTTTTTATTTATTTTTAGAGTAGATCATTTGTACCCATAATGATTTTTTTACATTTCATTTATTTGTTGAGTTATTTCATGTAATTTCTGAAGGCTTCGATTTACTTTATGTTGTCTATGAATATAATTTAATCCTTAGTTTTGAACTTATTAATTGAAATGGAATACTAGATTCAAATATCGCAATAGATAATACATCAGTTGCAACAGAGGCCATATCTGTTGGAAATTATCAAACAGATTTACACATATGTTGCAACATATAGGTCATCTGTTGAAAATTATCAAACAAGTCCTCCTACTTTTTTCATTTGGTCCAACAGATTACCTATCAATTACAACAGATAGACAATATGTTGCAGCAGATTATATATCTGTTGTGACAGATAGACTGAGAAACATCTACACAATGCAGCAGATGACCAACCTATTACAATAGATAATCAATCTATCACAACAGATATATTATTTATTACAACAGATAGACAATATGTTGCATTATAAAAAATTTAACTTTCGTCTAACATAAAAAATTGTTATGGTGTTTGTCTTTGTACATCTTCTTCTTTATACATAGGCTTCAAGCATTTAGTTAGTACCCCATAAGTCAAGACCTCTTGCATCTTTTGTACAACAGCATCACACAGACCAGGCATTTCTATGCCGGCCAGCAAACATTCAATATATACAAGAGTGTACGGTCCGCACGCGGCACCGATTTTATTTTTTTTGAAGGCGCATGCCTTTATTTAAACCTGCAAAAGCCCAGGCTTACTTCATCAAGACTACCGCTAGAAAATGATCCATCAATTTACACTACCTCAACAAGCTGGGGAGCAACTCCAATAGTGGCTGTAGGTGAATAAAAAAAGTATCGTCGTCGATGACAGGTAAGTTGTAGTCATAAAGCTTAATCTTTTATTTTTTGAGAAGTATCTTAACAGCGAGAAAATATTAGACTTCCACGTTGATAACTGCAAGAGCTTTCTTTGCCTTAGTCCATCTTTTGTTGTGTGGATATGGCCTCTTTTCTTTAACATAGTTAATCATATCTTTGTCCCATTCATACGTAGAAACTAACGTATCAAATCCCGTGCCACCGGGAGTTGACGCTAGCTTATTGAGCCTATTATACCTATTTTTGAATTGTTGTAGAATTTGAGGTCCATTATCCTATTAGCAGCATCATAAGCATCCGGATATGCTAATTGTCTACCCCTCATTAGTCAGAGAATTTCATCAATATACTGTGATATAAGAAAAGAATTTTTAAATAGGTTAGTAATTGTAAAGAAGAAAAACATGGTGGAAAGATATAGTGGATGGTCCATCTGTTGTAGAGGGTTCTCTGAATCTGTTCACAGATTACCCAGCAAACACAACTTGTGCAACAGATGATTAATCTGTTGCAACGGAACAACCACCAGTTGCACTAGAATATCTAATTGTTGTGTAGCTTCTTCTTCTTCATAGAGTAGATTAGAAGGCTAGGTTAGGAAAAGTAAACTTACCCTATCCACGTACCACTTACGCATTATTGTTATACTCCTGAAGTCTTGGGTGTCAAACATATGCAGGGTGTATTCTTCTGCAGGTTTCTTCTTCTTGGGATACTTGGCATTTCACAGTTTCGTCCTCTCTTTATCGCTATGTGTCACGTATATGTCCAGCTTCTTCAGTGGCCCCTGAATTTTAATAACTTTTAGAGAGAGGGGAGTTGAAATTTTTTTAATTTTCAGACTAGAGAGTTTTTGGCTAATTTTTCTTTTTTTCCTTCTAACCGCCATTGTAGGAGTGTATGGCTCCCTACCCTTCTTGGATGGTATGACACTCCTCTTGGATTTTAATTCCTCGGCAGCTTTAGTGATAGCCTCTAATTCTTCAAGGAGTTTATCCTATTCATCCTTACATACTTTGCATTAGAAATAAGAATATGAGGGTGAAAAGGGGTGAGAGGGACAATAGTAAGGGTGGCACGGACCGATGTAAGGGTGAAAGGGACCTGTGTAAGGGGTAATTTCAAACGTACTTTTTTCCTTAAGAATCAACATGCTCATCATCATGACTGGAAGCAACATCAGGATAGATGCTACCAATATCAACAACTCTACCACTAATACCCCCAGAAGAAGCACCCGGATCTGTTGCAGTAGGCTGATCTTGCCTAATCGTTCTTCTTATAGCTGGTGCTCCAGCCAATTCCTTCTTTATTAACTCCACCATTAGGTCTGCTACTGTATCAACAAGTCCTATAGTAATAAAAAAAATTCATCCCCAACTCCTACTCAGTAGGCACGATTCAAGGATGCATAACCTATAAGAAAAATACAGATACAACTCAGTAGGCACGATCCAAGGATGCACAACCTATATTGAAAAGACAGATACATTTAAATCATATAATAATAATTTAAAGTCAATTGGGTTACATGTCAACACAGTCAACCTATGCAACAGATGATCTATTTATCACAACAACTGATCTGCATATCGTAATAAATTAACAATATATTGCATCAGATTACCCATCTGTTGCATAATTTACAGTAGATGGGTAATCTGTTGAGTCAGGTTCAGAGAACCAAAGCAATAAATGGTTAATCTATTGTGAAATATGGATCGTCTGTCATAACAAATTACCCATCGGTTGCACCAGCTGCAATAGACGAGTAATTTGTTGTAACAGATGACCCATCTATCGTAACAGATGACACATCTATTTTAATATCTTTATTTGAGTCAAATTATTTTACTCAAAAGAAGACATACTGCATCATTCGGAGGGTTAAAGATACCAGCCTCCTTAATTTTTGTGCTGCTCTTTACAGCCAACCTAAAGGACCCTCGGATAAGAAACCTCATCCGGGTAATCCTTGACCTGTTTTCAAATGAGAGGAAAGAATTCAAATGCCTATTCCAAAAATATGTAAATAGGAATCAAGCAAAAAAAAACATAATAATTATTCAATATAAATTAATGGATGAGTAAACAAATAGTGATTAAATTTACCATAAAAGCCTAAGTAAAGCCGAATAATCTGATCGTCTTTGGGGAAAGATTTGTCAGTAAATATTTGATAGTCAAGTTGTAGCTTTCATATCTCCAAGGATAATCGTTAAAGTTCTCAAAATCCTCAGCAAGCTCCAACCAATCATCTTCAATGACTTTGTTGACGTCTCTTGCTAATATAACGGAATGGAAAAAACAAACTAAGCACAATTTCTCCCTATACTGATTTGGTATGGTTTTATCCTTGAGATCTTCTATTAAATCTATCGCTTTGTAGCTACGTCCAGCAATGTCTAACAACCCATCTAATTTTTCCTTATGTTTGTTGGTTTTGGTGGGTAGTTGCTTGGTCAATGCCTTCCCTCTATTTGATGGTGGTGGTTTGGCTGTCCTGCTTGCCTTGGACCTTTTGCGGGGTGTTTTCTTAGTAAGAGGTTCTTCTAGACAATCGCATCTCAAGCCTGTCACTATGAAAAACTCTTTCAAGCTAAAACAAACTGACATGCCACCGTAGTTAATCCAGATTTCATCCATCTTTTGCCCCCTCCTTCAAATCTTTATCATCCCCCATGTACTTGATCTTGCGCTTGAGAAGACCATATACCATGCTCATTTAGAAATGGGCAGTGTGGTCCTCAAGCAGCTCAAGAAAGTGTCTAAAGTAGCTCTTCTTAAAAAGTTCATCTATGTTTTCATTCTTCGTAATATTCCTAAATTCGTCAAAAGTTTTCCCTAACTAACATTTAAGTACAAGATCACCAGTTAGTTCTGCAGGGTCATCTATCGATATCGCAACTTGAAACCTGTCAATACTAAAAAAATTTACCGCCTCGTGTTGGAATTTCTATCTTAATTCATGCCCCATTGGTGATGTATTATCATCATGTTGATCATCGTCCTCTTTCTCACTTTCTACTTCTTTTTCTTCTTGTTTATCATTATGTTGATCAATATCCTCTTTCTCACTTCCTACTGCTGCCTCTTCTTGTTCATCTTCTTCTTCTTTCTTCTCACTTTAATTTTCCTCACCAGCCTCTATGCACCCTTCTCTACCTCCCTTTTCATAACTTTCCTCAGCTTCATTTTTCCCTAACTGAGATTGTTCAAGAAGCTTCTCCGAATCCATCTGTACTCTAACTTTTTTTGTTGGGTGGTCAGAAGTTGATTCACTTTCAGTTTTTGTTCTTTGGGGAGACATCTTTTCACTACAAACAACAGAAAAACAAAAAATATATTACATTTGATGTCTGCATAAATTTTTAAAAAAGGTAAGACAAAGTTTAATAAGATAACCCATCAGTTGGAACAAATAGGGAATCTATTTGAAGACCTATTTAATATCTCCCAATAGATGTTCCATCTGTTGCAGTAGATGGACCACCAAGACCACAAACACCACCATCAATGCCACTAAGACCACCATCATTGCCACTAAGACCACCAACAATGCCATCAAGACCACCAATACCACTACCAAGACCACCAACACCACCACCAAGACCACCAACACCAACACCATTAATGCCATCAATACCCACATCAAACCATCAAGACTGCCATCACAACCACCAATGCCACCAATAACAATACCAAGACTGCCAACACCACCACCAAGACCACTAATACCCATACCATCAACAACATCCACTAACAATACCACAAATACCATCCAATAATACCACGACAGTCAACAAAACACTCCAATAAAAACTAGCATTTTCTCGAATTCTTTCAATATTTTTTAGCATCAAAACTCAAAATTCTTAACCCATTCTCAAAGGTAATACAACTAAAAGTATTCTTTTTCATCATTAACTAAAAAACCCTAATTTTCAAAATAAAGAACAAATGTAGAACTTTTCTCAAACTCTATTACTTGTGAAGACAGAGAAAACAATGAATAAAAGTGAGAATGAAGTCAAAAATAACAACTATGTGGTCAAAATGGGGAAAACATCAATCTGTTTTGAAGGTTTAAGCAATATGCTGAGTAGTTGTTGTATGTATTGTAGAGAGAGAAAGAAAAGAGCAAGAACTAGAGATTTGAAATGATGAAACATTTTTTCCACAAATGGATGATTTGTATTTTTTAAAAAGAATGACAAGTTTTGAAATTGTTAATTTGGTCTAAATTGATCTTAATTATTTTTTTAAATCAATTGTAAAGAAATCTGTTGCAACAGACGACTGAGCTATTGGAAATTTTCTTATAGATATTGAGATATATTGCAATAGATTACCTATCTAATTTATTTATCAAATAGACATTTGCATCTGTTGCGGCAGATGACTGAGTTGTTAGAAATTTACAAACAGATATTGATATCTATTGCAACAGATGACATATCTATTTGAAAATCTTTTTTTAAATTTTAAAGCAATCTTCTTTCCAAAAGAATAAATATAAAATACTACTAAGGTGACAAAAGATATTTCTTGGATAACTCCATTTTGTAAAATAGACTCTTTGAAAACTTTATTAGGTTTTTTGACACAAGTCTTGAAAAATTAAGTATCTAGAAGGTTGACATCATCTCTTCTTATATACAACCCTAGAACAAAAGTCTATTGGGATTATTCTTTATATACCACATAGTTTATTATCGATTCTATTTTAAGTCTATTAAAAATCTAATTATTCAAACGAATAGATGAACATTCGAGCATTTATGAAACATCAAAAAAGCGGTTGCACATCCACTCACACCCTTCATTGATTGGGTATACGCTATCTCCTCAAATTTCACTGATACACGCGTCTACCTTCAACTGATCGGGAAGACCAAAGGCTTCTATTTTGGTCTATATATACAACCATCAACTATACACAATATTCAACTTCTTTAACCCAAAAAAATTAATAAATACGACCAGATGCCGAGCATTCCACTCAAACCAAAAAGGAGGATTTGTTTCCAGCGTAGCCACGACATTCTCCTCCTCTGACATGACCTAGACCGTCTCTTCTATGGTATGGGTCAGGATAGGAAGCACCTTTACTGTGAACTCTGATGTATCGCCTAATTTTTTTGGGCGATTATGGAAAGTTTGAACATGCAGTCCGAGGAGTTCATCACCCCCCCGTCATCCCCTTAATTTAGGTTTTAATTTATGTTGTAGTTGTAGTTGTAAGTCATTGCAAATAAGCTTTCATGGATAGGGAAATTTTAAGATGAAAGCTTTTTTATTTTGACCTTTTTGCTCATATTTTGCTATAAATATGGTGTTAAACCATTCCTGCAATGAACTTATGAAATGAAGTGTTTTCGGTATGAAATTTTATTGCAATGCCCTTTCTGTTTGTCACTACATTAATTATACAATTTTATTCTTGATGAAATTTTGCAATTTCCCTTGTTAGAAGATGAATGAAACAGTTGTCAGACATCAAAATTAATGGTCTATCATATATATATATGAATTCATATATGCTAATGGATAATGAATATGGTCTTTCTACGATTATGCGGATTTCTACAAAATTAATTGCATGATAGATATAGTATATGATTGACCGAGATCAATAACTACGCATGACTGTCTATGTAATCGATGGATTCCATTATGTGGGTTCATGAAATATAAATAATTAAATAAATAAAATTGTGTCGATTGTAGATCGTAGACTGCTAGCTTTGTCACTAATATACTGTACTGTTGGACCTCTTGCATAGACCTTAAATATAACCAATGTATTCTCATGCATTGGGTAGATACTAAACCGTATAGATCCACACTCGGTCAATGCTAAGGTATATACGGGTTGGTGCAACGGTAAAAAAATATTAGTACATAGTAAAAGATATAAATAATTAAATAAGTGAAATTGATTTGAGGGTCATATATTGTGTCCATTGTAAATCATAGACTTAAAACCTTGTCAATAATATACCGCATTAGTTTATTGCTCTTAGTAGCATATTGAAAAAAAAATTAATAAAATAATAAATCATTGGACTTGATTCAATTAAAGGATCTTGAACAAGTCATGTGAACGTATAAGACTCCACACAAATTGGAGAAGTTGATCAAAGATGTGTGCAGATGGGTAGTGGATGAACAAATAAATTCCTCACAACATACTTGTGATTTGGTAAACATTTCCCTAAGGATGTTGGTTGTTCAACCACAAGTCATCACCTCACACATCTTTGATCACCACTTTCAATTAAGTGGACTCTCATACGATCACGTGACTTGTTTAGGCTCATTTAATTGCATAAAATCCAATTATATATTATTTTATTAATTAAATAATCTTTTTCAAAATATGTGCAAGTTATAGACTATGAATATGTATCCTTATCTAGTGCATTTATTAATGAAGTAGTCCATAGTTTATGCTAGACTATGCTTAGTTATTTAATCGACCTGATATAGTCTAGAATAGACTGGAACTACTTCCACAATTAATAACTAAATGATGATATTTATTTATAGACCATGACTAGCACATATTTTGAAAAGGATTATTTAATAAATAAAATAATAAAAATTAGATTTTATGCAATTAAATGAGCCTAAACAAGTCATGTGATCGTATGAGAGTCCACATAAATTGAAAGTGATGATCAAAGATGTGTGAGATGATGACTTGTGGTTGAACAAATGATGAGCTGTGGTTGAACAAATGAATTCCCCACAACATACTTGTGCTTTGGGAACATTACCCTGAGGATGTTGTTGTACGACCACTACCCATCCTCACACATCTTTGATCACCTTCTACAATTTACATGGACTCTCATACGATCACATGACTTGTTTAATCTCATTTGATTGCATAAAATTCAATTATTTATTATTTTATTAATTAATTATTTCTTTTTTCCTAATATGCTACTAAGGGCAATAAACTAATACGGTATATTATTGGCAAGGATTTGCATCTACGATTTACACAAGACACAATCGATGGACCTCTATAAACCATGATAGTTACAAAATTAGTGACACAATACATTATATAATAGTAAACTTATTTATCATCATTGTAAATATATGATTTATTCAATCGATCGTGTGATCAGTCTATAAATTATAGAGAACAACTTCTATAATATTTATCATCGGCCTCTATAAATTAGAACAATAGTTGAACTGGTAATGCAATGTAATCAACTGTTTAATCTAACAAGACAATAGAATAACTGAACATAATTTCATCAGTAAATGTCATCATTGACATGCCAAATATAAGTAATTCAATTATACATAAAAAAAAATCATTAAAAACAACAAATCATTAAGAAAATTGTTTGTTCCAAACCACCGAACTACATGTTGTCAGAATTGAGCTCCTTAACAATGCCCGTCATATCCACTTCATTTTCATTATATTTTTTCTCCTCTTCTTCTACTTCTTTATTCGCATTTTCTTTCTATTCTTCTTCTTCTTATAATTTCTTCTCTTCTTCAATATTTTCATCCTCCTATTCAGCCACTCCTTTTTTATCAACTGCCTTCTCATTTTTCTCTTCTTTTTCTGATGATTTTTTTTCACCATCTTCTTCTATTTTTGTCTTATTTTTTGCTTCTTCTTCAGTTGTCCTCTCCTCATCTTTTTCTTCTTGTTCTTTTTTCGGATCTTGTTCATCTACTGCCTTCTCCTCTTTCGCTTCTTCTTATTTCTTCTATTCTTTATCTTTTTCATCTTCTGCAGCAATGTCAGTCACTACGACTGTAAGTTCTTCAAGGTTTACTTGATTCCAGCTACGTGGGGGACTGTCGATGTGCACTGCATTGTTTTAAAAGGATTACAAAAATTATGCAAGAAAATTAAATTGGAAGAACAAAAATTAAATTAGTTTACCTTCATATTGTTGCTTCTTCTTACTCTTCTCAATTTTTCTCAACCTCTCATCTCTAATAAAAGAAGCAATATCTAAAATAATTTTCTCGAGCACGGCAACATGCTCACGTAGGTCATCATCATTAGAAGCATCGGGTGTAGTTTTGAGTCCACTTGAACCAGCATGATCACAAGCACGTGCTGGACTTGGAACATAATTGTAACCACCCAAATCTTCGTCTTCGTTCGCGACCTCCGCTGATGGAGTGAGGACAGTCACGCCTTTTATCTGCGCCTTCAAGGCATCGATGGACGTATCCTTAACTTTATCCGTGTATGACTTAAATATTTTCACGTATCTCTGCTCCATCTCACGGACAGGAGGGGTAAGGTACGGATGCACAATTTATAAAAAACAAATATAAATTACACGACATTCACTAATATAATAATATTATTATTATATTATAATATGTATAATTTTATCTTTGTGCTATTTCCTTTGTACATAAACGGGTCGCCTTCCATTATGTTGTCACACTTTGACGTATGCCATCTAAGAAGATGGGGAATAGGTAAAGAAGAATCCAACAGTACTGGCGTACCTTCCTAGATGAGGAAAGGTCTCATATATCCAAACCTGCAATCAATAGAAGTAGAAGTAAATCTACAAGGTCTATGTATTATTACATAAATAGGTAAGAGTCTATAATAAATTAATAAGATGGTAGATTATAAGTACCAGAAACACCCAGGGAAAGCCATATAACGCGAATAATACATTATTTCTCTTCACAAACACTTCTTTCTGCTTGCTCAAATCAATCTTCTTTTTCAAATAGCTCAATGTCATCCCAGTCGCTATCTTGATGTGGTTTGAATCAACCTTTTTGATGGGTCCTTTTCCAGAGCATCTAGTGTACGAACCAAACCAAATCACACTTTAACTTTTGCTGATTGGTCAACCTATTAGCTTCAATCAGGCTAATCAACTTTAAGTCAGTAATGCTTTTGTTCTTTGTCACATTAAAATGAAAGTTTTCACCATTTTGGAGGACTTTATTCATTTTTGATTCATGGGATTATGCTGAACAATTTAGTCTCATAATCAGAGCAAATTTCTTTAAGCCAAAACAAGTTGGCTTACCGTTCACATAGAACCAAATTTCATGTAGTTTTTTATTATTTTTGATAAGTCATAGCAACACATAATGGACCATATGTCCATTAAACATAAAACGTTCCGCCATATGCCTCAAGTGTCCGAAATAAGTCTTCTTAAAATCAGCATACTACTTTTGTTCTACAAGAATCCTTCTAAACTCTCGATAGATCGTCGTTCTTGCTCTTACAAAAATCTTTGCAGGAAAAGAACCTAGCTCATCCATCCAAATTGTTAGGCTTTATGAATCAAGGGAGATATCTCTAGCATAAATTGACAAGGATAGGGGATCATCCTCCTCTCCGTCTCCATTATCTCTCCTGTCCTTATCTTCACCACTATAACTTGTACTTTCTTCTTTGCTTTTCCCTTTGCTTTTTCCTTCACTATCCCTAATATCGTCACTCTCATATGCACTACTTTCATAATATTTGAAAATATCGGCAAGAATTTTTTATTTAATTTCTAACTCGTATTCATCGACTACAGCTTTTTTCCTCTTTGAAGGTTTCAAAACTTCTTTGGCTTTTCGCTTCCTACTACTAAAAGCATCGAAAGCAGGACTTTTAACTACTTTAGAAACTCTCAACATGTAACATCCCGTATACAAGTACATGTATTGGCGTATTCAAGTACGTGTATTGGTCTTATTTATATGGAATTAATTTTTTATTTTATTTACACCGGAATTTGCCCGTCGATGGTTCCATACGAAGGTTATTGAATAAGCTTTCCAATGATATAAAGATTTCCAAAAATGGATAAGTTTGGGATATAATCGAGTACGTTCAAAACTATAAAACGGTGGCGGGGATATTGTGAATAGTAAATGTGCAGGAAAATTTCTTGCACACAAACTACTGAGGCCTGCCAGTTTTTTGGGTCAACTTTAAACGATCATAACTCCCTAAATATAATGAACTGGGAGAGATTCAAACTATCAAAAGAAATATCTTTGAGTCTTCTTTCCAATACAATTGGTTTCATCCAAATCCAACATCTGAGTAAGGAGTTATACTCGTTTTACTTTAGCCTCTCAAAACAGATTTTTAGGGTCAACTTCAAACGATCATAACTCCTTGTACAGGACGAACTGGGTGGCCTACATTATATGAAATAAAAGACCTTTGAATTATATTTCCAACGATACTAATTTCACCCAAATCTGATATCGGAGAAAAGATTTATGGTCGATTTACTTTAGCCTATCAAAACAGTCCACCATGGACAGATTCGGATTTACTTAAATTTTTAAGGGCAATATGGTCATTTTCCATCACCTCATGGACGAAAATTGGTCATTATATACATATACTTATCCTCATATCCATCATTTATCATCCATTATTGAAGAATAAGAAACCCTAGCCAAATTTTAACTCCAATTATCTTGTGATTCAACCGTAGAAAATCCAAATTGATTCCGTAGTTGTGTTCACCGTCTCGAGGGCTTCGAGAAGCACCCCTTATTTGTGCCAACAGGACTTCGAAATTAAAAGGGCCATTTTATGGTAAGGATGTAGATTATGTTGGTGTTATTTATATGGATATGTATATATATATGCATGTGAGCATAAGAAGTATGTTATTTGATTGTTGTTGAAAGATGATTGGAAATGATGTTGGATTATTCTTGTGCATGGTTGGATTATGTTGAACTGTGAAGGGATTTGGTGTGATGATGTGGTATTGAAATGATGATTATATATATATATATACACATAAACCTATTGTTCAAGTTGGTTTTTGGAATGCTTTGCAAATATTGGTTGTATGGAATTATGGAAGAGAATTGTGGTGTTGGGTTGCTAATACTAGATGCCAAACATTTCATTGTAGATAAGTGATTTGTAAAGGCGGGAAGTTGTATTGAATTGGTATCCGAATCTACAACGAGGTATGTAAAGCATACTCTAACGATGTTCTTTGGCATGAAAACACCAATGTTCCATCAAGTAAGATTCCGAGGTTGTCCAAAAACATGTATTGTTCTACATTACCAACGAAGTTGTTTCCATTCTATAAAGTGTCAAAATGTTTTATTGATATACCAAAAGTCTCCTATTTCATTGTTGTGATATTGATGATTCTGAAACACGTTGTTGATGTACCAATGAGTCTTTATTACATCGTTATTGTATAGAAGGTCTATTACTTGGTTCCTATTGATGTATCATTGTTTTAAAGAATCAAAAATGTGGTGGCGACCGAAATACCAATCTCAAATATTAATTGAACTAAGTGATGGAAGTTCTCTCTTATCGGGTGGTATCCCAGGGGCATAAGCCTAGCATGGGTCGACCCCTATTTATCTGTTTATGGGTGGTATCCCAGGGGCATAAGCCTAGCATGCGTCAATCCCAGATGATATGTACTGGTGGCAGCCTAATGGTCACAGTACAGTACAGTAATGATTACAAAGACAATAAGAACGAAGGTAAAGTGATTGAATAAATACAATGTACAGGTTGTCACAAGTTCTAGTAAGTGTGGTCCACTCCTATTACGATTTATTCACTTATTTCGGATTTCTATTGAGCTCCTATATCATATGTGATTATCTACAGCTTTACATACTCAGTACATATTTCGTACTGACGTCCCCCAGGGGGACCTGCATTTCATGCTGCAGGCATAGGTACCTCAGCTCATACACTGCACAAGTAGGAGCCAGGTCATACAGCTATTGTTGGTGAGCTCCAGTTTGCTTCGGAGCTTTCCGAGTTGGTTCCTTATGTTTTGTTATTGTACAGGAGTCATGTGTGGGCGGGGGTTTGTCCCAACCCTAGTTATGTCATGTATATCCTAGAGGCTTTGTAGACATAAGGAAGGGTAAAGTCATGAAAGTTTATATAGTGATGTTATATTTGTATATGTGGTGGCCCTGACGGCCAAGTATTATATATATATATTTGTGCGTGTTGTGCTGATACAGTTAATTAGACCCTTCTATATGCAACGAAGTGCTGTCCAAATTTTTGGTGACATGTAAGTGAAAGTACAGGTATTTGAACGGGTTCTCCCGGCCTTCTCGGCCTTGGGTGCCAGTCCAGCCCGATGGGATTTTGGGGCGTGACACAACATTTATGATCTACAACCAAAAATGAATTTATAGTGGTCAATTTATCGACCACTAGTCTGTTAATAAAAATGAAAAAATATAATAAATTTGTTGTGGTCGATCTATCGACCACTGGTCTATTAAGAACAATGGAAAAATGCCTCGGATCAAACATGAAAATCAAGTTTCAGCTTCTCTGGATACTGGCAGTGCAATTGACAACAACAAGAACACTATTAAATGGGTCCAATTCAGTACAAAAAATTTAAAATCAATACGCAATATAAATACAAAAATTTTCTAGTCATTATCCAAAGCAAAACATGATAAACATACGAAATTGACAATGTTAACTAAAAAAAACTCAAATTTTGACAAATTCAATGACGACCAGTGCAATTTTTATCAAAATCGAAGAACTCCAACACAAAGCTAAAACAAAAAAAAATACTAAAATGGATCTAAACTGATCGGGGAAAAAGATTAAACTTACCTGAGCAAGAGAAACTGAACAATTTCAACTTGGGAAGCAAGAGTCGACCAAAACATTTTTTTTTTGAAAAATATGAAGAAAAATCCAGAGAAGAAGAGGATTTGAGGAGAGAGAAAAGTTTTTGAATTTATTAAATAATTTTAATAAATATTTGAAAATTTGATAAATATAAAAAGGACCGTATTGTATTTTTTATAAAGTTGTAATCTACAAATTAAGTTTTTAAAGTGAGCTGTTGGTAATTTTCAATAGATATTTGCATTTGTTGTGACCGATGACTGAGCTGTTAGAAATTTTAAATAGATATTTAATTTAATTATTAAATAAACATTTGCATCTGTTGCGACAGATGACTGAGCTGTTGAAAATTTTCTAACAGATAGTGATATCTATTACAACAGATGACATACTACTAAGGCGGTAAAAGATATTTCTTGAATAACTCAAAAATCTCCTCCTGAGTAGTCTTATCTTGTCTTTTCAAAGTCACCCATCTTCCTCGAGCCCCTCAAGTTATTAATGAATTTTTAAACCCATGTCTAAAATTTCTCTCCTTCAGCCCTAAATTTATTCATCTCTATTCTTTTTCTTTTTCTCCTCTTTAGGGTTATAACAGTCGTCTCCTTTTTTTCTCTCTTTTCTATCCTTTTTTTCGTAAGGATCCTTTCTAATCTCAACCGATCTCTATCTTTTCTCGACTAAAATTGCTATTTTGATCCCCTTGCTTTTGACATTGCAGGTATAGTTCACTATTGCTCTTTTATTCTCATCTTCGTTTTGCAAGTTATTTACATCTATTTTTTAATTTAATTACCCTTTACCCATATCATATTTATTTAAAAAATTTGAAGGAAGGGTTACTTTTAAGACTTGAATGACCTAACCATTACTATTATTAAAATGTGCAAAAAAAGTCATCTATTTGGAGAAGTTTAAAAGTCCTGTCGGCAATATCATTTTTTTTGAATGAATTTTGTTTGTTTCTTTATTATTGATGCAGTTATTGAAATTGTTGGTAGGGTTGGTGTTGAATGGAACTTGTGGTGTGGTGTTGTTGATGGTGTTGGAATAAATGATATTTTTTTTGTTGTTGATGTTGCAACAGACGAAGCAACTATTGGAACAAATCAAACCACTAGCATGGCTGGTTTGATGTATTCCAATAGTTTACACATCTGTTGTAATAGACCCCACATCTATTGCAACATCCTCCACATCTATTGCAACAGATTTATAATTTATTGAAAAAATAGAAAGTTGTTGCAACAGATATGGAGCCCGTTGCAACAGATAGGTAATTTGTTGCAACAGATGGATAATGTTCTTTCTGTTCTTCTTTTGTTTAATATCAATTATTTTTCTCTTATTTGTAGATATAAGGAAATGAATGTTGATCAAATTTTGTCCAACCAACACAAGAGGCTATAGTAAAGATGGGTTCAGAGGAATAAGCTGCTTGCAGCTGGAACCGCTTCATATGTAGGAGTTATGTATTACTGATAATGTTATCGTGAAACATAGATAGAGTAACTAGTTTTGTGAGTATTGTTTTTGTACCGATTAGGCATTGATCATTCAAACAAGAGATCTGCAATTTTACAGTTAAGTTTTATAGGTCTGAACTGATAAGGCTGAGGGACCATGAATATGGTTCTGATACCCTGTTAAGATTTTAATGATGGTTGTTTCTCATGCCTATGTGTCAAGCTTTGTGAAGTGATCAAGTTTTTATGGCATTGTAAAAAGATTTGATAGTGATTGAACTAACTTTTAGGGTGCATTGGAATCTGAGATGGCCTTCGAAGCCTCTCATTACTTCAACTAAGAATGAAAATCAATATATTTATTACCCTAGCCCAAATTTATCTGGTTGGGTTGCTAAGGGTGATGATTATATGCCAGAATGTACGGTAGGAGAATACCTATGCGCGAAAAGGAGAGTTGATGCAAATTATATCATCTGAGAACTAATTGAAGCGGAAATATAGGACCAGAGGGAATTTGTAGCGAATCTAGCCAATGAAAATGAATAAGAACAGGAGAAATCTGAATCAAGTGCAAATATGAAAGTGTATCCAAAAATAAAAATCCGTCTGTTGTCTCTCTCAAAGAAAAATAGTGCAACTGGGCACTTTGCTGGGGAGCTGTGAATAGGTAGCGTGGTCGAAATGATTACCTACATAGAAAATAGCAGAACACCAAGAAAGCAGCTTTGAGGGCACTGAGGGCTGAAATGATGTACAGTAAGTTGATGTAGATTATATCATTTAAGCCTTCCAAAGGAAGTGTTCTAAAATTCTTCTGAAGGCCTTTTACAATGTCACAGCTTCGAAGAAAGTGTTCCTTCCTCACTGTCTAGCTCACAAAAGACAAAGAACTCTACACTAAACTCAAAGATGGCAACGACAAACTTGAATACAGAATCAGCAAGCTGGAGGCAAACTTGAAAATTATGGAGATTCATATACTACAGCAAGCCTCTGATCTTCCCCAAGATATGTTGAAAGCATGCTAAGGCAAGAAAACACAATTGATTAAACCATATTGCTAAGGAAGTAATGATACTCAATCTTGTTTGTGGTTCCGATCAGGTCAATAGCAATGAACCTAATCGGAAACACAAATAAGAAGGCTTGGGATGCAGTTTAAAATTCAGAAATTGCTGTCTTTGCTTGATTCCTTATTTTAACCTCAATTGTTCCTGGTGCAAGTCTTCTTGACATACTGTACATCATTTTAGCCCTTAGTGCCCTCAAAGCTGCTTTCTTAGTGTTCTGTTATTTTCTATGTAGGTGATTATTCTGACCATGCTACCTAGTCGCAGCTCCCCAGCAAAGTTCCCAGCTGCACTATTTTTCTTTAAGAGAAACAACAGATGGATTTTCATTTTTGGATACACTTTCATATTTGTTCTTGATTCAGATTTCTCGTATTCTAATTCAGCTTCATTGGCCAAATTCGCTAGAAATTCCTTGCTACCCTATGTTTCCTCTTCAATTAGCTCTTAGATGATATAGTCTTTCATCAACTCTCATTTCCCTCACAGGTATTCTCCTACGGCTCCTTCTGGCATATAATCATCTTCTCGAACAACCCTTCCATATAAATTTGAGCGATGGGAATTTCTATTGGTATTCTGTTCTTATTTGATGTAGTGTGATGCTTTGAAGGCCTTCTCGAAGTCCAATTCACACTTAAAGTTTAGTCCAATCGTTGTTGGGTCTTTGCAATGACAAAAATATTCATCCATTTTCAAAACTTGACACGTATAAACATGAGCAACAACCGTCACTAATTCATAATAGGATATCGGCACCATCTTTATGGGCCCCTCAGACTCATCAATTCGAACCTATCAAACTAAACTGTACAATGTAGGATCTTGTTTGAATGATCAATGCCTAATCGGTTAAAAACTGTATTCACAAAATTATTAGACTTTATGTGTGTTGTCTCGTTGACCTATCATTAATACATTACTCCCACACATGAAAGTGGATTCATCCATCTGCACACACTTTATTCTTTCTTGCCCGTCTATGGCTTAATTTGAATAAATAAATTACTAACCTGTTGCAACAGATGACACATCTATTAAAATTATCAAACAATTATAGACATCTGTTACGACAGATGATCAATCTGTTGCAACATATGACTTATCTATTGAAAAATCAAACAGATACATCCATCTATTGCAACAGATTGTCAATATGTTGTAAATTATCAAACAGATAGAATATATCTTACAACACATTACCCATCTATTAGATTTATTTTAAAGCAATTTTCTTTTCTTTCTGAAATATAATAAAGGATAAAATGTTGTATTTAGATCCGTTGTTTTAATTTACATATTTGAAAAGTCATCAATTTTATTTAATTAAGGTATGTAGTTATAAATAACTCCACTTCTAGATATGGCTGATCCGAATTTGGACAAGGTGATTTTGCACGACTCCTTATGAAAACTTGAAAGGCAGATTCACGAACTCCGATGGGAGTTGAGCGACACAAGAGCAAGGCTGAGGAGGCCCCTGTTGCTGCCGGATGACGATGGGCCGATTGACAATAATAATAATAATAATAATAATAATAATAATAATAATAACAATAATAATAATAATAATCTTACTACTAATAATTGTAATAATAATAATTAGGTTATGTTTTGTCTTTTAGCATATGTATTTTCTTTTATTATATCGGATCTACCCAGGGGTATGTTTTTTTTTATTGTATCTATTTATATATAATGGATTCAAAATTCTATGTTTGGTCGACTTTGGATTTTAATTCATATTTAATATTTAATTTTCATTCTGTCTATTCCTTATTCTCAACATATCGATGGTTGGAGGTAGGGATTGAGCGTTTGTGGCAACGGATGAACCATATGTTGCTGTCACACCTCTTTTTTAACCAAAAGATATTATTTTAAATTTAAAAAGGGCTTTTATTATTAAGTGAAAAAAGAAAATAATTTGTTCTGAAAAGGACCTTTAACAATAAAGACTCAGAGTCACCACTTAGCATAATCCGGTGATCCAAGTCACCTTTGGAAAATCTTTTTCAAAATGATTTGACTCTTTAAAACTGCTTTGCGAACAGATATTCCGGCGAAGGAATTTTGTTGATCGAGGAGAAGGTGTTAGGAACCCCTCAGTCCCGTGGTTCGACCACGGTCACTCTGTAGAGTATATCGGCTAGTATGACATTATGAATGTATAAACCAACAAACAGATAAATATACAACAAACAATCAAACAAACAAAATCAAAATTAGTGTCCAGTCCAACTTATTACAGACCCAAAATAAAAAGGTACTGAAATGTAAACCTGCGCTAACCTACACTAATCCTAAACTATGCTCCATCCGATGCCTCAGGCCTTGATCATGAACGGTCTTCCAAGTACAAAGTATTGCGAGGCATTTCCCGGTAATGAATATATACACATGACTTCGAGGCATTTCCCGAAGAATAGATACATCTGATAGAAATACGTTAAACAAAATCATTCAACAAATATTCCAAACATTTCACAATCCACAAGTTCTAAATTTGCCTACTCGTGCCTACTGTTTGCCTACCCAGCTTGACCTATCATGACACTATCACAATCAACGACATTGATGAATCAAAACAGCAATATTCACTTTATCAACTTTCAATCTCACTCCCCCAAATCCATTTTCAACCACATGATTAACCAATTTCAATAGAGAATCCACTAATCGATATCAACAATCACTCATGGTGATTCAAAATATACCGAAATCAACAAAAAAACAAAATCCATACATTATCAATTTAACACGCAAAAATATCAAACAATTAGAATTAACCGAGAATGAGATAATAAATGAACCTTAATGGCCCTTTCAATCAAATATTACTCAATTGAATAAAATAGAGCCCGCGCCAAAACCTCGACTCGAACCTCGAGTGCGACCAAACTCAAATCAATATTGAGAATCGCAATCGAACAGATTTAAATCCAACAAAAAATTTCAACACAAAAATAACCACCAAAATTCGCTGGAATCGAAGCTGTTTTTTGTTCGCAGCTTCTCTGAGTTTAGGGAGATGGTAGCCGGATTATGAGATGAGACGATGATTTCGGAGAAAACTTCGCCGGAATATTTGGCCAGAGCTGCTTTATCTTTTCTTCCCCCTCTGTTTCTTCACTATCTCTTTCGCATTCCTCTCTGTTTTTCCTATTGCGTTCTCTCGATCTCACGATCTCTCTTATTTTTTACTCTCATTTCAATCCTTGTGTCTTAATGGCGCGTTGATTATTTCCTCCCTATAGTGGTGTGTGTATGCCGATGGAGGAGTGATATTTGGGGAGGGTGTGGGTATCCATGGAAAACCAAAAAAATGGAGGTGAGGTCTCTGAACAGGTGGCAGATGTGCTAGACTACCCATGGATAGTCAACTAAGATCATCAGCTACAATGTTACCTTTACCTGGATTATAGAGAATATTGACATCATAATCCTTCAGTAACTCTAGCCACCTTATTTGCCTCAAGTTCAGCTCTTTCTGCTTGAATAGATATTGAAGACTCTTATAATTAGTATAGATATTAACATGTACCACGTATAAATAATGGCATCATATTTAAGCGCGAATATTATAGCTGCAAGCTCTAGGTCATGAGTGGAATAACTTTGTCCATGCTTCTTTAATTATCGATAAGCATATACTATAACTCTTCCATGCTACATTAAGATGTAACCCAGCCCAACACCTGAAGCATCACAGTACACCACATATCCTTTTGTACCCTTTGGTAAGGCTAATACTGGCGCAGTAGTCAATCTGTGTTTCAACTCTTGAAAAATCCTTTCACAAGAATCTGACCACTAGTACTTAACCATTTTTTGCGTTAATTTGGTCAATAGGGCAGAAATAGTGGAAAAGCCCTCCCCAAATCTCCTATAGTAACCGGCTAGCCCCATGAAACTATGTACCTCAGTAGGAGTGGTTGGTCGAGGCCAATTTTTCACAGCTTCTATCTTTTGAAAATCCACTCTAATTCCTTTTTCAGATACCACATGACCAAGAAAGGCTACTAAGGTCAACCAAAACTCACACTTAGAGAATTTAGCATACAACTGGTGCTCTCTCAATATGTGCAATACTAACATCAAATGATATGCATGCTCAACTTCATTACGTGAATATATCAAAATATCATCTATAAATACAATCATGTACATATCAAGAAAAGGTTTGAAAATCCTGTTCTTCATGTCCATGAAGGCTGCCGGAGCATTTGTTAGTCCAAATGATATGAAAAGAAACTCAAAATGCCCATATCTTGTCTAAAAGGTTGTAATGGGGATATCTTCTTCACAAATTCTTAATTGATGATAGCTGGACCTTAAATCGATCTTTGAAAAGCATTTAGCTCCCTGAAATTGATCAAATAAATCATCTATTGGGGGAAAGGGTACTTATTCTTTATTGTCACTTTGTTCAGCTGCCTATAATCTATACACATTCGCAATGTGCCATCCTTTTTGCGTACCAAAAACATTAGTGCACCCCAAGGTGATATGCTGGGTCGAATAAATCCTTTATCAAGTAGGTTTTTTAACTACTCTTTTATCTCTCTTAATTCTGCAAGCGTCATTCTATAAGGTGGAATTGATATCGTTCGGGTACCGGGATCCACATCAAGACCAAAATAAATTTCTCTAACAGGAGATAACCCAAGAAGTTTATCAGGAAATACATCTGAGTACTTGTTCACCACTAGTACAGATTTTAAAGTTGGTGTCTGCTTTTCAGCCTCAATATCTTTCACTTGGACAAAGTTATATAAACACCCCTTTGCAATAAGCTTTCGTGCCTTAAGAAAAAAAATAAACCTCTCTTTAGGCATCATAGAATTACCCCTCCACTCTAGGACTGGCTTTCCTAGGAAGTGGAAATAGGCTATTTTGGCTCAACAATCAACTGTAGAATAACAAAAGAATAACCAATCTATACCCATAATAGCATCAAAGTTGACCATTTCAAGTTCAATCAGATTAGCCAATGTAGCACGACCACATACTGTCACCACACAATCATAAAAGACTCGTCTAGCTATAATAGAATCTCTTACTAGAGTAGATACTGCAAATGGTTCGCATAGAAACTCTGGCTTCATTCCAAACTTCTTAGCAATAAATGGGGTAACATATGACAAGAAAGATTATGGGTCTATCAAGGCATATACGTCATGTGAAAAAAAATAATTAAGGTACCTATGAATACATCTGGAGATACCTCTAAGTCTTGTCGACCAGTTAGTGCATATATACGGTTTGAACCAGTGCTTAACTAGGCCCTCTGCCATTACCAGATCCTCTACCTGCTAGTGCCTGAGGACCGTGAGAAGAAGAAGGCACTGATGAAGATAAAGTTGATGCAAACCCTGAAGGCTGTGATCGATCACTTCTACTTTTACCTCTAAGATGTGGATAATAACGTACTATATGACCCTCTATACCACACCAGTAACACGTATTTGAACCACGCCAACACTTCTCTCTATGTGGTCGACCACACTGCCTGCACATAGACCGAGGTAGTAACCCTCATCTAGCACCCCTCTAAGGTAGTAAGTATGGTGCTCTATAAGTCTGACTCTACTCATACCTGGGCCTCAAGAACTAAGTTGGAGAATTATATTTAAAGCGCATAGCTGACTGGGTCGGCCTAGGTGGCCCTCTACTAGTGTAAGCACCACTGCTTCCCTGATGCTGGATAGCCATCCTAGCTCTCTTACTCTGCTCTCTTTCACTATCTACTTTATGATTACGTTGATCTTCCTCTATCTGTTGAGCACATACCATGATCCTTTCTATATCCAAATCTTTATTCATAGCAGCAACAAAAAGAAGGGCTTTCAATGGACTTACAAGGCCATTCATAAAGCAATGAATCTGTTTTGCTTGTGTGCTAACCACCTCTAGAGCATATTTGGATAACTGTGTAAACTGCAAACAATACTCCTTGACACTAAGATTACCCTACTTTAAGGATAGAAATTTATCCATTTTTGCCTCTCTAAGCTCTAATGGCATGAGGTTATCCATGAAGGCTTCTGTAAATTCTGTCCAGACCACTGAAGGAGCTTCCTGACCTCTCAAGTCAACCCACGTCTCATACCAATCAATAGCAATATCATTTAGTCGATGGGCTGCCAATTCAACTGCATCTGTATCTGAGACCCGCATCACCTTACAAATTATATAAGCCTTATCAATGAATTATTGAGGATCCTCTGTAAGCTTAGAACTTGTGAATTCTGGTGTACTCATACGGAGGAAATATTTGATCTTAGATTCGGCTATCCCTTACTGAGTAGCAACAGGTACGTCCACATTCTGTCTTTCGGATTGAGCGGCAACCAACTGTGTAAACAACTCTATCGCTCTCTTTAGATCTGGGTTTGAGGCACTTGGTGGTGGGATAGGAACTACCGTTGGCACCATTAGAGGTGCAGAAACCCCTGTAGGTCCTTTGTAACACCCCGTAAAATTCGTGCATGGATTAGCCTTTAATAGAGTGCTCTTAGACTTAAAAACTTGAAAATTTTTCTAAGTGTAATGAGGACTTAGAGTCATTTTAGCTGGCAATCTTTGGTATACAACTTTTTAACCTTTCCAACCTCTAATTTTAGATTTTCAAGTTGCGTTACAATCGTACAAGCTCATAGTACATCTCGGATAAGTTTTGGAATTTTTCGGAACACATAAGGCTGCGTTTGGATTTCAAAACAGTAGCAAAATGCATAGCATGTTGCCCAGTTTTCAGTATTTCAGGGTCAACTTCAAACGATCATAACTTTCTTAATATAATGAAATGGGAGAGTTGCTACCTATAAAATTAAATCTCTTTGAGTTTTCTTTCTAATGCAACTAGTTTCATCTAAATCCAACTTCTGAGTAAGGAGTTATACCCATTTTACTTCAGCCTATCAGTTTGTCAACTGAGGAACAGTTTCGACTTTGTTAGTTTTCTTGGGGGCATTTTAGTCATTTCACCTCACCTAAATTTTATCTATAACACCAAATTTAGCCCCCAATTTGTCAAAATATAATTATTTTCTCAAAATTTCTCTCAAGAACACCCCTTAGGGTTTCAAACAAAAATCCTAAATAACTCAAGATTCAACTGTGGGTTTTGGAAGATAATTAGAGATTTGGAATCCCCACATTTTAGGCTTCAAGGATCATCCCTCAATTTCTTAAATAAAGGTACACGGGATTTTCTTAAAATCTCATGGGCATAGAAAAATCATGTTTTAGAATGGGATTTTTGAATCTATGTATATATTCATGTATTAAATGTTTTAACATCATTGTTTTGGTCTTTTGACCTTTCCCAAAGTGATTTGAGAATATGAATGTATGAAACCATGTATTTAAGAATGAATTATTGTTGAGAGCATGATTTTCGGTGAATTTCCTCTTATTATGAATTTTTTAAATTTCTCATAGCATATGAATTGTTTTGCAATGCATCCTTGAAAAGCACTATATGAAATGATTGAACTCTTGTTATGATTTAAAGGTTGTTTTAAATCACTAAAGAGGGAATCTAGCATGAATGTTTAATATTCATAATGCATGTAATGAAAGAGTGCATAGATTTGCTAAAGCCACTAGACCACCATATGTTGATGAAGTTTTTGCATGATTTTAACTTGAGTTTCAAAACACGAAATCTTCTATATCAGTTGCATATTTTTTGTGGTCTAAATTATGCTTTAAATGAAAGATTTAGCTTAATGTATTATGGCTCAGAAATCATGACTTGCAAGTCTTGGTATGACGATACCAATTCAGACCTATGCCATATCAAACTCAGACTAATAGATATTTCAGACTATCATGATTTTAGACATTCAGAATGTTGCATGTACAGAAAAGGTTAAAAATGGGCATACAGAGATGTTAGGTGGTTCCCTGAAGAGGGCTTGAGTTCAAGAAACTCATTGCCTAAAATCGTGGTTTGCCGACCCGGGTATATTATTATACGCTGACTTAAGTGTCATGTGGCAGATCAGATTCAGGAACTCCAACCCTTGCGGCATACTCGGGTTGGAGGCTTCCCCGCTGAGCCAATGGCGGATTCCATATCGCCCGTGGAATATCAGACTTGTAGGGGATACCACCTAACTCAGAAGTAATACACAGATCAAAATTTAAAAGTTACAAACAGGTTATATGTTTTTAGAAAGTGCCCCTGTGTTTTCAGAAGCTATTTTATACGTGATGTATTGATGAAAATTGCTCTCATCTATTATATATATGTTCAAATACTTTATTTTGGATTGCTTCGCATGCCAGTACATTTGTGTTGACCCCCCTCCTTCCAGGTTTAGAGACACAGTCTAGGGGTCCAAATAAACAGTAGATATTTCAGATCGCAGAGCAGATTGTGCAGGGGTGAGCCTTCTATATTCCAGAAGGCCTGTTTACTTTCAGATATTTATCTTTAGTCATGTTTTGGTCTACTGGGGGCCTTGTCCCAGTTTTCAGACAGTTTTGTTTAGTTCATAGAAGAGATTTCGCAGACTGAGTCAGACATTATTATTATCCAGATATATTTTGGATTTCAATTTTTCAGTATTATGATCACATTCAGACTGACCATGTTTCCGTATTAGATTTCTATTTCTGCATTATATTTTATTATATGAATGTTTCGCATGATTATCAGATAGACAGAGGGTGTCCCGAGCCTTCACAGTTCGAGAATACTCGTCACGGCTAGGGCCCCAGTTCGGGTCGTGACATCCTTCGATTCTGGGCATTTGAGAACCTGAAAGCATAGAACCTAACAAACTTTCTTGAGTCCTATTTAGATCAACCAATACAGGAGATTGCCCAGTAGTGGTTGCCTCCTAAGTAGTGCTAGTAGTGGCCTGATGGCTGCTTTATCCTTTTCTGTAGCAGACATGGTCTGTATCACAAATAAACAGAATATGAGTCAGAAGTAACTTTCTATGAATTAACTTTATTGCACGATCTAGATTATAAATAGAGGTCAAATTCCTAAATGTCTATGCAGTTCCTTAATTATAGATGTGGCGCACAACACATCAATAAATAAAGCCCTACTAGACACGGCTTCATAGACTTCCTAGGACACCTGAACCTAGGCTTTGATACCAAGTTTGTCACGCCCCAAAATGATAATGATGGAAAAAATCGTATACACTTACTCTACAAGCATTCTATGACATACGCGAGGTTATGAGATAATAAAAAGTAAGATATTCAATAAGAGTTGCATATATACACACGAGGGAGTTACATTAACAAAACTATACAATACTACACGATGTCCATGAAGTCTCTAGTCAGTTTAACTCGTTATACTACAAGTGACTAGTTGGCATCAGGCCCATCATGTCCAACCAGAGACCTGTACCTATAATAAAAAATACTAGACATAGACTGGCTCCAGAGAGAGTTGGAGCTCACCAAAATATCAGATGAAAATGGAAATAGGTCCTAACGTGAACGTCTGCTATCCTGAGGATCTGATCCTGCATTAATAAAACATGATGGGAGACGTCAGTACATAAACAACATGTACTAGTATGAAAGCAGACAGAATAACAGTTGGACAAGTACAGAAGCTCATATGAGTCAAATGGTAAAGTGAAAAGCGTATAAGCCAACAAATAACACATATATAATATAAACTGATAACTTATGCACCAACCTTACTAGCATCATATATATAATATTTTTTAAAAAGTGTTCATTATAATATATGGCCGATTCTTTGCCTAGGTGATGCACTTATCCTATAAGTCGTACAAATAATCACAAGACGGCCTTTCGAAGGCAATCTGAGGTAAGTAAGCATATGTTACTCACATACTCATTGCTATGGTCCCATATGTGTAACTGTAATCGCAGTTTGTATCCAGGTACGCCCCGCCCAGGGGCTCGCTATAAGGGTCTACCCGCAGGCCATATATGCCATATGTTAGCTCAAGTCAGGGTAAACCAATACATGACGTTCCAGCTAACTTCAAATACAAATGATGCCACAAAGGTGGGTACGCCCAATGATTGGGCTCATTATAGTAGTCTAGTCTTGATCCTGTGCACAGAATAACTTCGAGCGATATGCCAAGCCAAACCTATGTACCCTCATGTTGTTAAAGTTTATCAAGTAATGCCCTCAAGGCCTATGACATGTGATTTACCATAATGGTCGTTTAGCTACCATATACAAGTGAAACTATGCTATTACTATTTACTCCTAATGTGTAAGGGCCTCTAGTATAGAAACTTATGATAATATGGAAGTACTATAGAAATTTACACAAAGAGGAAGAGGGAGATACTTATAAGCTTGATGGTAAAGCGAGGGAATGATATGTAAGGTAATATAAAGATTCCACTTTTGTATTTCATGAGAATTATACTAACATCAGATGGAAATGAGAATGAGATGTAGGGTGGTGGCTTAGCAAAGAAGGAAGGTTTAGCTTTACATACCTTAATGTTTTACTAGTTGCGATAGTATTTCGAGCCCGTATCCTTTGAATTACCAGTTTAATATATCCAATAGCTAACCCACTAACTACAAGGATAACGTATGTTCATTAATGACCCGTAGATGCATTTAACAAATTTATACCAATACTCTTTTATTATGCTTGAAACCAATCGAATTTCTTAACAAGCATCCTGAATGAATTCTAACGTTTTCGACTTAATCAGTTCAACGCTAAATCCACCAATTGATAAGAATCCTAAAACCTTCTTTTCTTACAATTTCCCCTTCTTAAGAACTCACCCCAAAAGGAGTATAAGGATTCAATTAAACAATAATCAACGACTAAAATTACCCCTGTCATATTTTCTATAATTAAATCTGAGTATGGAGTGGAAAATTTACCTTTTTGGGACCAACCCCAACTTGGTTTTTTGATAAAATTTAAGAAATTCTCGAATGAAGACTAGCTTAGGATCACGATGATATTCCTCCCTCCCATAGGAATTTTTTCCTAGATTTATAATCCACCTGATCTTTTTTTTTGTTGTGCAAGATGAAGAAACGGAGAAGTAAGGAAGATGGAGTACGTCGGCTACTTTTGGAAACACTTCACTGAAATGTTACTAGCCCCTTTTCCTCTTTATATAATTAATAATAGTATAATTATTATTAAAAGAAGATTTACACAATGAACCCCCAACTTATCAAATATAAACACTTGGTGTAAGCAAGGAAGCACAATTTAATAATCCTTCATAAAGAAGATGTTGCACTTGTCTAAGTGCTAAATTAATATTTTTTTATGGTGCTACAATTGTACACGATCAGACATAGCATGAGCTATTAGTAATTTGAGTCGGTATACGAGTAATTCCAATAAAACTCATTGGATGGCAATGAAAAGAATTTTGGGGTATCTTAAATACACTCAAGACTATGCTTTGCATTATAATAAATATCCCGCGGTACTTAAAGGATATAGTGATGCAAATTGAATCACCGTATCGAATGAAGCAAAATCCACAAGTAGATATGTACTTACTATCAGTGGAGGAGCGGTCTCTTGGAAATCATCCAAACAGATATGTATTGCTCGCTCTACAATGGAAACTGAATTTATCGCATTGGATAAAGCCCGTGAAGAAGCAGAATGGCTTCGGAATTTCTTGGAAGATATTCCTTATTGGCCAAAACCAGTGGCACCATTATGTATACACTGTGATAGCCAAGCGACAATAGGTAGGGCAAGGAGCATGATGTACAATGTTAAATCTCATCACATAAAACGGAGACATAATACCGTTAGAGAACTTCTCTCTAGTGGAATTATCACTGTTAACTACGTAAAGTCAAAGGATAATATGTCGGATCCACTTATAAAAGGCCTATCTAGAGAAGGAGTGGAAAGAACATTTAAGGGAATGGGTTTAAGGCCTAGGACGAGTCAGCATGGCGGTGACTCTACCTAGCAGACTGGAGATCCCAATAGCTGGTTCAACAAGATCAAACAAATTTGTGTCTGACAGGTTCAACATTGTCAATATACCAACCCATTCTCATGAGACAATGTTCAGTAAACAAGGATAAGACTTAAGGTGAGAAGTCTTTTAATGATTATCTAAATTTGACAGATTTACAAATAGTTTAATCTACAGGATTGAATAGTTAGAAATTACCTATGTGAAGGTGAAGTGGAATCCGCTTCAAAGAGAATGATAGTAAAAGCCTATTCTCTAAGCTCTTATGAAACCGAGACGTGCTCTTGACTGAAAAGAACAAAATCGTGAGAACCATAAACAGTAAAAGGCTAGTTGTGTGACATGTATTGTCTAAGTGTACATCAAAGCTCGACGGTTCAAAGATATCAAATCTACCAATTGACCGAGTGCATCCGATGCATGTTCACTACAAAAAGTTCAAAGGAAAACCCACTTATCCAGATGCAATCAGGCTTTGCTAAATGATCACATGCTTGTCCGCAAATTCTTCTAAAGATAGTCCTTCTCCATTCATGTGGGGGATTGTTGGGTTCAATGTGTATGTGTGAACGGAAAATGGAGGAAATATAGTGGAGGAAAATAGAGTCACTACACTAAAATGGAAAATGTACTCTTTTAGTGGAAAGTTCACTAATTCTTCCACATTGGTGGGAGAAAGGAACTTTTAAGTGTTTTTAATAAGGAACACTTACTCCACTTGGATAGTGGGGCAAGAACAAGGTGGTGCCTCGCGCTGTCGTCATCGTCGCTCGCTCGGCTTTGGCTTTGGCTTCTGCTTTGGATAATGATAATGATAATGAGATCTATCTTTTCAGACGAATTTTATTTGAAACTTGTTTTACAAGTGAAAAATTAATCCAAAAATCTGATAGAGTTATTTTTTTCCATATGCGAGCGCATTTCGGACGCCATGCAAACACATACGCAATGCATCTAGAAGGGATATGACCCTTCGAGGCAAAAGGCACACTGTTTCGCATAATTAAGTGATCTACGCGCGCATCTCATGTCCTGCGGACACAGATGCAACGCAGATGTAGTGCAAAAGCTACTGAAATTTGCATAAAGTCACCTACAGCCGCAGATCGGGCGCAGGTCCAGCACAGGGGCGGAGCTACCCTTTGCTGAAGGGGTTCATCCGAACCCCCTTCGGCAAAAAATTATGTTATATATACATGGTTAAAATTATTTTATATATA
Source organism: Capsicum baccatum var. pendulum (assembly GCA_030864225.1). Taxonomy (NCBI): domain Eukaryota; kingdom Viridiplantae; phylum Streptophyta; class Magnoliopsida; order Solanales; family Solanaceae; genus Capsicum; species Capsicum baccatum. Next base: position 33,307,914 of record CM061559.1, on the reverse strand, counting down.
TATATATTAGATGTTGAACCCCCTTCGATTAGTTCGTATGTTCACTTATGAACCCCCTTAGTGAATATCCTGGCTCCGCCATTGGTCCAGCACAGACTGGGCACAGGTGACGCGACTGTACTGAATAGGTGCCTTTCTGCTGAACCAATGCATCCTTTCCAAAAGGACATATTAAAGGCTATAAATACTTGATATACTCCTCAGGTATAGACATGATTTTTTACAGCAAAAAACACTCTTCATATCTTCGAAAACTCATTGTGATCATTAGCTGTTGAGTGAGTTCGACAAATCCAATAATTTGAGGTACCGCCATTGTTGGATTGAAAGACATTTTATCCTGGGAGGAAAATTTCATAACCTCGAGTACTGTGAGGGAAATTATTCCTTAAGGACACTCCGTGAAGTTGGGGGACTTGGCTTTAAATTTCTGTTTCATCTCATTTATGAAAAAATAACATACTTCTTGGATAGATTATTTTAATCTTGTGTTGAAAGTGTTAAGGAACTTCATAGGTGTTCTTATTTTGAGACTTGAACTTTATGTTGAAGTTGTTGTGCCCATATACAAATTCTTGTACCCGAAAACATTGAAAATAACAAGAAATTTAGTAGATCATTTCACCAAATAAAAATATAGATGTATGTTCCCTTCGTATCTTCTTTCTGTACCAAGAAGACAAAGACTTAGTGTTACATATGTTGATACTTTCGTCATTCCATTTTACTTTACTCTCTTTGACTTGGCACGCCTCTTAAAAATATAATAATAGAATATTTATTTTACCTATTTAACGTTATTCTTATACTCAAATGGACAAATAAGTGATTAAACATAGAACTTAGTGTCAATTATCCATAATGAAGAAGTAGAAACCAAAAAATTTAATTTGACATTAAAACGCACGATTTACTGCACCTCTTTAATTTTAGTGACTCTTTATTTCATTTAAATTGATATATTTTAATTATACTCTTATCAAGCTGAAATATGTTAACAAAATAAACTTATTTGTAAGTTAAAACTACAGTTTCAACTTGTTAAAAAATTAAGAATAGAAATACTTGGAGTCAACTTAAATATTTTCAATTTGTGTGGTACTTTAAATTTGAGGATTCAATATCCTTTCATCTTTCTCTCCATATCTCAAATATATACTCACATATACTTGCATGAATTCAAAAAATAATTTTAAAACTAAATAAATAAAGCAAAATATGCTTCTGCCGCTATAAATAGTCTCATGAAGTGAAGATTATATTGAGTAAATAGAAAAAGAGTAAGAAAAGAGGGGTTGTATAGTTGTTATGTACACATTTAATAGGATCTTAAATTTAAAATTTCACTTTCAGTAATTTCGAAAGCGTGAATACCTAATACTCCTACTAAAAGTAAATAAGAAAAAAAAATACATAAAATATTTTTTATTTCGTAAATTGAACAATTAATTTAAAATAAATATATTTTGAAAGAAAGTAAAATGGAACGAAAACAGTATAAAAACCTGTAGGGCTACAGAGTGTGGAAGCGTGATAAATTTAACCAAAGATTACGAGAAATTAATAAAAACAGTAAAATTGACACCGAGGTTTTAGGTGGAAAAACCCTCTTTAAATAGAGGTAAAAAAACCACCGGCGAGAGAGCCAAAAATTCCACTATTATTGACGAGAGTACAAAATATTTTCTCAGGACTAACAAGACAAAATAGCCCCTTACAAATTCTCTACGAGTATAGAAATACTCAACCAAGAAGTAGAGAAAGAAGAAAATATAAAGGAGAGATTGGCTATTGAAATGTTGTGTGGGTGTCTTTGCAAATGAAGTAGCATTGGCTTTTATAGCCAAATCTGGACCTCAAAAGTCTTGCCTTCATATATGAATGCAGCCACCGATGTTGAAAACACAAAGTCACAAATGTCTTCATCATCCACAATTGTTGAAATATGAGCAACAATTGTTGACAAAAGGAGAGCAACAATTGTTGACCAACAAATCTCCACCTTGATCTCCTTTTGACCGGAAATACTCTCTCGCCATGAAAACCTGTTAACAATGAATAATACCATCTAAGTCCAAGCAATGATCGAACTTAGCGGCTGGAAGTGGTTTGGTTAACATATCTGCAGGATTTTCAGTTGTATGGATTTTTTCCACAGTAATTTCTCCTGCATCAACAATATCTCGGATAAAGTGGCGTTTAATATCAATATGCTTGGTCTTTGAGTGATGCTTGCTATTCCTGGCCAAGTGGACAGCACTCTGACTGTCGCAGAGCATAACAAGAATGTGTTGTTGTAAACCAAGTTCAGCAACCAAGCCTCGGAGCCAGATAGCCTTTTTCACTCCTTCAGTAGCAGCAATATATTCTGCTTCAGTGGTGGACAAAGCCGCAATGGCTTGAAGTGATGAATACCAACTGATAGCAGAGCCGCAGAGTGTAAAGATATAGGCTGAAAGTGATCTTCTCCGATCTAAATCACCACCGTAGTCGGCGTCAACATAACCAACTACGCCTCCTGGATCAGACCTTTGTCTATCAAATACCAAACCAATATCAGGAGAACCCTTCAAGTAACGAAGGATCCATTTGACAGATTCCCAATGCTGTTTTCCTGGGTTGTGCATGAATCTGCTAACAACACTAACCGCATAAGCCAAATCAGGCCTAGTACATACCATAGCGTACATAAGGCTTCCGACTGCATTAGAATACGGGACATGTGACATGCGCCTTTGTTCCTCTTCTGATTGTGGACACTGATCTGATGACAACTTGAAGTGGGCAGCAAGTGGAGTATTAACAGCTTTGCAATCTCGCATTCCAAATCTGTCAAGCATCTTCATTACATACCTTTTCTGTGATAGAAAAAGTTTTCCAGCTTGACGATCTCTGTTAATCTCCATTCCAAGAATCTTCTTGGCAGGACCTAGATCTTTCATATCAAATTCACTGTTGAGCTGCACCTTTAACTTGTCAACAAGAGTTTTATCTCTTGCAGCAATTAACATATCATCAACATATAACAGCAAGTATACTAGTGATCCATCAGATATTTTTTGAAAATAGACGCAGTTATCATAACTACTTCTAGAATAGCCATGTCCAGTCATGAAGGAATCAAACCTTTTATACCATTGTCTTGGTGATTGCTTCAAACCATAAAGAGATTTCTTCAGATGACATACATGGTTCTCAATTAATAATTTCCACTCTTTAAAGGTGGAAAAAACTTCATTCTTTTGCTTGAGAAAATATACCCAGAGTTTACGTGAAAAATCATCAATAAATGTCAACATATAATGACATTTACCTCTGGAGGGAACTCTCGATGGACCCCAAAGATCTGAATGGGTGTAGTCCAAAGTACCTTTGGTCCTGTGAATGGCTTTTGAAAAGCTAACCTTTCTCTGCTTACCAAAAATGCAATGCTCGCAGAAATCGACCTTACCGGTACAATGGTTGCCAAGATAGCCTTTCCTTTTGAGAATTTGGATTCCCTTCTCACTCATGTGGCCCAACCTCAAATGCCACAACTTCGTGTTGTCTTTGTTGGATGAGGCGACGGCTGCAGAACCTATAACAGTTGAACCCTGAAGCAAATACAAACTACCAGATCGAATTGCCTTTAGTAACACAAGAGCTCCTTTGGACACTTTTAAAACTCCACCTTCAGCTGAGTATCTATACCCTTGAGATTCAAGAGTGCCTAGGGAAATGAGATTCCGTTTCAAATCAGGGACATGTCTGACACTGGTCAAAGTTCTAATGACTCCATCATGTGTCTTGATTTTGATTGTGCCTTTGCCGACAACTTTGCATTGAGCATCGTTACCCATTAAGACAAGACCACCATTAAAAGATTCATAGGTGGTAAACCAGTCTCTATTAGGGGACATATGAAATGTACAACCAGAATCAAGAACCCACTCATTTTTTGACCTTTGATCAGTACCAGAAGCAATAAAACACTCTCCATCAGATTCGGTTTCTACAAAACTAGCTTCGGCAGATTTTTCGGGTTGCTTACCCTTATCTTCTCTGTTTTGCTTATTTTTCAATTTGTAGCACTCAGAGATTTCATGATTTCTTTTCTTGCAATAACGGCAATACTTAGAGTTTTTACCTTTGGATTTGGATTGGTTTTTACCGCTAGCACCTACTTCGTGGTTTCTCCCTCTAACTACTAGTCCCTCACCCGAACTTTCAGAATGAATTTGGGTATCAAATTTTTCTTTGGACAGTAGGTTAGACTTGACATCATCAAAGCTCAAGGTAACATTATTACCATATAGCATAATTTCTTTGAAATGTCTATATGAGGGTGGCAAAGAAACAATAAGTAGTACGGCTTTATCCTCATCATTAATTTCGACATCCAGATTTTCCAAATCAATTATGATGGAATTAAATTCACCAAGATGAGATTGGATGGGTGTACCTTCAGACATACGGAGCGTGAAAAGTCGCTCCTTTAACCGGAGTTTATTTGCAAGACTTTTGGTCATGTACAGAGACTCCAATTTACTCCATATGCCGGCTGCAGTTTTCTCATTGATGACTTCGCGTAGCACCTCACGGGACAAGCATAATTGGATTGTGGATAACGCCTTTTCATCCGTCTCTTCCCACTGCTCCTCCGTTGTAGTGGCTGGCTTCGCCGATTTGCCGGACAGAACCTTTTTTAGGCCATTCTGGGTAAGAACAGCCAGCATTTGGACTCGCCAGATAGCAAAACTAATTTTACCATCAAATTTCTCAATATCGAACTTCGTCGACATTTTTAATAAAAAAAAAATCCCGGTTGAATTATCGTGGCTTTGATACCAATTTGTAGGGCTACAGAGTGTGGAAGCGTGATAAATTCAATCAAAGATTACGAGAAATTAATAAAAACAGTAAAATTGACACCGAGGTTTTAGGTGGAAAAACCCTCTTTAAATAGAGGTAAAAAAACCACCGGCGAGAGAGCCAAAAATTCCACTATTATTGACGAGAGTACAAAATATTTTCTCAGGACTAACAAGACAAAATAGCCCCTTACAAATTCTCTACGAGTATAGAAATACTCAACCAAGAAGCAGAGAAAGAAGAAAATATAAAGGAGAGATTGGTTATTGAAATGTTGTGTGGGTGTCTTTGCAAATGAAGTAGCATTGGCTTTTATAGCCAAATCTGGACCTCAAAAGTCTTGCCTTCATATATGAATGCAGCCACCGATGTTGAAAACACAAAGTCACAAATGTTTTCATCATTCACAATTGTTGAAATATGAGCAACAATTGTTGACAAAAGGAGAGCAACAATTGTTGACCAACAAAATCCAATAGGGGTGATATGCACTAATAATTATATTATTGACTAATAAAGAGAATTGAAGGAAAATCAAGTACAAACGTTTAACATAGGACCTGTTACAAGCAATTATTATTCAATAGTATTAATAATGGATGAATTAATATTGTCATTATTTAGATAATGGTCAGTAAATGTTACTCCCTCCGTATTAGTTAGCCTTCTTATAAAAATATTTATTTCAATTTTATTGCTTAAGTTTTAAAATTAAGAGTATATACATATATTTCTTATTTTATTCTTGATAGGAATATTGAAAATATTCATAATTTTCAAAATTATTGAATATTGCATAAATGATCTCTATTTTCAAACTCAAAATCAAATGATTATTACTAATTTCAATTATAAATACTCAATGCTATAGATGTAATGCATGAAATTAGGTAATATGTATCGAATTTTATGTTTAATCATAGCATTTGATTGCTGTACTTTAAAAGCAATACAAGGGTAAATATGTAAATACATTTTTATTTATTGATTTTTTAATGAATGTGTCAAATCTATTGGGGTCAACTAATATAAAATAGAGAAAATAGTAGAGGTGGATGGATCAAGAATTTCAAACTTGTGGGTTCTCAAGGGCTTTTTTCCTACCATTAAGTTATCCCTTAGTTTAGTTATAGGTTCCCACCTATTAATACTTATAATTTTTAACGATTTTTCTATGTAATTTTAAGTTTTACGGTAGCGGGTGTGGATTCCCAAGAATCCACACCTTTTACTCTACATCCGCCGCTAGGAAATAGAAATAAAAAATCACTGATATGAATTATTATGCCATATTGATAGTTGAATGTGGAGATTACTTTCACAATAATTTCTCGAGAATGAATCTAGATATATTCGTAGTCAATAGTGATAATTTTCTTTGAGATATTTTTTTTTAATTTTTTCTAACAGTTGATAGCAGCGGCTGATAATTGTAATGAGTGATGGAGATGTAACTAACGGTGAAAATGACAATTGGTAGCGCTAGTTGGTGTTATACCCTAGTGGCTGACGATGACAATTATCCATAGTGACTGTTAGCTCTTTTTATAATGACAGTTGATAGTGGAAGTATATTGGGTTTGTTGTTGTTGTAGTTGATAGTGATGATGATAAATGATTATTAGAGAGATGACGAGTGAGGATGATAGTTGTAAATATGGCTGTCAAGTGGGTCGGGCCAATTCGAAACCGGCCCGTGTTATTTAAACAGGTTGAGGGTCGGGCCGGGTCTGGGTTGGGATCTAAGTGGGGCGGGGCGGGGCGGGCCCAACAGTAAAAAAATCAAAAACCACCCTAACCCAGCCCACTTAACCCAACCCGATCAAACCCACCTAAACCCGATCAAACTCGATTAAAAAATCGGTCAAATCCGGTCAAAAATATAAAAAAAAAAAACCTTTTTTCAATATACATTATATATACCCACCTATATACATTATAAATACGTTAAACAATATATATACACTATATATATATAGTATATACTACATTAGAATTTAAAAAATATATACACATATACACAATTACACATATATACACACAATTCAAATATATATGTACTACTTTAAACTTTAAAGTTTAAATAAACTATACTACAATATATATATATATAATTATATATATATATACATATGTATACATTAAATATACACTTTTATAAAAGATTTATTCACATATAATACACTCTATTCTATGTATATATAATACTTTAAATGAAATATATTATACTATATATACATTACAATTATATTTGTATAGTTATATACTAATTTATACAAAAAAAAAAATTATTTAAAAAAAAAAAGTAAAAAAAGATTTCGGGTCGGGCCGGGTCGGTTAATCGGCGGGCCTGAACCAGGCTAGGTCCGGATCGGGTTAACCGGGCCCAAATTAGAAAAATAATCAGCCCGAGATCCGAAACCCTAAAGCCCTAGGATTTATCGGGTCGAATCAAACCGGGCCGATTTATTTAACTGGGTCGGGTCACTTGACAGCCATAGTTGTAAACGAAGATGTTGGTTATAGATTATGGATAGTAATAGTTGATAGTAAAGAGTGACAGTAGATGGTGATTTAGTGATGAATATCGATGAGATTGCCGATGAAAATAGATAAAGTTGTAATGAAATGTCATTTTTGTAAAAAGGTTTAATGAGAAATATTGTAACAATATTAAAATTTTATTATAAATTCTAATCTTTCAGATCTATTCAAAGATCTAATCAAACTCATTACATAAAATAAAATAAAATAAAATAATATAAATACACATAATAAGTGAGATTTGAACTATTAAGATATAAATATGAAAACCAACACAACTAATATTTGAATAAATTAAGATTCAAACGTTCATTAATTAAATGCAAACAAATGAGACGTAAAAATGCGAATTCATTTTATTATTTTGTGCGAGACTTTCCTTTCCCCTTTTCAATCCGTATAATATTATTATCTCTCTCATTTTATGTGACATAATTTGATTTGATATGATATTTAGAAAAAAATAAAAATTATGGTCAAAATAATTCTTAAAATTTTATATGAAGGTAAATTATTTTATTAAAAATAAAATTTAAAATTAAATTATTATTAATTATAGTAATGTGACTTGTTTTTTAAAACAAAATAAAAAGGAAAGTACTCACTTTAGTTAAAAATAAGTGAATTTTTGAGCTAGTTTTTATGTCTAAAATAATTTAATTGTTTATTTATCAAGAGATATGTTAAAAATTTCTTTCAGTTTTATTTTTTATTTATACTTCTAAATTATGAATTTCAAGAGATTTAATTGAGTTTATCTTAATATGATTGAAATTTTATGAATAGTTTAATAATATCTAAAAGATTAAAAATAAAAAGTAAAGTATAATTTATGTAATAATTTCTTTTCCCTAATATGTGTAGAGAGTAGAAATTTTCTTATTATTGTAATTATTATCATTTATTTGTTTAAGAAAAGAACCCTATAATGTCATAATTTCGTTGGACCCACCAATTTAAATGTATGATTGATTGGTGGATCCCACACGAAATATCCTTTTAAGGATTCCAAAATTTCAAATTCTTGTTCGTTTTCTCTTGTGGGGTCATGGTGAGAATCAATTTAATTCGTTGGTGTCTTTTCGCATTTAGTAGAAATTGAAAATTGAATTTATTAATTCATTAATTATGAATTGGAGGATTAATAATCTAAGGCACCCAATTCGTCCTAAAAATAACTAGTCCATTTCTCCATGCTTCGGCCGTATCGTAGTATTTATTATTTTGATATATGATGATCTTTTTAGTAATTTTCGTTTAAGATATAATAAATAGAACTTTATATATATATACTTACCATGATTCTCTATGTCATTAATTCTTGTGATCTTTTTTTCATTCGAATAATAAAATATCATTATCAATGATTGTTGATCATGCACCTAATTCACAAACAGAATATATGCAACAACTTTATAAGGACCATCTGAAACCACAAAATCTTAGAAAATTTGCTTCTATTTTTACCTAAAATAATTATTTGTATGCACCAGATGACAAAGGATTCACATTCTTATTTTAGTGAAGTTCAACATTGACATAATTTCTTCATCTTTTTTGTCAGAAAGTTGGAAAAAAAATACAAGATCATGAAAAATTACTTAGTAGCCGTTTGACCATGAGAACTAAAATTTTTCGAAGTTGGAGTTGTGTTTGACCATGTCTTTTTTTAAAAAAAACTTTGACTTTTGAAAAAACTTTTCAAAATATGATTTTATGCCCTAACTTTTACAAACTATCAAAATCATCCAACTAAAATTTACTTACTAATGGAAAAAAAAACATAATTAGCCACTATTATAAAAATAATTACATATACATGGCCATGTTTAATGAATTTCAATTATGACATATATAATATTTACATTAATAGTCGTTTTCTCATATTTGAAAATTTTAAATATGGATGTTATATTAACAGATCACCGCTTCCTGTTTTTTAGGTAACAAATATTATCTTTCAAACAAATTTATTTTTTTAGGAATTTATTTAATTTATTTCCTTCATTTTTCGTTCCTAAAAAATAGGAAATGATGAGTTGTTATTAAATTTTAGGGTTCCGCTAATTCATTTCTTTAATTTTCTTATACATGAAGATTTTACTGTGTGTGAATAAATTATTTTTATGTAAAATATGCTTTGCATATTTATTGTATATTATATCATATACCATAAATATATAAATATGCTTAGTATATTTCTTTATACTTTGTATTTTTATATATGTGTGTATATGGTATATACATGGTATAAACTTTATATATAACATACTTTGTATATTTAGATTATAAATATACTTAGTATATTTTTTAATACTCTGTATATTTATATATGTGTGTATATGGTATATACATGATATAAACTTTATATATAACATACTTTATATATTTCTATTATAAATATAATATTTTATATATTTATGGGTATAAATATAATACTTTATATATTTATGGGTATAAATATAAATTAGCAGTAAAATAATGTCTTAAATAATGAAGAAAGTTAAATAAGGGATAAAAATAATGATGAGAGAAAAAAAGAGATATATATTAATTAGGATAACATTAAGTTTGAAATTATAATTATCTTATTCTTTGAAACTGCTATATACGTAACATTGAAAAAGTAATGTTATAAAGAGAGTTTTATGTAAAAATTTAAAAGATTGGGGTTATATGTAATAATAATAAAAGTTGGAATTGGAGTTGGAAAATTGTGAAAACAACAAAAACCTGTTTTCCCTTTTCAAAAAAAAAATTCGGAATTATTTTTCGAATTTTCATGATCAAACACCACAATTTCTAACTTCAAAATTTTTTTTCGAAAAAAAAGGAAAAATTTTCATGGCCAAACGGGCCCTTAGAGAGAGTGACAAATCTTAGCCTGCAAACAATAATAAATCAATTATGTAGATTACCATTTAAACCAACTAAATTTAGAAACTGTATTTACAAACACAAGACAGCAAATTTAATTGTGTAAAACTAAATTTTGATAACTTTAATTTAACTTGAAATATAAAGAATGAAATTGTCTTCATACAACGGCAAGAAAATATACATGATTCATATTTTTCTATTTTAACTTTCCATTTTGAATCTAACATTTTCTTTTCTTTTCATTTTTTTTTTTATAAAGAACACAAATGAAAATTTAATTTTATAATTGTCAATTATAACACTAAACAAAGTTCAATTATGCAATATCACTATTCAAACTAAATAAAGAGCTTATCAAAGAAAGTAAATCCACATAATAATGCGATTAATTATATACTTAGCAAATATTTTTCTCAAAGAGTCATGACTAATGAGCCAACAAATAACATCACTAAACTCTCTGTATTGCTATTAAGTACTTTCTTTATTTTATTTTCTTACCAAGGACATGACCCTAGATAGGAAGGTCTGGAGGACGCGAATTAGGGCAGAAGACTAGGGCCAGTTTGGGTCGCTAGTGTAGGGAGTTACTTGGTGGGGGTAGTATCCTTGTTATGATTCCGTGTTCCATGTTTTATTACGAACCTGGGTGCTTACCTCTGTTTTCTATTACTTATGGGTGTCGTTTTTATGTTATAAAATCTTGTTCTGTGCTTTACTATGTATTAGTGTGGTATCTCGTGTCCTGAGCCGGGGGTCTATCGGAAACAGCCTTTCTACTTCGTTAGAGGTAGAGATATGGACTGCGTACATCTTACCCCCAGACCCCACTAGGTGAGAATACACTGGGTTTGTTGTTATTGTTGTTGTTTATTTTATTTTCTTAATGCTCTATTTAGGTTGTGTTTGTATTTTTTTTTAAGTGCTTTTTTAATTTTTCAAGAATAATTTGGTTAAAATCTTCCTACTATACCCTTATTCAAATTATTAAGATCATTAATTGGGAAGAAATTAGAGGTGTGCCCAATCTAAAGTTAATTAGGGGTATATATAAAAGTAAAAGTATTTTAAATTTTATAGGAGTAAGAGATTTATTATGAAATGTGTCCAACCTAAATAAATTACTTAAAAGAAATGATGGGAATAGTCAATTTAGTCAATTAAAGCTCAAAATTCCATTGGTTTTTCTACCTAAGCAATATTCTTCACCCATATGTTGACCACATTTCTTATTTTTCAATTTGTATGTACCTCTTCTTTGTTTTTTTTTTGTTTTTTTTAAAGATTTTAGCTTATATATATTGACAGTGCAAAATAATATGAGTACGCAGAGCTAAAGATAAAAGAAACATAAATTGATATGCAGCTAAAAATACAATCCATAATTTTTTATTTCATGTATTTTGTTGAGAAACCTTATGGTATGACTTTTTTTTAAACTTATCTCCACGCATCAAGTATAATTTTCTCAAAATTAAAAAAAAAAAAAAACGTTATGTACAATGAGGTAAGCAATTAAGATTACATAATATATAACTATCACATTTTTTATCAAATTTTTCTATTAATTATTTGATAGCTCAAAGGGCATAACAAAAATAAGTTAATCATGCTTTTTTTCTTTCCCCCCTAATAGTGTAGGGTCTAGAAAATAAACGTTAAGCAAATAACCATAACCAAACTTCACAAAGAACACTTTTTCAAAAAATCTATGTGAAAAGTGTGTTTTTTTCCCCTCAAAGTACAGCTATCTAAAAATATTGTAGAGTTAAGAAATTGTAGGAATTGCTACCCCAAATAAATACTACCGACCTAAATTTAAATTAGTGGTGTTCTAATATAGATATCGAACACCAAGTGAATTTTTTTAAAAAGATTTTTTTTTACTGATAAAACAATGAAAAGAATCGAATTACCACAATCAAATGGAATTCTAGAATACTGAATACACATATACATAATTTTTCAATCAAACATGAAAAAACAACAAACACATTATAAAATCAAAAAAGGAGATTTACCTTTGAAAAATAGGCGAAAGGAATAATAAAGAATAAAAAATACATGAACACCAATAAAAAATTTAAAAAAAAAAGAAACAAATATCAATTTAAAAAAAAAAAAAAAAAGTTTACCTTGTAATTTGAGAGGAACAACAAAACATATAGAGAGAGAGTAAAAGCCTAAAAGGAAGCGGAAAAATAAAGAGGAAGAACTGACAAGATGGAAATGACTAAAGAAGAGGAAGAGAAGCGGGTATTAAAGAGGAATTGCAAAACAATATTTAATGCAAAATCTTAATACCGTGCCTGTTGAAATTTTGAAACTTAAAAACATTAAAGAAAATAATTGATTGTAATAAAAATTTAAAAGAATAAAAAAAGCTCAAAAATAGGAGAAAAAAGATAAATAACATTCTTTGATTCTAATATAGATTATTTTATATTAGTAGATTATCTTACTAAATCAAGAAATTATTAATTTTTTTATATTATTCTTGTAATTAATTCTTTTTAAAAGTGTACACACTTATTTGTAAAATTCACAAAAAAAAGAAATTAAGGAATGAATTTTGCAAAATTATATTATTATTTATGATTTCTTAATTACTGTGTAAAATAAATTGTGTTAGAAATGTAAAGCTTACTTACTAGTTCCACTAAAAGAAGAGAAGTAGGGAGGCGCGACCCAGGATTAAGTGGGGGAGCCTGACTTTGGCTAGTGCTTTAGAGATGGAAGAGAAGTTGAAGAGTAGGGGGGATTGGAAAAGTAGAGGGGGGTGTATAATATGTGGGAGATGACTGTCAGTTGCATTAGGAAGACCGCTAGAGACGTGTTAGGTGTCTCGAGAGGTCGATCTGGAAAACATCGAGGAGACTGGTGGTGGAACGAAAAGGTTAAGAAAAAGGTGGAGTCTAAGAAGGTGACTTATGCTAAGTTGGTTGGGAGCAAGGATGATGAGGAAAGACAGAAGAATAAGAATGAGTATAAGGTTGCTAGAAGAGAGGCTAAATTAGCGGTTACGGCGGCTAAGACAACAGCTTTTGAGAGTTTGTATGCTGCTTTAGAGGAACAATACAGAGATAAAGAAATTGTATAGGATGGCCAAGGTCAGGGAGCGGAGGGATCATGACCTTGACCAAGTAAAGTGCATCAAAGGAGAGGATGGTATAGTGTTGGTTGAGAATGGCCTCATTAGGGAGAGGTGACAGTCCTATTTTCATAAACTTTTGAACGACGAGGGGGACAAAGGTTCTGTGTTGGGAGACTTGGAGATATCTGAGGAGGGTCACGATTATAGTTATTGTAGACATATCGAGGTTGATTAGGTCAAGGAAGCTAATCACAGGATGCGGCGGGGTAGGGCGACGGGGCCAAACGAGATTCCAGTAGACTTTTAGAAGAGCACTAGTGGGGCAGGTCTAGAGTGGTTGACAAGGTTGTTTAATATTATTTTTAGAGCTGCTAAGATGCCTGAAGCGTGGAGGTGGAGCACGATGATTCCAGTGTATAAGAACAAGGGAGACATACATTCAGAGTTGTAACAGCTATAGAGGTATTAAGTTGTTGAGTCATACTATTAAGGTTTGGGAAAGGGTGGTAGAGTTGAGGATGGGGAGGATCGTGATGATCTCTGAGAATCAGTTCGGTTTCATGCCTGGTCGCTCAACTACAGAGGCCATTCACCTTGTGAAGAGATTAGTGGAGCAGTTTCGAGAGAGGAAGAAGGACTTACACATGGTGTTTATTGATCTAGAGAAGACATATGACAGAGTTCTCAGGGAGATTCTGTAGAGGTTCTTGGAGGCTAGAGGGGTGCTTATGGCGTACATTAGGTCAATTCAGGATATGTATGATGGTGCAAAGACTCGTGTGAGGACAATAGGTGGAGATTCGGAGCACTTCACAGTTTTGATAGGGTTGCACCAGAGATCGACTCTTATCCCATTTCTATTTGCCTTGGTGATGGATGTTTTGACGCGACATATTCAAGGGGAGGTGCCTTGGTGTATGTTATTTGCAGATGATGTGGTTCTGATCGACGAGACTCGGGGTGGATTTAATGATAAGTTGGAGATTTGAAGACAGACGCTTAAATCTAAAGGTTTTCGGTTAAGTAGAACAAAGAAGGAGTACTTGGAGTGTAAGTTCAGTAATATGTAGCAAGAAGATGGAGTGGTTGTGAAGCTAGACTCTCAGTCCATCCAGAAGAGGGAGAGTTTCAAGTATCTGTCTATAATTCAGGGTAATGGTGAGATTGACGAGGATGTCACGCATCATATTGGGGCAGGGTGGTTGAAGTGGAGGCTCGCTTCGGAAGTCCTTTGTGATAAGAAGGTGCCCCCGAAGCTTAAAGGTTAGTTCTACAGAGTGGTAGTCCGGACAGCTATGCTATATGGAGCGGAGTGTTGGCCAGTTAAAAACTCCCACATCCAAAAAGTGAAGGTGACGGAGATGCGAATGTTGCGATGGATGTGTGGATATACCAGGAAAGATAGGGTGAGGAATGAGATTATTTGGAAGAAGGTGGGAGTTGCCTTGGTGGAGGATAAGTTGCGAGAAGTGATGCTACGTTGGTTCGGGCATGTGATGAAGAGGGGCCCTGATGCTCTAGTGCAGAGGTGTGAGACTCTAGCTATGGATGATTTTAGGCGGGCTAGAGGTAGATCGAAGAAATATTGAAGGAAGGTGATTAGGCATGATATGGAGCAATTACAGCTTACAGATGACATGATCCTTGATAGGAAGGTGTGGAGAACACGGATTAAGGTAGAGGATTAGGGGGTGGGAGCGCGGTGGTAGTAATAGGGGAGTGCTCCTTTGGTTCTGGAGTTTCTGGTTCGTAGTGTTGGGGATGTAGTTTTTGGGGTTAGTGGTGTTGGCTTTTTTGCATCCCGTACTAGTTTATTATGCACTTATTTTTTGTGTTTGTTATACTATTTGTTTGTTTTATGTACCATACTAGTGGTATGATTTGCGTACACTCTACCCTCCCCAAACCCCACTAGGTAGAAATATATTGGGTATGTTGTTGTTGTTGTTCTCTTTCCCTCCAACTCTTCCTCCTCTCGCGTTGTTGTTCTCTTTCCCTCCAAACTCTTCCTCCTCTCGCGTGTTTGATAGGAAACAAGCTATCTTGAAAGTTAAGATTGGATTATTTCGAAATTAGTTATCGTAAAATTATTTTATTTTCATTATTGGATAAAATAATATTACAATCACGAAATAACCAACCTATGATAAGTTATTTCGATCAAACATAAAATAAATTTATTTTAAAATTAATTTGAAGTTAATTGTGCCTTACTTCCTTGTACCAAACAAGTCCTTTGTGTTTCAATTATGTAAAGAAATTTAATTATGAGGGTCAAAATATTTAATTTTGACTATAAAATTAGATATGAATTTTTAAAATATTTAAAATAAAGTTCATATATTTAAATATTACACTCAATTTGTTTATCTTACTGATCATTTTATTTCGTTTAAAAAAATATTTCTTTTTAGAAATTCCTTAGTTTCAACCTTTTATATGATATATTTAAGATCATAAAATTAATTTTTTTTTATGCATAATACATATTTAATTTAATATCATGAAACTAAAAAAAATATATATATAGTTTCATGTAAATCAAAATATCATATTTAATCAACAAGCAAAGTAAATAAAAGAATTATATTTAATTTCTCAAACAGTAAAAAAAAGTGAGTTATATCCCACATGGTGATAAGTGATGGCTCTTGCCTCTTGGGTTGCTTAGAAAAGCAAGTTAGCCAATGAAAAATCATGTGATCCGTTACTGTTTTTTGTGATAAACATGAAGTAATTACTTAATCTATTTGATTTCTGAGACTCAAATTATATAAATTTTAATTAATATTTTATAATATATAAATATTATTAATATAAAAATATGATTTATAATATTCTTTTGATATAATTTTAAAAAATTTAAATTTAAAATATTTAATTAACCTACCTCAGTTTTACTTTCGCTTTGACTTTTCATAAAATGAAATGTGATAAGTAAAAATGGACAGAGAAATTATTAATATGTCATTATCTTGTGGTCTTAAATTAAACTTACATCAAATTAATATCTTTTAATCATCTAATCTTAAACATATCACGTAAAAAGTTATTATTTTTTAAACGGGCTAAAAAAGAAACAGAGAGAGTTACATTTTTCAATTTTCAAAAATTTAAATTTAAAATTTAAAATATTTGATTAATCTAACATTGATTTAACTACTAGTAAAACGAAACGTGAAAAATAAAATAGACGGAGAGAATAATAATGAAAAAAATTTGGCCAATAAGCCTTTTCAAATTTTCAATTAGAAAAATGACCTACTTTTATTTTCTCATTTTAAAATAAAAAAAATATCTTTAAGGAAGAATTATACTACAATGACATATTAAAAATTATAAGAGGTATTTACAAATATACTTAAAACATAAAAATCTAACTCATTTTTTCAATTTCAAATTACTTTTTTTCCCCTCTTTAACTTTTTTCTCCTCCATACTTACTAAAAACGGATTATTTCTTCAACTTTTTAATTTTAATTTTTTTTTCTCTCTCTAACTTTTTTCTCCCCCATTCTTACAAAAAAAGTCATTGTTTCTTCAACTTTCTTCTTTTTGAAGCTAATATTTTATTCCTAAATATTCTGTCTCTTCTCATATTTGTAAGTTTTCTACTCTCCTTTAATTTTAATCTTTATTTTTTCAAAAAGAAAAAGCTTTTTTTGTAAATATATTTAATCGATCGGATCGATAAACAATTTGTCAATATATCGTTCGAATTGATAATTGATCTGTCTATATATATGTTGGTTCGATAATAGATCTGTCCATATATCAGTCGGATCGATAATAGATCTGTCCATCGCAAATCAAGTTTTGGACTAATTTGTAAAATGTGCAAAAGATTTGGTGGGAGAAGTTTTGTTTAAATTCTGTAAGTTGGTGATTTGTGGACTAATTTATAAATTTTAAAACTTGTAAATGATTTTTAAATCACAAATAAATTAAAATTTTCAAAAGTGGATATTCTCTAAAATAAAAAATAATTATAATCTATTTAATTAAAAAGAAAATTTGAAATGGTCATTTAACAAACAATCCCAGTAATAATTAGTCAACCCTACCCCACATTTATTTTCTCGTTCTGATTGGCTACTTTCAGATCCAATTCTTGTTTTCCAAAAGTTTGTTGCATTTTCAGTTTCCCCTGCAATTCTTCTGTTTTGTCAGGTAAATTCTCTCTCAATTTCTCATCCAAATTGCAATTTTATTTTCATTGTTGGAATTAAAACCAACAGTTAACCTCCTTGCATTCCTTTGTGATCAATTTTTTTGATAGCCGTGGTGTTGGGGCTAGCTTTTAGGCACCAAATCAATGATATATCTTATGATCATTTTTTTTTTATAATCGTGGTGTTGGTGTTAGAGGCCAGCTTTCGCGCACCTCGACTAAATCCACGGAATGTCGTGTGATCATTCTTTTTTTTTTTTTTTAACTGTGGTGTTGAGAGCAGCTTTTGCGCACGTCGACTAAATCCACGAAATACCTTGTGATCATTGTTTTAATGATTTGAATTGTGTATAGTATGTATAATTGCTTCATTTCCTCGTGAAAAAATGATGTTTTTGGCTTTGTAGCTATTGAAATGAGTGTCAACTTTGTATTGGTCACACTTTATTGCTTAACAACATCGACAACAACATACGTAGTGTAACTCCATAAGTGGGATCTCGAGAGGGTAAAATATAAGCAGATCATACCGCCTACCTTTATGAGTGAGAAGTGATATTTTTGATAGGACTTCGGCTAACAAAAAACGACGTGAAAGAAGAAACGCTCTTTATTGCTTAACAACAATGACAACAACATGCGTAGTGTAATTCCATAAGTGAGGTCTGAAAGGGGTAAAATGTATGCAAATCTTACCTCTTTCCTCCGTGAGGTAGAAAGGATATTTTTGATAGACCTTTGGCTAGAAAAAAGCGAAGTGAAAGGAGAAACACTCTTTATTGCTTAACAACAATGACAACAACAAACGTAGTTAATTTCACAAATAGGGTCTGAAGTGGATAAAATATAAGTAAATCTTATCGCTACCTTTGTTGGGTAGAGAGGATGTTTATGATAGATCTTCAGCTCAAAAAAGGGGAAGTTGTTCGAGAAAGAGTTCCAAGAAGAAACACTCTTTATTACTTAACAACAATAACAATATACACGGTGTAATTCCCACAAGTGGGGTTTGTAGAGAGTAAAATATATGAAGATCTTACTCATACCAGTAGGCTAGATTGACTGTTTTCGAAGGACCCTCGGCTCAAAAAGTGAAGTTATTCGGGAAAGGGTTGCAAAGAGGAACACTCTCTATTGTTTTGAATGTTGTAAATGAATACCAACTTTGTATTGTTAACTCTTAATTGCTTGAGTGTTGGATGGAAATGTTGACTTTGGGGATTTGGAATACTCCCTCCGTTACTATCTGTTTGTCTGGTTTTGACTTGGCGCGTAGTTTAAGAAAGTTAATAATATTTTTGAATCTTGTGATCTTAAACTAAAGATATATAGAATGTACCAAATTGCGCTTTAATCTTGTGGTCTTAAACATGCCACGTGGAAAGTTAGAATTAAAGAGTTGCCGAAAAAGGAACATCCTTTTTGACTCTAACTAAAACGGAAAGTAAGACAAACCAATTGAAACGCATGGAGTACAATGTTTTCCGTTAGAATTCCACGTTGGTTGAGGTTTTGGATCATATTTTCTTTATATGAGTTTGGCCAATCTTCACACCACTTGAACTAGCTATGAGGTTGAATTAGGTGCTAGGTCCATTTTCTTAACATGTTTCCAAGATCCATCCTGACGCTTGGTTACCTAATGTCGGGCTCTCATGTTTACACGGTAAATATTCTCGTGAGATTTAGCAGGCTGACAAGTAGACTAGTACTACCATTGCAGCAACAATAACTATAGAGGATTCATATAACTGTCTATAGCTAATTTGAGATTGAGGATAGTTGATTAATTTGATGTGATTGTATATATAACAAATAGCATATTAATGTACTTGTTTTGAGCCGGGGGTCTATCAGAAACAACCTCTCCACTTCTTCTTAGGTAGTGGTATGGACTGCGTACACTCTTCCCTCCCCGTACCTCACTTTGTGGGATTACACTGGGTATGCTGTTGTTATTGTAACATATTAATGTACTAAACTGGTGGTTGCTTCTTCTTTTCCTAATTTTTTTTCGCCAACTCTTTTTTGTTTGCAGGTATAGCTAGTTATGGCCACTCCTGAAAGCAATTTTAGTGGCAACATTGAGAGAGATTTCTATATTCCTACCTATATACTCTCAGAGGATGCAAGTCAGAACGATGATGTACGTTTGTCTGATGTACCTACATGCCCTGTGCTAGTATTCATTAACTCTAAAAGTGGAGGTCAACTTGGTGGAGATCTTCTTCATACATATCGATCACTTCTTAACAAGTATCAGGTATCGAAGCTGGTTGCCTTGATTCACATAACAAAGTTTGGTGAATGTAAAGTGTGAGACAAAATTGAAATAAATTCGTTCTTGAGTCATCTTTTACCAATTCTCAGTTGATAAGTCAGACGTTAAGTCAGGTTGTGATAGTACCGCCAAACTTTTAATTGGATATGGAATTCAAAGACACCACTTAACTTTTCTTTTTCAGCCTGATGTGTAAATATGGCTCTCTTATATCATTTTGTCGAGGCAGATCCCTCATATAGTCGCATTTAACTTTCAGGTTTTTGATTTGGGAGAAGAAACTCCTGATAGTGTTCTACGTAGACTCTATCTGAATCTTGAAAAGCTAAAGAGCAATGGTCATGAATTTGCCACCAAACTTGAGGAGAGATTAAGGATAATTGTGAGTACACCTCTTTAAAGTAGTATTTCTACGGAGTTGCTTATAAATTTACCAGATGATTGCTTTCCAGCATTTAGCCGTGACACTGTTGTTTAGGTTGCAGGTGGAGATGGAACAGCTGGCTGGCTTCTTGGAGTTGTATCTGATCTCAAACTATCTCAGCCACCACCAATTGCTACTGTCCCTTTGGGAACTGGAAACAACCTTCCGTTCGCTTTTGGCTGGGTAAGGATCTTTAGCTGAAATCGCTCAACTCGCCAATGATAGCTGCAGATAGAGTTGTGCGAAAACTGTTAAAATGTTAAACTTCTATTCACCGAGTAATTATTTTTTAGTTTAGCTTATGCTGTGATGAAGCTGCCAATTAATCACATGAAATTTTGTAGTCAAACCAACACATAGACTTTTCCCACTTAAGCTAGATGCTGGACTTCAAGTTTATTTCATCTTTAATACATTGATGTGCATTCATCATAGAGTATGATACAACACATAAGATGCATTTGTTGTAACTGGCAGGGCAAGAAGAATCCTGGAACGGACCAGAACTCAGTTATCTCATTCTTGAAGAGTGTAATGGATGCAAAAGAAATGAAGATAGACAGGTTATTCCATTCAAATGATTCAAGAGAGTTCGTTCATGTATATTAAAGTGGCTTCTCTGAGATTTTCTAAATTGAAAGTTGACCCCTTTAAGCTGACGTTCAATTGTTCATTAAAATTCTTGCTGGTGGCTGGTACAAACTATAGTTATTGTATGCTTTAACCAAATCTGATATTTCAGAAATATCATTTATGAACAATTGAACGTCCTCTAAACGGGTGATGATAATTCAGAACTTCTTAAAGTTTTAAGTTTTTTGGAAGTTCTGATCTACAGTATGGAAGTTTAATTATTGCTCTATCCGGTATTCTTAGTAAGGTTTGACGATTTGTCTAATTTTATACAGTTCTCACAATATTATAAGTGATGTTATAGTTCATTTGATAATACTGATTGAGACCAATCAGCAAATATTGAAAGATTTGCCGTTTATACAGTTGGCACATTCTAATGAGAATGAGAGCACCACAAGAGGGTGCCTGTGATCCTATTGCACCACTTGAATTGCCTCATTCATTGCATGCGTTTCACCGGTTGTCTTCATCTGATGATCTTAATGTGGTACGAGCTATACATAAGGGAACTTCTATTTTCGTGTGTGCCTAAGGTCCCTGTCATCTTTAATTTTCTTTTTGGTGTTACATTCTCTTTGAGACTTGCTGTATGAAAAAACTCTTTGGAGCTCTTGCTCCATAAACCAAATTGTGGTATTATGTTAAGTATTTCTTTTGTTTTTCTTCTTTTCCTTTTTCTATACTAAGGCTACTTCATTAGGAAAAGAGAGAATACGAGGTCGAGTTGGAACATCATATTTTACAACTGCTTGCAGAGTGCTAATTCATTGACCTAATTCCTTTTCGAATGCAAATTATTTACATAAAACATTCTAATATAATCTTCTCTAGAGAAGAAGGTGCAAATTTACCATCAACTGTAATGCAAATTGAAAGACAACAGCACACTTAAGAACCTGAATCTATTATAAGTATGCCTCTACCACATTCATTACACACTTAAAATTTCTCGAAGTTGGTCTTTATGTATTTACTTTCACATATGGGGACCTGCTTCCGGCTAAGTATGTGATTCGACCATGACATTCCTATCCGTATTGCTGACTTGATTACTCAGCATGGGTAAGGAATGGATAATTTGTGGATTCTGAGAATTATTTAATATCTCACAGGAAGGATGCCATACATTTCGTGGAGGATTCTGGAATTATTTCAGCATGGGTAAGGAATATTATCTTGATTATGAATTATGTTCCTGAAGCCATCCAATGTTATCCTTTTTTTCCTGTCACGTTTGATGACATCAAACAGGAAAGGATATGATAACCTACCTTACTTGAGTTTGGAATATCTTATACCAGCTGTGTGAAATAAGGAGGAGTTTTCAAAAAGTATTGTTACCAATTTTTTGAATCATAAATATGGGATAGAAGAAAAAAAAACTATCTCAATCAGTGAAAAATGGAATCACTCAAAAATCGATACTGACCCTTACCTTTTTTCTTGGGTCAAAATTGAATAATCTGTATATTTTTAAGATGGTGCATTGCATAGTTGATTCAAAGTGGAAAATTTGAAACTAGAAAGGAGGTTCTTTGTATTATAAAACTAGAAAGAATCAGTTGATAATTTTTTGAAATAAGCCAGAGCTAACAAGGTTGTGAAGGCCTAAAGTGGACAATGATTTTACTGAATGACAAGAATAAGGTGGCTACGAGTTATGTGTCAAATGTGAAAAGGAAAGATGAGTATATTTTGAAAGTACTATGCTATTGTTTTGCTATCTAGTAACACATTTAATCTTTAATTCTCTATGCCGTCAGGGATGGATGCACAAGTATCATATGCATTTCATTCAGAACGAAAGATGCATCCAGAAAAATTCAAAAACCAGCTTGTCAATCAGGTATTGAAGTGCATGGCAGGATTAAGATGACTTGGTTCCATTTTTGTACATTTATATTTGAACATGAGGAATTAAGATGACTTGAATCCATTTTCATATATTATCTGACTCATTGTGTAGCCTTTTGTAGCGATGTCAATATCTATCGTGTACTCAGTAGATTCTAGTTATGCTACCTGGAAAAGTAGAAAAAACAAAATTATTGTGAATTTTAGCAATTGACTGAGCTGATAAACTGGTAGGTGAAATGTAACGTTCTTTCCAGAGAAGAAAGGAAGGAATTTGCGGATATCCTTAATCTCTCAGAAGGATATGAACTTTGTTATGGATATCAGCTTATTAAATTTTGGATAGGTCAGGCCTCCTGCTTTATATCTCCCTTGTTGAGACCAAAGACAGTTTAAAGCAAAGCACAATAAACTGCAAATAGCATGATACTGAATGATGTAAAGTTTGCGACGCAGTTGAGCAATATGGAACAACTTAAAATTGCTACAACAGAACATTGAAAATATTGTTGCTATCACATTGTGTGCTATCAGAAAAGGGATATCACATTTTCTGTTCAGCTTACTATTATTAGGTTAATGGAATTGATGGTCTTTATTGCCAAGGTACATGCTTAAATGAAGTTTTTTTATGTACCTTTTCCTTGAAATAGTGATATAGCATTCTCCGAGATTGAGCCTATGTCTGCTGCTGTACTCTAGGCTTATTTAAATGCAATAACCTGGATTATTTCTTGAAAACAAGCATTTCATTTTCTTCTAAATTAGGTACTATTTTGTGGAAGTTTGCCTCATGTTTTTTCTGGATTTCTCCTTAGAGTACATATGCAAGGCTTGGATGTACGCAGGGATGGTTTTGTGCGTCCCTTTTTCATCCTTCTTCCAGGTGAATACGCAGTGTGCTTTAATAGATAACTTCTTGTAGATCTTATAACTTCTTGTAGATCCTCTCATACTAACAAATATCGATAATTGTAATGGAATCTCTCATGTACCTAAGGAAATTAATTGGCTAGATACGATTACTTTAGTTAAATCTCCTCAGAACAACAAAGAGGACTTCGTTATATTTTAATTTATAATGGTGGTGACCCTGTGAAAATTCACACTACAACAAAAACAACTTTTAGCGGCAACAAATATGCTCTTTAACAAAGAGTGTTAAAGCTTTTACTGGCATTAGTTAATTGTCATTGGATCCAATGTCTCTCTAAGCTTTTGGGGCATTTACAAAGAGCGCTAAAATGTAATTGGTAACTTGTACTGATAAATGGATGCAAATAGGAGAGACGTCATGTTTTTTTAAAATATCAAGAGGAAAGAACAATGGTTCAAGTAAATATTTATAGGATTCATTATCTTTACTATTACCTCTTTGACGGTATATTATATATATTATGAGAATATATGTGTCTGCATTTTCTGCAGGAACATAGCTCAACTGGCCAAGGTTAAGATAATGAAAAAGCACGGCGAATGGAAAGACCTTGACATCCCTCACAGGTAGCATCAATTATGTATTGTAATGTAGAAACTTTAGAAAACCACCAGATAGTCTACTTTTTATGTCTCTACCAAATAAAAGATTATGGTTTAAACATGACAGCTTTGAATTATTAACACTTTTCATCTTCTGGTTGTCCCATTGTACTTGCAGTATCAGGTCAATTGTGTGCCTAAACTTGCCTAGCTTTTCTGGTGGACTGAATCCTTGGGGAACACCAAACAGCAACAAACGCCGAGATGTCTGTATTCTATTTACTTCTTCCACCATTTACTATTTTTCCTTTTTTCTGTTTTCTATGTGCGCGCGCCTATAGTGACATCAATAGATTTCTGTCTTAATGTACGTACCAATGTAATGTACAGAGGGACTTGACTCCACCATTTGTTGATGATGGCCTCATTGAGGTTGTTGGCTTTAGAGATGCTTGGCATGGAATGGTTCTTCTTGCTCCAAATGGGCATGGCACACGTCTCGCACAGGTTTGGGATATTAACTCATTCTTTTAGATACATTAACGCGCGTATATATTATGCATGAACAATTATAGACATACCGTAGTGTTCTCACTTTAGAGATCATTTGTCACCTGAGGTGCCTTCATTTGGATTTTTGTTCACCTTCCCTATTTGTAGGCACATCGTATCCGGTTTGAGTTTCATAAGGGTGCAGCTGACCACACATTCATGAGGATCGATGGAGAACCATGGAAGCAACCCCTCCCAGTAGATGATGACACCGTTGTGGTAGAAATCGCTCATCTTGGACAAGTTACGATGCTTGCTACCCATGATTGCAGATCCAAAAGCGTACACGATCCATCAAGTCATGCCCATCATGATGGCGATGATGGTGATAGCGATGGTGAAGAGGATTCGGTTGTGGAAGAGCAGAGGAAATTCGGGGCAGCAGACACATTCAAAATTCCTGATGAAGTTGACATTGCACATCTCAGTTGATTCTTTGTTCAAAATTTGTTTATGTTGCAACCTCCATATTGATTTATGTTGATGTAGTAGACGGAAAATTTGTTTTTGTGAGTTGAGATATTATGACATTGACATTTCAGTATATGCATACGAATTTGTTGATTAATTGCAATGTAAATGTGAGTTGAATATCTTAAGTACATGATGTTGGAGATGCTTGAAGATGTCTCTCTATTATAACTTGAAATTTCAAGAGAATTGCACTTTTATGCTATTCATTATTATGTGTGCTATCTCTTTTTTTAAAAAAAAAAAATAAAATAAAATTGGGGGGGGGGGGGGGGGGGGGGAAGGGTAATGGGGGAGGGAATTACTAGATGGGGAATCGAACCCTCACCAATAAGGTGGAAGTTCAGGTAACTAACCAACTAAGCTACTAAGATTTCCAATTATGTGCTATCTCATTCTTTGATTTAATGAGAATTTTACAATATGATTTTATTTACTTGAGGGTTGGAAACTATCTCTCTACCTTCTCAAGGTAGGGTAAGATTGCATATGCATCACTCTCCTAAGACTCCACTTGTTGAATTATACTAGGTATGGAGTTATTGTTATTTTTTTCACTTTCACCTAGATATACATAACATTCATATAACGGAAAATGGCCAAAAATACCGTTATACTACAGGAAATGGTTCAAAAATACTCTTCATCCATCTATTGGGCTAAAAATACCCTTTCATCTAACTTTATGGCTCACTTATACCCTTGAAACTAACAATCCCTTCTTTATTTTATTTTAAAAAATATTATTTATTACGTGTCATTGTCTTATTGGTGGAAGTGAAAATCATACGCCTCCAAGTTGATGACATGAAAATTCTCAAAGTATACTGCTATGCAAATAGGGTTGCTTCGTTGCAGAGTCAACTGCACTTTTATCGACCTACAATTGTTCATCTAAGAAATTAAAATTGGGTAATACATAATAACATACCATTAAGATAGCATTAAAATATAATTTCAAAAACTATTAGACATTAATTTGGATATAATTTCTCAAAGCTTTAACAATTGACTTTGATCCAATAAGACAACTTATATATATTTTGTATTCGAATGAACAACAATAAAACAATACAAAATAGCATGATGCTGCTCTTCAATACACTTCCAACTAGAGTAAATTAAACAACAAATGTAAGCAAAATACATAAAGCATATTACGCTGTTCATCAAGGCTGTTGTTATCCATGTAATCAACATCAACGAGAACCTTCCCCTTTTCTCCAATTCAATATCCTCATCCACCATCATCTTCACTAGTTCCTTTAATCCAACTTTCGATTTTCATCCCTAAACCTTCTTCGCCTTGCTCAAATCTATCTTCAAATTATCCACTTCTGGAGGCCTAAAATACCTCATATCGATCACTACATGATCCAACCAATTCAGTCCAACATAACTAAATGCCACCTCCAAAAACTGCAACATAAATAAAATTTTAATTTGAAATTGATTGTAAATTTTGTGGCGTACTCTCTATTTCTAATGTCTTTTTCTTTCTTTAATCCACGTACTCTATGATTCTTAATTAAGATTTAATTTTATTTGTTGACATGTAATTTTTAGTTGTTTTTGTTTACCATGTCATTAGCTTGGTGGAGTGTGATTTTCATTTCACTCAATAAGAAAATGACACTTAATAAATATTTTTTTAAAAAATAAAATAAAGAAGAGGTCGTTAATTTCAAGGGTATAAGTGAGCCAAAAAGGTGAACAAAAAGGTATTTTTAGCCTATAGATGAATGCAGAATATTTTAAAATTATTTCTTATAGTTGAAAGGTATTTTAGGTCCTTTTCCGTTCATAAAATTTAAAAAATTACAAAAAGTTTGGTATCTCCCTCCAAGTGTTGATACTTTCCGGTTATACCTCTTTTTAAAAGAAAAATAAAAAAAAATTGCTTCAATGATAGTGTCATCACACTCAACTAGTCATCAATTAATTTTACTTAATTAATGACAATTATCTTTAAAAGTCACTTTTTTTGTTTTGCAAAGAAAAGTAACTCAACTAATGGTAATTATTTTTAAAAGTATTTTCTTTATTTTTACCAAAAAGTCATTTAGCTATTTATATTTCAATTATAAAATCACTCAACTTATTCAACAGATATTTTTGGTAGATATTGTCTGACGTGAAATTTTTTTAAGCACCACTTCTAAAAAAATAAAAGATTATTTATTTTAATTACCCATTAAATTGACCCCGCTTCACTAATCATGGTTAAATAACTGATCCAAAATTTCTTTATTAAGATATTGGACAATCCTTACTTGACAGCTTAAAGTTGATTAATAAAATAAAATTATATATTAATTAATCATGAGTTTTCGAGATATTTTCTTGCGAAGTTTTGTTATAGCATTTGTAGTTATTTCCGATTTATGTGATCAATCTGACAAATATACATTTATAGAAATTAGCTTATCGACTCTATGTTAAAAAATAAAAGACGAGGCAAGGAAAAGTATGTGGCACTAAAGCTAAATATGGCCAAAACATATGATCAAGTGGAATGAATTTATATACAAAAACTAATGATCAAAATGGACATTTATGAAACTTTTGTTAGCTAGATAATGCAACGTGTCACTATCTTTACGTATAAATTTAATATTAACGGGAAGATAGTGGGAGAAGTGACACCTACTAGGGGCTTCAGACGAGGAGATCTGTTATCACCTTATTTGTTTCTTATATGTGCTGAAGCTTTGTATAAAATATTAAATAAAGCAGAAGTTAACGAAAATATTCAAGGGTTAAGTTTGGTCAGAAGTGGACCCACAATTAATCATTTATTTTTGCAAATGATTCCTTTATATTTTTTAATGATAATATTCAGAATGTGACTAATTATTCTGATATTCTTAAAAAATATGAAGAATATTCAGATCAAAAGGTAAATTTTTCTAAATCAGCAATATTCTTTAGTAAAAATACTTCTGAAATTGATAAGGATGGCATCTTTGCAACGATAGGACAACTAAGACCAAATGAGCTTAGGCTTTATTTAGGTTTACCGACAAAAATAAAAAAATTGACAAGAAAATGTTGAAATTTATAAAGGATAGAGTAAAAGCTAAGATCAAACGTTGAAAAAATATTTCTTAAGCCCTGCAGGAAAAGAGGTAATGCTTAAAGCCGTTCTATGTGCTATACCGTCATATGCTTTATCATGATTGCAATTTCCTGATAATTTTTTAAAGAGATCACTACTATATTTTTCTAACTTTTGGTGGGGACAAGATGATAGTAGAAGAAAAATGCATTTTGAAAAATGAGAAAACCTCTCTTTTGCTAAATGTAATGAGTATATAGAATTTAGAAAGTTAAATTTCTTCAAACAGGCTCTGTTGGCAAAATTACCTTGACGAATTTTGATTCAAGAACACTCTCTTTTCTTTAAAATGCTTAAAAGTAAATACTTTCAGAATACCTCTTTCCTCAAAGCTTCTTCTTCTACTACTAGTTCTTGAATATGAAAAATCATCATTTTGGATAGAAACCTCTTACAAAAAGGCATTAGATAGAGGGTGAAATTCGAAGAAAGTATAAAAGTGTGGACTGACCTTTGGATCCCCAACTAATGCGTTTTCAAACCTAGGTTTTATCAATCTCAAATGGATATGGAACTACATGTGAATGGTCTTATTGATCATAGTAACCACACTTGAAAAAATCAAGAGCTTCAGAAATGATTTTTTATGGAGGATATCAATGTCATTTTGTCTATCCCAATTTCTAGCATCGATCTCCAGATAGAATTATTTGGCATCACATTAAGTCGAAAATTTATGAGGTGAAATCAGGATATCATCTGACGAGGAAAATTGAGAGTAGTGGCGCATTCAATAGTGATAGGCCTCAATCAAGTTATCGATCTTTTTTGAAAAAAATTTAAATTTTTTTATGGTTTATGAATATTAAAAATAAACATAAACACTTTATTCGCAAATGTATCTTGAATGTGCCACCTGTTAATGATATTATCTCAGAAAGGCTAAAAAAGAGTTGTGATGCTTGTAAGATTTGTGGTGTATAAAGTGAAAATCACTGAACATATGCTTTTTAGATGTCCAGACGCTCAGATGGTATGAAAAATTTGCCCCATAAAATGACCGAACATTGAGAATATTATAGTAATAAAATGTTCAGACTTTGTTATATGGTGGAAAGAGTTTTTCAATAATATTAATCAATATCGTGATTCTATTGAGCTTATTAAATTGAGTGTCTTTATAATGTGACAAATTTGAAAGAAAAAAAATATTAGAAACTTTAATGGTGCTATCTCGGAATCTAGTGATATTGTAAACATGGCGCTAATTGACTTTCAAGAATATGAAAGTAATTCGCTTACTATGTCTTCTCCTACATTGGTACCTGATCATACTACTAATAATACAATTATTGTAAAAGAAGATGTTGTGATTATATTTGCAGATGCTAGTTTACAAACGAAGAAGAATATGACAAGCATTGAAGCAACAATTATGAATAGCTTTGAAAATTTGCTTCAAGTCCTTGGTACCCCAATTCAATTTCTTGGGAAGGCCATCAATGTAGAAGTGCTAGTAATTCGAATTGCATTGAAAAATGCTCAAGAAAATGGATGGATAAAGGTGCAACTTTTATCAGACGTAACAAATATAGTGAATATAATTCTAAAGAAGAGTGTACCTTCATGGGAGATAGAAATCACCTGTGGATATATTTGAAAGTTTATGAGCTTGTTTGAAGATTCCTAAATTTTGAAATATGATAGCGCACAATATAGCAAAATTTTCTCGTATATTGTTAGATAAATTCGTATAAATTTTCTGTTTTCCTAGTTAGATTGTCAAAGATGCTTTTGCATCTTTTAACTCCTTAAATTCATTTTTGCATCAATAAAGTAAAGTTGTTGGTTGAAAAAAATAATTAAAATAAACTAAGTGATGATTATATAATTAGGTATAGATATCCGGTATGGATAAACTTTACCCTCAACAAGCATGAAGTGGCGAAGCAACATGTAATTAAGGGATATCGATTGATATTTTTTTGTTGAAAAATTATACAATGTAGTTAGATAAAAATATTTTTTACGCATGCATATTATTTATTAATATTTTTGTACTTTTTTATATTTTTTTTATATTTTAATATTTTTAATAAAAAATTTGACTTCATCACTATCAAATATTTTTGCGTATATGACATGTCTATGTGTTAGTCTTATCCTTAATACCCTAAAGTAGAACTATTAAGGACTCGTTTGGTAGAGTGTATAAGATAATATTGAATATGTTGTATTAGTAATACTGGGATTAGTAGTGCAGAGATTAGTAATACTGAGATTAGTTTTTATGCAGTGTTTGGTTTGATGCATTGAAAACAATATGTATTGTTATATTTTAAGAAGAATATTGTTTGTTTACAACAATAACCTCGACATATTATAACTTTGTGTATTTTTTTGCAAAAGTTTATTATTATTTTTTTAAAATAAAAAAAAGTTAACAATATAACTAATTATTTAATTTAGAATTTTAAGATTTAATCATTCACTTACAAAAATTATTTTTTTTATTATCTTTTCTTTGTTTGTTCATCATTTGCTTGTTGTTCCCACTTTGTGTTGTTTTTAAGTTGGAGGGAGGTACGTATAACTTTTGAATGAGATAATAAAATTATTATTAAAATAAAATTGTATTCTATAGAGTGTTAAAACTAAGTAGAAAAATTATTTTTATTTATGAATATCCTATTTACAAAATTAAAGCTTGTATGCAATTTGTTTTCGGATTTTGACCAATAAATATTTTTTTGAGTTAATGGAGTAGTTTTTTTTATAACTAAAATTATTTGGAGGGATATTATTATTTTGATAAATTTAAAAGAAGTAATTCATATTAACTAAATTGAAAAAAATTTAGAAAAAAATTAAAGAAATTTGAGGACATTTTTGTAAATAATAATAAATTTGTAAACTAATTTATTTGAACAAATTTATTAGTACAAATATAAAAAATATAAAAAATATTTAAAAGAATTTGAGGGATATTCTTGTCTTTACACATACTAATCTGATGGTATTAAAACTCATGTATTACTAAGGAAAAAATGCATAAAGTATCAAACTTAAGCATGAAATTACAAAAAATAACAACAATTTTATTAAATTACATTTTGTAACATCCATAGCATTATTTATGTGGTCCCTAATTTTTAGTCACTTGAAGAAGTTACTGTTAGTTTCCCTATTTTCACGCCATTCGCCTTCCCTTTCATTATTTTGAAAGATTTATTTCCGTTTTTTTCTCCCTAAACGATATCTTCCCACTCCAATCTTTTTTCACTTTGCACGATTTTAACATCATCAGTAAAGATTATCTTCATCTATTTCAGGTAACTCTTAATTTAACTATTGCATGTTAGCATTTTTTGGGGGTAAATTTCAGAATTAGCATACTCTAATATATCTTAAAATCAGAATTTAAGGTTTTTGATTTTAATGGCGGAACAAACACCAAAATCACGAACATATAGTGGTATAAGTAATTCAAATTTGATCTATGATTGTGGACCGTCTTTTAGTCTTGGATTAACTCAAGAAGATGTAGTTAAAGTTGTTTCAAATTCTTTACAGTCGAAGAAATCTGAGAAACTGGAGGAGATTAGGTCGAAGTTTCTCAACGATCCGCTGAAGATGAAAATTTTTTTGAAAAAAAAACGTTGAAGAAATCGTCTTCTCAGAAGAAAAAAAAATCAGAAGAAAAGGAAAGCGAAATAAATTGAAGGTTTGACTAAGGTTGATGAGGATGTTCAAATCTCTTTTGATGATGATTCTAAAGATATTAGCGAGGAAGAGGTATTTTTTGTTCTACATGTATTTTTGAGTAAACTGTATTTTTGCCCTATGTAAAAATGTCGTTAAAGTTGTAAGTTATATGTATTTTTTTTTTATGTAATTAATATGTATTTTGATGTTATGATGATATTTACTGATTAAATGATGATTTGTGAAGATGATATTGTATTGATGAGGATGTTCAGATATCTGTTGGATATATGTATTTTTAGTATATATGATATGTATTTTTCAGTGTTGGTTTCGTTTTGATACTATAAAAATACATATGCATGTTAGTTTAAGCTTAAATACCAGAACAGTCTATTGACTATACGTATTTTTAGTATATTTGATATGTATTTTTCAGTGTTTGTTGTAGTTTTGATATGATAAAAATACATATACCTGTTATATGTTTTTTATTTTTATTGGATGATTGATTTGTTGGCTGCATGTTATATGATTCTTTTTATAGGTGATGCGGGATGAAATATTCATTGTCAGAAAACTTCCAAGATTTGCACCACACATGTGTTCTTACAGTGACAAAGATATTTATGAAAGCATACGCGTAATTTTAAACAAGGAACAGTTTAAAAACTTTTGCGAGAAAAATATTTTTGTTATTTTATGAAGAAGAAGCAATGTGTAGTGTAAGCACAGTTGTGCAGATGCGTTATTACGCTTGTGGTGAAGGGTAGTTCTTCTTCTGAGATTTTGATTTGTGCTAATGGGACCTTTCTTAATTTTACTCCCAGGGAATTTGCCATCATAACTGGATTGAATTGTGTGTCAAATAGGTATGACTTTATTTTTGACAAGGGTGTACCAAATAGGATGGTTGAGAAGTATTTCAATGGGGCAGAAATTATACAGAAAAGTTAACTATTTTTAGCATTCACAGAGAGAGTATGGGGGGAGAACAATGATGCGGATGCTGAGAAATTTGCAATCCTGTACTTCTTGCATTCATTTGTCTTATCTGATGTTGAAACTATGGTAATACCTAGTCTTCATTTCAATTTGGTCGATAGTGGAAGATATAAGGATTTTCCATGGGGCTCTTTATCTTTTGAAGATTTGGCCAGAAGTTTAAACAACCGGTTGAAAGCTGGTGGTCAATTTTATTTGATTCAGGGAATGCCACTGGCTATTCAAGTGTGGCTTTACGAGTGTTGTTCAAATGTCCCACCAAAGATTGCATCGAAGGTTGATAATCAGATTCCCCGATTATTAAATTGAAAGACGATTGCACCTCATCCACGCTTTGAGTTTTCAATGAATGCTATGTTAAATAACGATGAAAAGGTTTGTTCTTAATAAATACATATGTATTAATATGTATTTTACAGTGTATATATATATATGTATTTTCATTTACAATTGTTTAGCTGATTCTTTAACATTTATTATTTACCTATTATTCTAGGTTGTCTTTAAGAACATAGAGCCAACGAAAAAAGAGTTGTCAAAATTGCAAATACCACAAAAGGATGCAACACAACATGAACGTTTTGTTGATTTTGATGACGACTTCCAGGATCCACCACCAAGAAAGAGCAACGAACATTCAAAAAAGAAATAGAAGGTTGATTTCTCAACACCAGTAGTGAAGAAACCTTTAAGGAAAAAGCAAGTAGATAGTTTTGACGAGCATACCCAAACGAGGACACCAGCTCCTCGTGCTGCAAAGGCTGATGGAATGAAGACACTAATTTTCATGTCAATTCCAACACTACAGACATCTTCTTCAAAAATGGCAAAAAGAAAGCAAACAGCTCGGGTTATTTTTCCTTAGGTACACTCAAAGCCAGATATTCATGTAGAGGAAGTAACTGTGTCAAAGCCTGACAGTCATGTTGACAAACAAGCCTTTATTTCTAAGAAAGATTTTGATGCATTCCGCGATGAGGTACTTTTTTTTTGGCAAATATTTTGTTTTTCATGAAAAAAATTTTGTATATAGATTTTTTTATCAAAACAGGTTCGTCGCGAATTTAAAGGAATTCGTGGTCTAATGAGAAAAAAATTTAAAAAGTTGAAGAAAGCATTTGCTCAAAGCAAGATAAATTTTTTCTTTGAAAATCTTAGTTGATTTGAATATATATATACTTATTGGACTGCCTTATACAGATACTACACATTTTGTAAAATAACTTGTTATGTTATTGGACACAATTTTTTCAGGAGCAGGTTGAAGATATTGAAGCTGATAAAGCAGCAAATGTTGATGAGGGAGGGTTAGAGCAATCTAGACAACATTTCAGTCCTAATGTTGTTCAATCTTTGGATAATATTTCTGACGGTACAAAGGTAAATATTAAAGTTCCAAATACATATTTATTTATACTTTTGAATTTTATATTCAAAATATAGCTGAGGTTAATAGACTGTCAAATTTGCAATAGAATTGAAGATTGACTTAGTAACAGTAAATATTATTTGGTTCATTAAAAACACTACAACATGCGACACAGTGTGTTGTTAGTTTTATTCATATATATTTTTAACTCTGCATATGTATTTTTTCAAACTACATATGTATTTTTAAAAACTACATATGTATTTTTAGTTTTATTCATATGTATTTTTTAACAATGCATATGTATTTTAACAATGGATGATTATTTTGTTATGTTCTATAATATGTATTTTTGAGTTTGATGTTATATATAAATATGTATATTCTATTTCAAAAAAAAAAAACTTTGACTCAAGTATTAATAGGTTATTTTAATTTGTATATGTATTTGTAGCAACAACATGCAGATGAAGATCCTGAACTTCAGAATATGGATTATGTTGGTACCGAAAAATCACCACAACGATTAAGTTTGAGGTTGATCAGGAATTGGAGGAAAATTTGCTTGGTAAAAAGGTAAATAATTAAGTTTCATATATATATATATATATATTCATTTGAATTCACACATATAAACAGATACAAGAACATGTTTGTTTGATGCTTTGATTTTTATACTTGTTTTCAAGGAATGCACTGCTTTGCATTCTGAAAAAATGAATGTTGACATTGATTCTCAACAATTAATTCCTGATGAGCTTCTCCAAAGTATAAATTTGGATTACTTATATTCTATGAAGGTTGTTCAACATGATTGTCAAGTATGTATAGTGATGTTAACTTTATCTTCATGTCATGTAATAATCAATAGGAAAATTAAATTTTTTCTTTCATTTTTTGGCAGACCAGCGATGAGAAAATTGATGAAATAATTTTGTCTGATTAGCAATTCACAATCCCTGATGAGATGTTACCTAGCCTAAATGTGTATCAAATACAAAGCATCATCATACATCCATCGACAAACCGTCAAGAAGAATCTCATCATGAAATTTTAGATGCAAAAATTTCTGAGACTGATATTGAAGATCATGATCAAGTATGTATCTAACTATTATATATTTTGAGTTTATTTAGGTTTAATTTGATGGAAAGAATGTAATATTCTTTTTTCAATCTTTTTGTTAGATCAACGGAGAAATCACTGATTCAGAGGTAGAACTTGATACCGAGGAGCAAGTTAGAACACCTCCTAATACACAAGAAGTAACCAATGATGAACAGAGGAATGAAAAATTGTGGCCTGATTCACAAAACACAATCTCGGATGAGTTTCTACCTAGCTTGAATGTCTACAGTCATAAAAGCATCATCATTCATCCATCCGCTAATCGTGAAGTAAAAACTCTCAGACCAAAGTTAAGGACTAGGCGACCATCAAAATTCAAGTAATCGCCATACACCAAAAAATTTGGTTCAGCTGCTGGTAAGTACAATCAGATATATATAATTTTTTTTTGTAATATGTATTGTAAATACGTTTGTATTTATTAAGTTTTTATATTCTACAATTATATAGGGAGCTCAGCAGGGGTAATACGCATATTCCCCCCAAAACATCTATTTTTATATCACTCGATTGATGGGATAAAAGATAGAAAGATTGTGAAGAATTTCACGGACTGGATTTCTGCGGACCTATTAAAAGCTACTGCTAAGAGGTTCTTCTTTTGAATAGTGACAAATTATTTTTTTGTATCAATACATGTTTTTATGGTTTACCAAATCCTTAAAATACACAGGAAAGGAAAAGTGGATCATTACAAGAGGGGAAAATCAGAAATTTCAAAGATGTATTTTGGTGTTGAGACTGTGGAAGATAAAAATTGGTTCTATACGATGGGATTTGCAGATCAGACATGGACAGACTCGGTTAGTATATTATTTTGAAATGAAATTTTTTTCATTTTGTCTGTAACAATACTTAAAAATACATATTAGGTTAAATTGAAATACATTTGGTTTAACGTGTATGTATTTTTAAGAATTCAAAGTATGATATAGTATACTACATCAAATACTGTTGCATATACTATGCAGATAACATTGTCTGCATGTAACTGAACTTTAAGAATGCAATTTTTGATACACAAGTCATCTACATTAATATAAAAAATTGCATATGTATTTTTTACTTGCATAGACTATAATATTTAGAATACAATTTTTTTGAATGCTCTAAAGTTTGTCGTATTCACTAATGCAGCATATTGATGTCTGCTTTTACTACTTGAGGAAGAAGTCGAAGTATGGGCCGCACAGTTCGTACAAAAATGAGCCAAACAAATCATACAAATACAGTACCGTTGACTGCAACTTTATGAACGTAATTAGATCGTTGAATGATGTATAATCTATGGATGCTCAAA
Source organism: Capsicum baccatum var. pendulum (assembly GCA_030864225.1). Lineage (NCBI taxonomy): Eukaryota > Viridiplantae > Streptophyta > Magnoliopsida > Solanales > Solanaceae > Capsicum > Capsicum baccatum. The sequence continues at coordinate 33,271,111 of CM061559.1, read as the reverse complement.
ATCTTAAAGATGGAGGTCAGGAGCACCATCTTATGGAATACATCAATGGGTTCCGTATGCATGTCGCAGTGTCATGGCATACAGTCGAAGATATTTTTATTCCGGTCAATATAAAGGAAAAACATCACTGGTTCTCGTGGTTTTATTATTTTCAGAGAGGTATATATTATTTGTATGATTCATATGAATTCAGTGTTCATTATGCGGCTGTTCTTGCTGAGATCGAGAAAATAACAAAGATTATTCCGTTGTGTCTCCAAGCATGTGATTTCTATGTTAAGAAAGGGATTGATCATCAAAGTCATCCAAGATACAAAGACAAAGAATCCTCAGATATGTTTGATGTTTTATTTCAAGATGATTTGCCTCAGCCACCCAATGAAAGCTAGTAAGTTTTGAAATTACATATACCAAAACTGTATCTTTGTACAAAATATATTTCACCATTTAATCAAATTTATTTATTTATTTGTAGGGACTATGGTGTGTTTATGATTATGTATGCAGAGTGCCTTTCTTATGGTCACAAAGTTATTGCGTCTGAGTTCGACTCCAACGCACTCCGTACAAGATATGCTGCACTTTTGTGGGATTATGAGATCCAAAAATAAGAAGCAAATGCCATTAGTGATGTCGAAGCACCCGTGAGTCCTGCAAGGCAAAGTAGAATAACTAGTGTCACTGAAGTTGTTGATGTATGATGATTTATTGATTTTTGACTTTTTGTACTTTAGAAACTAGTTTATGGATGTAGGTTTTGATTGTACAGACTAATTATATGTTTTGAATTTGTTCATATTTCATGGAGTTCTACCTTTTATGGTGAGATTTTGTTAAAAAATACTTCCGTAGTTTTTCTATTACGTTTACAAATACATATATCGTATAAAAATACATATGCAGTGTTAAAATCAAATATTGCAAAAATACATATGGACCATTCCTAATATGTATTTTAGTATGTTGTTGTTGTTCTTTAAAGTTTTTCACTACATTCCTATATTGTTAAATACAACATGTAGTGTTAGATTTAAGGAGTTCAACATTTTACTGTGAGATTTAGTTAAAAAAATACATGTGTACTTTTCATATTATCCTTAAAAATACATATGTAGTATAAATCAATTGTTATTCAGCAAAAAAATACATATGAAATATTAGAAACAAACACAAATACAACTGCAACATACCTAATATGCATTTTTACTATATTTTCTTTAACTATAATTATAAATTAGGATTTAAATTAAACTGTTATTTGACATTTTAATGCAGTTATTTAAAAAATATATATGCAGTGTTGATATTTTTCTATAAAATACATATGGATTATACGTTATAAATATTTTTCCAAAAAATACATATTTCGTGTTAATATAAAGATGTTGAAAAATACATATTGATCAAACCTAATATTTAATTTTTGATATGTGTTCATTTAAAATAATTATACTTGAAAATTTGAATTAAAGATAAATTTAACTTTTTTACGAAGTTATAGGTTTGTCTATAGTTACAAAATACATATCCAGTGATTATATTTTTTTAAAAAAAATACATTTGTATTATACATCATATGTATTTTTACAGTATAAATTCATATGCAGTAATAACATTATGCAATTCAAACATATATTTATATGTCACATATATTTAAAACTTTGAAACATTACGAATCATATACTTGTTTTGTTAATCAAAGTTACCACCTTTAACCTAACATATATTTACTATGTCAAAAATACATATGAACTGCTGCTTAAAAATACATATGTAATGTACAGATTTTGAAACATATATAGCTCCATTATTCAGATATTACTGTCTTTAATTGTCAAATGATTCATAAATGCATTAACTAAACTGAATTAGTTCATCATTATAAAAAAGGTAAAAACAATTTTAAGAAACAATACAGAAAAAGAAATGTATTATTTGCAATATTTCCTACAAGAGTGCCTATTGTGACCCTTAGCCCCACAACCACCACATGAGTTGATATTCTTCTTTCCAAACATATCTCGGCCTGATTTTTCACGATCCTTCTTTGCAGGTCTTCCTGAAGGTCTTTTGTATTTTGAAGGCAGTACTATTTCAGCAAGTGTAGTCTCTGGAATTATCCAGTCATCGCTGTGTGGCAACGGGTAGATTGGAACATCATATGTCTTCAAAATTGTTTTTAGTTTAAACAAATCAGAACAGTATGGCCCCTTCTCAAAATTCTTTTTCTCTAACACCGCACAAGCATGCGCACATGGTATCTCATCTATTTGAAAAGCATTACATGAACATTTCTTTTCTTTGATGCAAACAATGAAGTGCTTTTGTTTGTCGTGTACCGTATATACATATTCTGTGGCTGGTACAACCTGACATAAAAATAAAAAAATATTTATGTAATTAAAATACATATACAGAGTACATTTTTACAGAGCGGCCAAATACATATGCAGTTGTTAGTAATTTTCAATACAACAATATACATATGCAAAATACATATTATGTATTTTAAATGTTCATATAGTTTATGTTTTATATATTTTCATTTATTTACAACTGCATGAAAAGTATTTTCACATTGATACTTTTGCATTTTATCCTTTCATATTTATGTTTCCATAATTAAAATTTCCACAAATCAAAAAGGTCATACCGTTATACGGCTACACAAAGCCTCGTTCTCACTGAGTATGTCATTAAACTTTCCAATGAGTGTTGTGAAGGTATATGAAGCCTCCTGCCTATTTGCACAATTTCATTTTGCAAACAGTAATCGAACTTCCTCAAGAAAGTCATAAATTGGCAGTTCTCTAGCTGATACTAGCACTCCATTTATTGACTCTGCAATGTTTGAAGTCAAAGTCTATCCTCTGTGAACTGTTGCATACGACCTAGACCACTTTTCGTAACCGGCCAATTCCAAATATGTCTTCACCCTTATATCAGCTGCCTCAACTTTTTCCATTAACATATGAAATTCTGACTTTGAATATGATTTGGCCATTGTATAAAATATCTTCGACAATGCATCGTGTGACTTTTTGTAAAGTTTTTTCACATTTCCTCATAGATGTCACATACATGAATAATGTGGAACATATTCATACACATCACCAACAACCTTTATGATGCTTGGATTCCTATCAGACACAACACACATGTTTTGTCTAACCCCGTACGCTTCCCTTAGATTCTTGAAGAATCACGTCCAAGATGCATCATTTTTAGAATCAAGCACACCATATGCCAAAGAAAATATATGAACTGTATACATAATTCATAATTTTAAGAATCAAGCACAACATATGCCAAAGAAAATATAGAACCTGTGTATATAAAAAAAATCTGCGCAGACCGATTTAAATATAGTTAGGAACTACATATGTATTTATTACAATATAGTTCAATTAAAATGTGTATTTTATCTACCAGAAATTGTATCAATTACATATAATAAAATTTACATCAACCTCACTATCAAACATAATCAATTTTACATGTTTCATTCAGAAAACTTTGAACATATATCTAATTATATACACATATGTATATATGAATTGGATATATGTATTTTTCAACTCTACAACATAAAGCCAAAAAAAATACAACCAGTTATAGTAATTAAATGATACTAACCTTCTCCATCCGTTGTACATGCTGTTATAAATGCCCCAGTATACAATTCTCTCAGATGACTAGCATTAACAACTACGACTGGTCTACAATGATCGAATCCTTTAATGAATGCATGTAGAGAGATAAATACATACAAGAACGCATTATCATCTGTCTTCTTCATTGTTATATATGAATCCGGATACGTAGTATTTAGAACATATAAGTATGATGGCAGTTTTCCATAAGATGCTGATGGCTTACCCCTCAATTCTTCTAACGCTCTTTCCTTTGCCCTCCAACATAAAGTGTATGTCAAATCCATACCAAAATCTTCCTTCATGTCATTTTTTATTTTCGTCGCACTGTATTTTCTTTTGTGGTTTTTGAATTTCTATTTAACCATATCAGCTATCAACATACTAGTTGCATGACCTTTGGATAGATATTGTCCTTCACCGAGCATGTATGTTGAGGTCTGAATTCTCTTATTCTAAACATTCCTGTTTCTCCTATTCCTGATGAACGCATTAAAAACTCACAGTTTCTTGATTTGCAAAACAATGTATACCTGCACGCAACATAATTTATTATATTAAAAATACATGTCCAAACTAATATTAAACAAGATCTGAGAGATATATAATGTACGTACGTTTCTGACTTGACCTTTTACTGCGCGTTTGAAACTTCTCCCTAATTGAATAGTCCTTCATGACTGACTTTAAAGTTCTTTTTCTCAAGTAAACCTGGTCTTCCTCAACATGCTTATGGTGTGGGTCTGAGGTAATCACCTCAACAGGATCCATCTCAAAAACATCTAAAGCTTCTGTATTTTCACAAACCGCCAAAGCTCCTTCATTTGTTGTATTTATCACTGTTTCCAAGTTGTTATAGTTGATTCCTCTTTCAGCAACACGTATAGATGAACTTGCCAAGTTGCTCCCTACAACTTTATCCAAAATGCTTACATATGAAGGAAGACAATTCACGTCTTGTATCAACTTTTTCTTCAATATAAACACTTTTAAACCCATACCGTTATGTATTTCTATCTGCCCTGCATTAGGAGTAATTTGATATTCCACTAGAATATGTTTGATGATTAAATCCACACTTAAGTGAGATTCCAAAACATCGTGCAGCTCAACGAATGCGGCTGATGTGCTCAATAGTATAGCATTAGTGACATATTCTTCGAAGTTCTTTTCGTATGTTCATCGACCAGAGTGCTTCACAAGGACCGATATGCTTCCCATTTCTAAAATACAAAATACACAAAATATTTGATCAAACGGAAGTAAAACAGGCACCAAACATATTATCACATATACACTTATACTCTCAAATTCCCACAAGCAAAACAAAAATACATATGCAGTGTTTACATCTATCTCATATAAAAATACATATACAGTGTTAACAAAAATACATATGCAGTGTTAAAAATACATCTAAAGCATAACTAATTTGTAATTTGATATGTTACATACTAATTTGTCAAATATCCCTTCTTATAGCACGCACTTTTCAGATTTACGTGCAAACAAAGATACACAACCAACATCTCAATTAAAAAAATACATACACACAAGATTACCTTAAACTAAAATATTTTTGTAAATATACATTTATATATCAAAATTCCTACAACAAAACAAAAAATACATATGCACCATTACCATTAACAATATCAAAAATACATATGCAGTGTTATCATTAAACACATCAAAAATACATATGGACGAAGATATTTTATACTTTTATCTGAGTTCATTGAATAACGTCAACTTCAAAAGAAACACTCGTTCAATCAATTATCTAGTATTTCAAAAAAAAAAAATTGAATGTATTTCAATTTGAAAGTTGTTTACAATTATTCTATTGTTAAAACAATCAATATAACAACAAACGATCATCAAAAATAGAGTCGAATACTGATTTTTTTCCCATTGAAACAACTTTAAAGATGAAATTTGCAACAGATACTTGAATTCCAATTTTACTGCTGTCTTGATTATAACTATAATTTGTTTTACAATTTGTTCACATACAAATTAATGACGACAACCAAAACTTGATAAGCACATCAGTAATGGTAAAAAAAAGTGAACTGAATAGCGATAATGGTTATGTACCTTGAACAGCAGTAATGGTTGAATTTTCAACTGATAGTTGAATTCAAACAAATATAACAGATGAATCAACAATTGAATTTGATTCAATCGAATAACTGATTCGTTTTGCAATTGCTGTTAATTTCTCATAAGAATCAGTTCAATTTGATTAAGCAATACAGGCTTGGTTTAGAAGAAATTGAAAAAAAAAATATGCAGCTGTTAATGGTGAAAAACTGAAATTTAAATTATTTGATTATAACGGATGTCACGTTTTTTAAGTGTTTTAAATGGAAAAGGAATCAACATATTTACTTGATTGGTAATTATACCATATATAGCTAAACTAATTTCAGTTAATTGAGTGCAGTAATTTTTTTGTAGATGTATTTTTACAGAAACATTTTTTTAAAATACGAAATAAAAGTTGCTATAAAATGTAATTATGAAACTGTTCCTATAAAACTAGTAATTAGGCTCTTTAAGTATGCTACTTGTGAATTTTACCCTATTACTAATACCACCACATGTGATGTATTAGTAATACACCCTATAATATCATGTAGGGTGTATAACTAATACATGGTATTAGTAATACATTAATCCAAAATCCTACCAAATATAGTATTAATTAATACCACAATTAATACATGGACTATTTCTCCTTATACGGCTTACCAAACGACCCCTTAATCTTATGAAGAGGGTCTCACATGCTTATATACCCATTCCTCCGATACCTGTGGATACAACATGGGGGCAATCATTTCTTTATATATGTAAAATCTTGGATAAACTTAAGGGTGTGTTTTCCAATACCTTCAAAAAATGTTTTTCAGTTTTCTTATGTTTTGTTGGCATATATGTTTTGAAAAAAAAATTTCAAATCAACTTATTTTCCTTAAATCTAAGGAAAATGACTTTATTTCAAAAAGTAAGGAAAACATTTTCCAAAACTCTCTTTTAACCTCACTTTAAAGTTGAAATGTTCATACAATTCTCAAAAATCATCTACCCCGCCCCCAATACCCTATCACCCGACACCGCCCCTACCCCCATCCCACCCCTACCTCTACCCCTACCCTAACCCCCACCCCTACTCCTATTGCCTATTCTGACACCCCCCACCCATCCGCCTACCAACTCCTTTCCCAAAAAAGAATTTAATTTGTTTAATTTATTTTTTAAAAAAGAATTCTAAAATGTATTTTTACGCTTTAGCTACACACTAAAATGTATGTTTTGAAAAATATTTTTTCATTCACCAATCAAATACTAGAAAATATTTTCCATCCACTAACCAAACATAAGAAAACAAGTAAGAAATCAACTTGTATTCTAGGAAAATATATTTTCCTTGGAAAACATTTTCCTTCATACCAAACACACCCTAAGGGTCATTTGATCATGGAAGATGAAATTATGAGATGAAATTATAATTTAAAGTTATAAAATAAAGTTAAAGTTTTGTTTGGACATATAACTTAAATTTATTTTTATTGTACATTTTCTCATGAATATAAAATTCATAAATTGTAAAAATTATTAAAATTGCTGTAATTTTTATATAATTTTATTAAATAAGCAAAAGTTTATAATAACGTATAATATTCTATAACAAATTTATTATAAAATATACAAGGCTAAATGCATATACAGGCCCCTCAACTATTCGACTTTTTCCGTATAGGCACCTCAATTAAGTCATGTACCTATTGAACCCTTTACTCCTTCACAAATGGTTTCAATTGAGCACAAATGTCCTACATGACACTTTTTCAATGCCTGCATTTTTTAAATCTTGAACGCGTGAATTGCACCTTCCAAGACGTGGAAATTATCACCAATCATAAAATTTCATGTCATTAAAGAAAAAAAAGATTAAAAAAAAAATAGAAGTAAATTGCTTTCTGTGTCTTCTTCCTCCTCTATATTTTATATCTTTTTCACCATTGAAGCCTAGCTAATAACATACTCAATTTCTTCTTTTCCCCTCTTCTTCCATCATCATTCATCTTTTTTCTTACATTAAGGGAAAAGGCATCGTTTCTACCCCAAACTATACCCGAAAAGTCTAAGCCATACCTAAACTATACTAGTGACCTATTACACACCTAAACTATAAAAAAGTGAAACTATTTACACCCTATCAGGCTACCACCACTTGCATGTGGTGTAGTGTTCTACACGCACTGCCACATCAGCACCACGTCAGTAAAAAGTATCAATTTTTTATAGTTAAGGTGTGTAATAGGTCACTTATATAGTTTAGGTGTGGATTTGACTTTTCGACTATAGTTTGGGGTGGAAACGATACCTTTGTCCTTAATATTTTTAGCCATTTACTTTTGTTATTTAATAAGCTGGACGCGCCTAAAATAAGTGTAACACACGGGCCTTAGAATGGGGGTGTAATATCATTTTTATATAGTTAAAGTGTGTAATAGGTCACTTATATAATTTAGGTCTGACTTAGACTTTTCTTGTATAGTATGGGGTGAAAATGATGCCTTTTCCCCTTACATTAATTTTATTATTTTTGTCTCTTTTAATTTTTTCACTTTTCAAATGAAATTTTTAGTGAGAACAAAAAAAGAGGAACTTTTACCCAACATCCATTAGAGAAAAATTTGAAAGTATGTAAGATATTATCAGCAGTAAAAATTTGATATATATAGATAATTCATAAATAACCTCTGCCAAGCCAGCTTTATAGTTTAGTAATATATATAGATAATTCATAAATGGCCATTAATTTGTGTAATCCAATTAAAATTCTTGAACTGACAAGAATGAACTGTAACATTCAAAAATTCTAACATAAGGAGCTTCAAATTCGACATGCATCAAACATTTTGAACCATTGATAGTTCACCAAAAGAGTTTCAAGGAGTCCACCATTTTCTCACTTCTGTTTGAACCAAGAGAAAAAACACAAGCAATACTAAATGAAAAGATCTTAAAGATGGTTCAGCCTAAGCAAAACATGACCATCCAAGGGTTTTGATATTTCGAATGAAGTTGTACTCAAGACAAATCATGCTAACATATTTTCCCTTAAAGATAACACTACAACAACAACAATTTTAAAGATTTTGAAGAATGAAAAGTAATATCGACCAGCTCAACTTCAAATACCAACCACAAAGACCTTTAGATCCATTCTGGTGGAAGGAAAAAAAAAGGAACCACTGTTCAATTATGGATGGTTAATAAAGAATTTGGAAAACATGAATTCATTAGGCAAGGGAGATTCAAAGGATTTGGCCAATTGGTGAAAATTCGTAAATTGCTTGGGAAAAAATTGTAGACACCTAATTTTGTCCCTCCCGAAGATCAATTTTACCTATTTTTTTAATTTATTCTCGTCTTACCATGTACCCTACCCCCATTTAATTATATATTCAAAGAATAACAAACTTCCTAACAAAATAACAACCCTTACCCTAACAAACTTTATCCTAACCAACTCACCCTACCCTATACTTTACCCCACTACCCTATCCACGTGAACCCCTCACGTTTCTTCTCCACAAACAAAGAGAGCAAAACAAACAAAAAGGAAGAGGGGGCCCCACCAATAAGAGATTGACTCCAAAATTATCATACATACATATACAACAAATCATAAGAAAAAAAAGGGTTGGAGTTTTCTTCTTCTTCTTCACTATTCACCTCACGCCATTTTTCTTTTCCTTATTCTTCTTCTTCTCACACAGAGCACTCATCTTCACAAATTCCATTTTTTTACTGAAAAACGAACACCCATCATTGACACTTGCACACACACATTCACGGATAGGGAAGTGAGACCCACAAACAAAAAACTCTATTTTTTTCTTTCTTTTTTGGCTCTTCTCCACGCACAACAAGAACTAGAAATCGCACACACACACACACATAAAATCAAGAGAGAGAGAGAGAGAGTAGCAGAGAGAGTGACAAAGAGAGAGAAAGAGAGAGATCGGCGGGTTAGAGTTTTTTGGCGGTATCCACGCCGAAATCGATGATCGTTGTCAGGAATGGGTTGAACCAGTCATAAACTTACTGAAAAATTCTTTATTTTCTTTTGATATTGGGATGATACTTAGTCAGAATCTGGTTTATCCCAGCTGGTGTTGTTGTCGTCAACTCGCCTTATCTCGATTCCACTCGTTTTCTATTTCAATCAGATTTTTTGGGGGGGTCGCGAGTTGATTTCGGTCAGGTTTGGGTTAGATTTTGATCTGTTCGGACGTCTCGTGGATTTGATATTTGGATCGGACCTTAAGTTTGGGTTTTGTATCGAGTTAGTTCATTGTTTAGGCTCCCATTTGAGGATTTCGATTACGGATTTCTTTATTATCAACGAAAACAAGTTCCATTGAGGTGCATTCTCTTAAATCGTTCTCTTTTCTTTGCCTTGGTTGGTTGAATTGTTGTGATTATGTGTGGAGTGATCATGGTTGGTGGATTTTGTCGATGTTATGATGTTTTATGCGTTTGACGATATGATTTCAGTGATACGTGGAATGAATTGAAGTAATGTTTGGTGTAGTTGATGGAAACAAAGCTAGGTGGGGGATTGGAATTGAGAAATTAATAAAATGGGCGAATCTAAATTAATTTTTGGTTTATTATTGTTAAATTCGGAATAAACATGAATATTGTCGGAGCACGATAGAATCATGGTATGCTGAAATGAATAGGCAAATGTAGGTTTGGGTAGGCAAATTTAGAATTGTTGAATTATGAGAATGCTTGAAATATTTGTTGAATATTTTGTTTATAGCATTTGAAAAATGTATCCATTTAGCTGGGGAATGCCCCAAGGTCATTTGTATTTACTTGCTGGGGAATGCCCAAAGAATTTTGTATGCGAAGGATGTTCATGATCAAGGCCCGAGGCATCGGGTAAAGCATAGTTTAGGACTAGTGTACTTCATTTCAGTATTTTTATTTCGGTTTGTAATAAATTGGACTAGACACTAAATTTTGAATTGTTTTGTTTTGTTTGTTTGCTTGATTGTGTTGCGTGTTTTATGTGATTTATACATTCGCAGTGTCAAATTAGCCGATATGCTCCACCAAGCGACCGTGGTCGAACCATGGGATTGAGGGGTGCCTAACACCTTCCCCTCGGTCAACAAAATTCTTAGCCAGAATCTCTGTTCGCGGATCAGTGTTACAGAGTCAAAATCGTTTTGAAAAAGGATATCCACGGGTGACTTGACACACCCGATTTATGCCAAGTGGCGACTCTGAGTTTTGAAATATAATGAATCCTTTTCGAAATAAATTTTCATTATTTGTCACTTTATTAAAAGCCCTTTCAAACTAAAATAAATCTTTTTGGATTTAAAAAAAGGGGTGTGACAGCTCTGGCGAATCTGCTGAGGACTTGTTCAGAATTCGAGCTTATTTTGGAGTCGTATCGGCTTTGTTTGGTACTATAGGTGTATAAACATTTTGTTTGTGTTATTTTGTGTTATTGTTTTATCATTGTGGAATATTTTCGTGCTCTGTGTGTACAGTATTTATCCTATGTGTCACTATTTTTATATCTGGCATCATGTGTCTACCCCCAGGCCTTCTTTCTGTAACAAGTTCGTAGTACACGTGTAGTACACGACCTCTAGTTGAGTCACCCTTATTTTAGGGGGGGAGGGGAGCCGTCGGTGTTATGAAGTAGGTGGAAAGCTGTCGCAGCCACTATTGACCATACGTTCCCCCGAACAGCCTTGTTAGTGAACCCCAACATAGGTCAACCTTTAGGTTATGCTTATGTGCATCATATTGAGACCTAGCGGGGCCCACTTGGCCCTTTGTAGAAGACTCACCTCTAAAGCATCCCTACGCGCTAAATGTTGCATCTTTGAGGATAACGTGGTCATTTGACAGACTGATTTGGAAAAAACATGTGTTAGAAGTAAAGTGTGTGGGTAATAAAAAAAAAATAAGAAAAAAAAAGAGTTTCATAGTTTTTAGAGTTTTTTATGGCTTTTATTTTTCACAATTCCAAAATTTAAAAGGACTTTTTTTTCCTTTCGCACTCATTTTCTCAAAAACATCAAAAAGATTTTCCTTTGTCTCGTTTAGCATGCATTCACAATTCGAAAACTTCAAAAAGATTTTTTTCATTCATAGGATGTGTTTATAAAAGAAAAATGCAAAAGAAAAAATGTTAGAAATTTTTTACATTTCGTATAACAAAAATACCAAAAAGATTTTTCTTTCATAGTTGTTGATGTCATTTTACTGTGAAGTATCAAAATGAAAACTCAAAAGATTTTATTAACATGGTTCATCGTCTGTCTTTGGTCATATCTCTTAAGTCAGGGTCTAGCCTGTTATTTAATCACTAATTATCCCATCTGGATGAACTACGCACCCCTGATTATCCTCTTTAGGGAGTGAGATACGTAGGCAGCCTATTGTTGGTTCGGGGATCTTATTTGAAAAATCCAAAAATATTTCTTCACTCTCCATTTAGAGAAGGCGTTTCATATATGTCTTTAAAAGAAAACTACAAAAAGATTTTCCTTTAATAGGTTCAAGTTTCATTTTCACATGAAATTCAAAAATCGAAAACCCAAAAAGATTTTTTTTGGTAATCACAGGTTTCATTTTGTATAGAGATTTAAACCTAAGAAAAAAAAAGATTTTCGTCAATTCTTTTGACACTTTGTTCAAGAAAGAAAAAAGAGTTTAATTGGCCATTTTGGCAAAACTTCACGAACTACGCACACCTGATTCTCCCCTTTCGGGGGTGAGATACGTAGGCGCCCTTCTAGGGTTCAGTGATTTTTTTAAAGAAAAAAAAAAGAGGTTTTGAAAAATCGTTGAGCTCTAATGCATTTGCTATCTCTTGTCCAGTTAGTTTAAGGTGGTTGGTTTGTGGTATTTTGGCCGGTTCTCCATATTGCTCCAAGTCACAGAGAAAGTTATGGCCAACAAGGATACCGAGTTTGTTGTCACTAATCAGATGGGGAGTTTGGGGAATGAGAATGTAGGAGCTAAAGAAGAGATTCGGAAATTGAGGCAGCAAATGATATAAATGCATCAAGCTTGGGCTAATGGGTTGCCGCCTCCTCCATTTCCCACAGATAATCTAGAATATTTTTCTAGTTTGCCTCCAGTGTCACATGCACAATTTCCTATTTTGGTCGACACGCCACAACATGCATCAGGACCTACTCCGGGGCAACAGTATCCAAACACTTCCAATATTCATTTCCTCACTTCTCAATACAAAATTACCACATGCTCGGCTCTGCCTGCTATTCATGCTTTTGCAGCCCCACTCGCTTCTGAAGCTCCTTCTTTTATCCGTCTTGTAATGTCAATCCAACGGTTGTGATTCCTCACTATACAAGCGACCCTGTATTGAATATTTTTAGTGATCAGCATTACGCTCCCGAGCCCACATTTAAGTCGACTGGTCCTTACAATTGCCCTCAACCGCCTGAATTTCCTCCTAACACTGAGAAGCTTGTTATGACAGAAGAACAAGAGGAAATAGCCAGAAAATTGAGAAGTTTGGAACTGACTATGAAAAAATTACAAGGACTTGGGGGGTACAAAAATGTCTCATATAAAGATCTATGGATGTTTCCAGGTGTACATCTTCCTCTTGGTTTTAAAATGCTGAAGTTTGAGAAGTATGATGGACATGGCGATCCTGTAGCACATTTGAGACGCTATTGCAACCAACTAAGGGGCACTAGAATGAAGGAAGAATTACTCATGGCATATTTTGGTGAGAGTCATTCAGGTCTAGCTTCAGAATGGTTTGTTGACCAAGACATCGACAAGTGGAATAGCTGGGATGACCTGGCTAATGAATTCGTGCAACAATTTCAATACAATATGGAGTTGATTCCTGACGAGAAATCCTTAACTAATATAAAGAAAAAGAGTACTGAAACTTTCAGAGAGTACGCGATTAGATGGCGTGAACAAGCTGCTAGGGTGAAACCGCCAATCAAAAAAAGTAAGATAATGGAGGCGTTAATTCAAGCGCAGGATGAAACATATTATCAACTCTTGTTACCTATATTAGGCAAGCCATTTATTGAGGTCCTCAAAATGGGGGAGATGATAGAGGATGAAATTAAGACTGGTTGCATTGTGAGTTTTGCAACATTGAAAGAGACTACTCAAGTAATTCAGAAAGGTTCAGGAAGTGTGAGAGGAAACAAGAATAAGGAAGATACATCTGCCATTGCAGTTGGACAACAGGCATGGGCAAGAGGACCACACCATCATTACCCACGGGCTCAAACCCAAGTTTATGCCCAAGCTCCACAGAATCTTTACCAAAATCCATTATATCCCATTCTCCCACCTCCATATCAAGTGTATAATGTGCAACCTTATGTTCAACCTCTATCTTACCCACACTGGAGTGCGCCAACTCTGCTGAGTCATCCTCCAACTCCACATACATACCAAAGCCCTTCTAGGCCTGGTTTTCAATTTAAGCCAAATAATGAAATGAGATAGAAGGCGAGGGATAGCTTTACACCCATTGGAGAGTCGTATGCAAGTTTATTACAAAGATTGATACAGTAGAGCATAATCACTCCTCTCCTTGGGTATACTCCTGACCCACATTCAAGAAGTTTTAATCCTAATGTACGATGTACATATCATTCCGATGTTCAGGATCACAGTATTGAAGATTGTCGTGCTTTGAAAAGAGAAATTGAAAAGATGATTCAAGATAAATCAATCATGGTGCAGAACATTGACAGTGAGGGAAGCTCTAGTCATGCTGATATGAAAACCAGTGGCTAAAATATCAGGCTGAGCAATTGAGAAGTCACCCCTCTACTTACTAGGAAGGGGTTTGGTAGCTTATTTAGTTTTATTTTCTGTTGTCTGAATTATTTCAGGGTTGTAGTTCGGGATCTGTCTTGTTTTGTCCTTTTGTTGTTAATGTTCAAACCCTTCTATCTTTTGTTTTGACTAAATTAAGTGTCTCATTTTCCTTTGTGTTTTAAATATGTGTTGTTTGTTTGTTTTCTTTACATAGTACATTTTGTGTTGACTCTAGTGATATGACATGCTAGTGAAATTTTCAGCCAGATCTTAAAATCCAGTTTAAGCATGAACATTGAATCAGAGGGTTAAAGTTAGAAAAAGAGAGCATATGATAAAATAGATAGAGTGTTGAGACATTTGGTGACAAGTTAAGGCAATTATTTTGAGAATCACAAGAACTTGGTCATCGATCGAAAGGCAAGTCCCAATTAGGTCAAATAGTGGACGTGTGATTCCTATATCAAGAAAAACAAGAAGATAAGCAGCTCCACGAAAGCATGAGTCATTTGATATGAGGAATGTACAACAAAGGTGGAGTTTACAGAAGAAGTAGTGACGCACAAACTCAATCTGCTTAAAAAGATGTCGCAAATGATCTTTATCTCTCACTTCCAATTGCATATTATGTACTTGCATTCTCAAGGATTGATATGATGAAGGCATTTCATTCTTCTATCCAAATATTATGTCATCCTTTGTTTACCCCATTTGAGCCTTAGTGTTATTTTCTTTTATACCCCTCTTTTGGAATCAAGATACAGTAAGCAAAGTTTAAAGAATAGTGTCGAGTAAAAAGATAAAGTCAAAAAGTTACCAAAAAGAGACAAAAATGTTTCAAAAAAAAAAGAGTGTCAAGAAAAATAGAGTTAGAAAAAAAGAATCGCAAAGTGAAAAGAACGAATAAAATAAAAAAAATCAGATCAAAACAAAAGAACTAGCTGTCAGAACTACGCATGACCTGATTCTCCTCTCTCGGGGGTGAGATACGTAAGCTGACCTACTAAGGACTCATTCCAACCAAATAAATAATTTAGCATAACCCAGTTAAAAGAAACTGGGGCATGAGTTTATCCTCATTGTTTGAGTTAATTCCAAAAGTTGTAAGTCCCACCCACTTCAAGTGTTGTTTGGGCCCCATGGCATCCTTTTCTTTTTAACCCTATCCAAAATCCAAGTTACAACCAAAGAAAGACCTTCGGATCAATCTTTGAGAATGTTAAGGAAAAGCATGCAAGGGATATGATGATGTATTTGGGAACTACTTGTCTTTCTCAGCACAAAGAATTAAGAGAGAAATAAAAATGAAAGAGTCTTATAGGTGAAAACCCACACGGGCACCGTAAGGCGATGGTAAGTTGAGAGAAATAAAAATGAGAGAGTCTTCTCGGAGAAAACCCTTACGGGAACCATAAGACGAGGGTGAGATGAGATAAAAATAAGAGAGGTTTGTTGGCGAAAACCCTTCAAGGTGCCACTAGCCGAATCAGGTCTCCGAATGTAATTGGCCCGAGGAAACAACTCAGTTTCAAGGCCATTAACCCAACAACAACTGGTAAAAAGTGTGGATGAAAAGATCAGGTAGATTAATTCAAAATGCATAGCATAATCATTAGAGTTGACTGTCATTTTTAGATAATTTTTTTATTTCTTTGTTTCAAATGGGGACATTCATTGTCTTTTCTTTCCTCTTTACATTTTTATCTTTCTTGGGTCAGTTATCCGAATAAAAATCATTTTCATTTTTCTCTTGTTAGTGAGTCAAGTCTATGTCGAAACAAGTGAGAAAAGATCTCAAAACATGGCTACCAGCTTCATCAATTGCACAAAGCAAGACAAAATGCCAACACATGAAAGAGACATGACTGTGAGCCAAAATAATGCATGAAAAAAGTTTTGTCAACCGACAAGTCTGGGAACTCATGAAAAGACCAAGGTTCAAAGGGTTTATCTGAGAAGCATGACAAAGCAGAGATACTATATCTATTTCAAAGTCACTCTAAGTAATCTGAGTTTGGATCAATGATGCAGCGAGTCAATGACATATGCTAATGGTTGAAAGCAAGCTTAATGTGACGGGGGCAAGAGCGATTGCCATGAAAGCCAAATCCACAAACCGACCACCATGTTTTTAAACTAACAAGTTTTCTTTGTATGAAATTGGAACATATTTTACCTTCGAATCTAGGATTTCAAAGCCTAAACATCAAAAGTTGTAATGCCTCACTTCCACAAATGCAGGAGACGCACTTCCTTGTTTAGTTAATTCAAGCAATAGTTGTAAGGAGATGCACTTCCTTGTTTGGGCAATTCAAGAAACATTTGTGAAGAGACGCACTTCCTTATTTGAGTAATTCAAGAGACATTTGTTAGGAGACGGACTTCCTTATTTTGTAATTCGATCGACATTTGTAAGGAGACGCACTTCCTTGTTCGATTAATTCAAGCAACATTTGTAAGGAGATGCACTTTCTTGTTTAGGCAATTCGAGCAACATTTGTAAGGAGAAGCACTTTCTTGTTTGGTTAATTCATGAAAACATTTCTAAGGAGATGCACTTCCTTGTTTGGTTAATTCGAGAAGCATTTGTGAGGAGACGCACTTCCTTGTTTGAGTAATTCAAGCGGCATTGGTAAGGAGATGCACTTCCTTGTTTTGATAATTCAAGCAACATTGGTAAGGAGATGCACTTCCTTGATTGGGTATTTCGAATACTGATTTTTAGGTGATGCACTTCCTAACTTGAGTCTTGATTTCTAGAAAATGCACTTTCTAGTCGAGTTATTGCACTTAATCCTTAGGAGACTCACTTCCTTGCTAGTTTTCATTTGTCAGGTGACCCACTTTTAACTTAAACTTGTATCTCTAGAAGACGCACTTTCTAGTTAAAATCCCTCACTTTAATTCTTAGGAGACGCACTTCCTAGTCTTTCTTATTCAATTATACTCTCAAGAGATGAATTTCTTGGTCAGAGTCTTGATTCATTATTGCAACATGCAAGTAGGTATGATGTGACTTTTCCAAAAGTCTTCTGATGATAAACTGGGGAAAAAGAAAAAAATTTTAGTTTCTGTTTAGGGAATTTACTTTCTGTTCAGAACCCTCCTGAAGAATGAGGCAGAGGCAGGACCCTCCTGAAAAATAGGACCTTACTTTCTGTTCAGGACCCTCCTGAAAAATGGGAATTTACTTTCTGTTCAGGCCCCTCCTGAAAAATGAGATTTTACTTTCTGTTCAGGACCCTCCTGAAAAATGGGATTTTACTTTCAGTTCAGGACCCTCCTGAAAAATGGGATTTTAATTTCTGTTCAGGACCCTCCTGAAAAATAAGACTTTATTTTCAATTCAGAACCCTTCTGGAAAATGGGACCACACTTTCAAAAATGAAATACTATTTTACTATAATCTTTCTTTTGGTAATTTTGTTTCTAGTTTTTGTTTTGATTTCAGGAGCCCTCCTGAAGAACAAGTAATGAAATGGCAAATCAAAAGCCCGCTTGAAGAGCAGGGCGAATAAATGAAAGTCGAGCAACAAAGTGAAGCAATGGAAAATCAAGCAACAAGTTGAAAGAAATTGCAAGCTAGAAGCCCACCTGAAGAATAGGGTTATAAAACTCAAGCCAAGATTCAAGAAAGCTGTATAGATAGGATTTTTGTAATTTCATTTATGCTTTAACTTGTAATTTTCACTTTAATGTAATGATATAGCCGTGGACCGGAACCTCGATGGAACCTTACTCGACTCTCCAACGCGGTATAGTCCTTCTCTTTCCAATCCTTTGAAATACCCGTGACTTGATTCTCTCATAACTTGGGGAGGTAGGATGTCTTAAGTCAAAAACCGGTTGTCCTTCTTCCTTCTGTTTCTTTCTTTGAATAATTGTCGGGTCAAAATTTGATCTCGTTGTCTACTTCTTTGTCTGAAAACACTTCATGTTTACATTTAAAGGGGGCATGATGTAGACACCTAATTTTGTCCCTCCCGAAGATCAATTTTACCTATTTTTTTAATTTATTCTCATCTTAGCACGTACCCTACCCCCATTTAATTATCTCTTCAAAGAATAACAAACTCCCTAACAAAATAACAACCCTTACCCTAACAAACTTTATCCTAACCAACTCACCCTACCCTATACCTTACCCCACTACCCTATCCACGTGAACCCCTCACGTTTTTTCTCCACAAAGAAAGAGAGCAAAACAAACAAAAAGGAAGAGGGGGCCCCACTAATAAGAGATTGACTCCACAATTATCATACATACATATACAATAAATCATAAGAAAAAAGGGGGTTGGAGTTTTCTTCTTCTTCTTCTTCTTCATTATTCACCTTATGCCATTTTTCTTTTCCTTATTCTTCTTCTTCTCACACAGAGCACTCATCTTCACGAATTCTATTTTTTTCCTGAAAAATGAACACCCACCATTGACACTTGCACACACACATTCACGGATAAGGAAGTGAGACCCACGAACAAAAAACTCTATTTTTTTCTTTCTTTTTTGGCTCTTCTCCACTTACAACAAGAACCAGAAATCGCACACACACACATAAAATCGAGAGAGAGAGAGAGAGAGAGAATAGCAGAGAGAGTGATGAAGAGAGAGAGAGAGAGATCGGCGGGTTAGAGTTTTTCGGCGGTATCCACGCTGGAATCAATGTTCGTCGTCAGGAATGGGTTGAACCAGTCATAAACTTACTGAAAAATTCTTTATTTTCTTTTGATATTGGGACGATACTTAGCCAGAATTCGGTCTATCCCAGCTGGTGTTGTTGTCGTCAACTCGCTTTAGCTCTATTCCACTCTTTTTCTGTTTCAATCAGATTTTTTGGGGGGTCGCGAGTTGATTTCGGTCAGGTTTGGGTTAGATTTCGATCTGTTAGGACGTCTCGTGGATTTGGTATTTGGATCGGACCTTAAGTTCGGGTTTTGTATCGAGTTGGTTCGTTGTTTAGGCTCTCATTTGAGGATTTCGATTACGGATTTCTTTATTATCAACGAAAACAAGTTCCATTGAGGTGCATTCTCTCAACTCTTTCTCTTTTCTTTGCCTTGATTGGTTGAATTGTTGTGATTATGTGTGGTGTGATCATGGTTGGTGGATTTTGTCGATGTTATGATTTATGTGTTTAACGATACGATTTTGGTGATACGTGGAATGAATTGGAGTAATGTTTAGTGTAATTGATGGAAACAAAGCTAGGTGGGGGATTAGAATTGAGAAATTAATAAAATGGGCGAATCTAAATTAATTTTTGGTTTATTATTGTTGAATTCAGAATAAACATGAATATTGTCGGAACACGATAGAATCATGGTATGCTGAAATGAATAGGCAAATGTAGGTTTGGGTAGGCAAATTTAGAATTGTTGGATTGTGGGAATGCTTGAAATATTTGTTGAATGTTTTGTTTATCGCATTTGAAAAATGTATTCATTTAGCTGGGGAATGCCCCGAGGTCATTTGTATTTACTCATCGGGGAATACCCCGAAGAATTTTGTATGCGAAGGATGTTCATGATCAAGGCCCGAGGCATCGGGTAAAGCATAGTTTAGGACTAGTGTAGGTCATTTCAGTATTTTTATTTCGGTTTGTAATAAATAGGACTGGACACTAAATTTTGGATTGTTTTGTTTTGTTTGCTTGATTGATTGTGTTGCGTGTTTTATGTGATTTATACATTCGCAGTGTCAAATTATCCGATATGCTCTACCAAGCGACCGTGGTCGAACCACGAGATTGAGGGGTGCCTAACACCTTCTCCTCTGTCAACAGAATTCCTTAGCCGGAATCTCTGTTCGCAGATCAGTGTTACAGAGTCAAAACCGTTTTGAAAAAGGATATCCACGGGTGACTTGGCACACCCGATTTATGCCAAGTGGCGACTCTGAGTTTTGGAAGATAATGAATCCTTTTCGAAATAAATTTTCATTATTTGTCACTTTAATAAAAGCCCTTTCGAACTAAAATAAATCTTTTTGGAGTTAAAAAAAAGGGGTGTGACAAAGATTATTTTGGTTTCTAAATTTCTTTTCTCTATCAAGTAAGTCAATGTCCTATTTAAGAATGTGATTTTACCATTCTTAAATTTTACCATCTATGGTTGATAGAAATTCCACCACCATCGCCATCTCCTCCATAACTCCATTGCTTCAAGAATATGATTTTTTAAGAAGTATTCAAGCTTAAAGAATGTAATTTTTATTTCGAAGGTATAAATATTCACCATGGCAGACGGTGCCTTGGCTGCTCCAATCTCCCTCTTTTTTTTTTTTAATTCTTTATATGTGGTTTGTTTTTTATTGGTTGTCTTTTTCTTTTTAATTTTGGATTAATTATGGCTTCTCACTCTCCAAGTGGAGAGTGAACTACACATGTCATGTCACATCTGCAATTGTGCTCAATTGAAACAATTTGTAAAGGAGTAAAGGGTTTAATAGGTACATGACCTAATTAAGTGCCTATACGAAAAAAAGTGAAATAGTTAAGGGGTCTGTATATGTATTCTTCCAATGTACAATAGTGATTGATTAAACTTTAGTTCAATAAAAAAGTAAAATTGAACATGAGTTCTAGTATGCTATTCCTTAATATAATACTTTTACATAGGTAAAATGACAGTTGATTTGAAGTAATATTAAATTTTATGTTGGTAAAAGTAATCGTATATGATATATAAATAATTTAAAAAATAATAATATGAACTATAAATTTTATTTATATATAAAATAAATATTTGTTAAATATAAATGATGGATGTTTTCTTTTATAAAATATAAGCATCCACCACTATGCAGCAGGACAATACCACTTGTTCTTTTGGTACTATATTTTATTGTAACCTTTTGAAAACGATAATCTCAATCCAGTCAGGAATTAGTAATATGCACATGCACAGGTGCATTTCATATTTTTGTAGCCGTTTGGTGATAGAAATTTTTTTGTTTTTGAAAAAATTATTTCACTTTAGTGAAAAAAGTAAAAACTCATTTCATTTAGTCATGAATTTTCTAATTTTAATGCGGAAAAATTATTTGAAAAAGTGAACTCATACTTCTCTCACAAAATTTTAAAAACAACTTTAATTTATATTTATGGTCAAATACAACTCCAACTTCAACTCCAACTTCATCTTCAACTCCAACTCTAACTCCAAAATAAAATAATTTTCATGCCCAAACGAAATACATATACATCAAATATTTGCTTCAGAGATTTCAGATTTAAATTTCTAAAATTTAAACAAAAAATCTAGTACGGAGCATTTCTCCCTTTAATGAGTCTGACGTGACGCCAGGTGAATAGTTAGAATTATTTATGGGTTCTGCATTTTAGAAAAGATGACTTATTGATCCTTCTTAAAAAATTATTTATACATATTAAATAAGACGTGAGGCTAGAGAATGAGGTGGTAGTGAAGCTGGAAGCACAGGAGGTATCTAAGAGGGATAGTTTCAAGTATCTCGGTTCCGTGATTCAGGGTAACAGTGAGATTGACGAGGATGTCTCGCACCGTATTGGGGCGGGATGGATGAAGTGGAAGCTCGCGTCGGGGGTGTTGTGTGATAAGAAGGTGCCGCCCAAGCTTAAAGACAAATTCTACAGGGTGGTAGTCCGTCCGGCCATGTTGTATGGAGCGGAGTGTTGGCCAGTTAAGAATTCCCACATCCAAAAAATGAAGGTGGCAGAAATGCGGATGTTGCGCTGGATGTGTGGGCTGACTAGAGGGGATAGAGTTCGGAATGAGACTATCAGGGAGAAGGTTGGCGTGACTCCAGTGGAGTGCAAGATGCGGGAAGTCCGATTGAGATGGTTCGGACACGTGAAGAGGAGGGGCATGGATGCTCCGGTTCGTAGGTGTGAGAGGCTAGCGTTGGATGGTTTTAGGCGGGGTAGGGGTAGGCCGAAGAAGTACTGGGGTGAGGTGATTAGGCGGGACATGGAGCAGTTACAGCTCACCGAGGACATGACCCTAGATAGGAAAGTCTGGAGGACGCGAATTAAGGCAGAAGACTAGGGCCAGTTTGGGTCGCTAGTGTAGGGAATTATTTGGGGGGGGTAGTACCCTTGTTATGATTCCGTGTTCCTTGTTTTAGTACGAATCTAGGTGCTTTCCTCTGTTTTCTATTACTTATGGGTGCCGTATTTATGTTATGTAATCTTGTTCTGTGCTTTACTATGTATTTGTGTGGTATCTCGTGTCTTGAGCCGAGGGTCTATCGGAAACAGCCTTTCTACTTCTTTAGAGGTAGAGGTATGGACTGCGTACATTCTACCCCTAGACCCCACTAGGTGGGAATACACTGGATTTGTTGTTGTGGTATTTTTAATTCGTATATAAAATTTGCATCAAATTAAATATTTAGATTCTGCCAAACTCGAGCAAAATAATAGATCCACACGCCTTTGTTACAAGAATTAGAACTAATGGAGGCTCCAAAGTGAATACATTAAACAGTGGGTGGAAAATCAAAACTATATGGAAAATTGGAAATGTTTCGTTCATGACTCATTAATTTAAATACAAGTATATATATATATGTGATACACTGATACTTCACTTCATCTTCATGATCAATGACAAGCTCAAAGCAAACTTAAAAAAGAGATATATATTGTATGTCCATATATATCCCTCTTGAAAATCTTGATAGCTTAGTTGGTTAGTTACCTAAACTTTCACCTTACTGGTGAGGATTTGATTTCCCACATTGTAATCCCCTCCCCCCATTCCCCTCCCCTACCCCCAATTAAAAAAAAAAAAAAACTCATATATATCCCTCTTAAAATTAAACAACTTTATTTCCACACATACAAGCAAAGCGGGTCAAATCAATACGTTCTAAAAAAAAAATTGAAATATCAATCTTATCAAGATCATCGATCAAATAGAAACATGAGTAAAGTGGTGGAAGAGGCAAAAATATTAGCACAAGAAAAAAATACACAAGTCAAAGATAAAAGATACCACTCTACTAGTAGTACTACTACTTACGTTAGTGATTCTTCATCACATAAAGAGGAGAAAGCTAGTGCTAACAGGAGGAGAATGTTATAAACCAAATGGGAGAGCCCAACCCAAAAGATTAGCCTGATAGGTGGGAGAACTCATTTGGTCTATAAACCTATTATTATTTCTCTATTTTTTCATGGGAAAATTGGTTCATAATAATAGCTTCCGCTTGAGAACCAACGACCTCATTGGTCATGACTGAACCCAATTGGTCAATGCTGGCACCCCTCTTAGGTCTAGGCCACCACTCCTGGCACACAGGCCACCACTCCGAGTCGCAGCTCCACGCGTGGATCGATCCTCGTTGGTCACGGCTGGCACCCCTCTTGGGTCTAGGCCACCACTCCTAGCACGCAGGCCATCGCTCCGAGTCACTGCCCAACGCGCGACTCCACACGTGGATCGATCCTCGTTGGTCACAGTTATGCCCAGTTGGTCACGGCTGGCACCCCTCTTGGGTCCAAGCCACCACTCCTAGCACGCAGGCCACCACTCCGAGTCACGGTCCAACGCGTGGGACTCTCAATGAAAACACCTATGTTATAAACCAAATGGGAGAGCCCAACCCAAAAGACTAGCCTGATAGGTGGGAGAACCCGTTTGGTCTATAAACCCATTAGCATTTCTCTATTTTTCCAATGTAGAACAATTGGTTCATAAGAAGAGGAGTCATTGAGAACTCTTATGTATTTAAGCTGTATTTGGGGTCCTAACTAAAGATACAGGAGGTCACGGGTTCGAATCGTGGAATCAACCCTTTGCAAAATGTAAGGTGAAGTTGCGTACAATAGACCCTTATATATTCCGGTTCTTCTCTGTGCATAGAGGGAGCTTTAGTACACCAAACTGTCTTTTTGGGGGGTCCAAACTAAAGACCAGGAAGTCACAGGTTCAAGCTGTAGAATCAGCCCTTCGCAAAAATATAAGGTGAGGTTGCGTACAATAGACTCTTATGATCCGATTCTTTCCTGGAACCTGTGCATAGCGAGAGATTTAGTGCATTAGACTGCCCTTATTTGGGGTCCTAACTAATTAATTAACTAGACACACACACCCAGCCCACCCCCTTTTTTTACTAAGGCTTACTACTACACCATTATTTGTCTTTCTCATGAGTAAATATAGATCTTTATTATTCTGTTTCAAAGGTTTCATTTTCTTTAATTTTATGATATATGATGGCTATGATAAGTTGATTTACCCATATACATTCATTTTTTGAGGTTACATCAGGAATTTTATTTCTACTTTAAAAGTGGTGCATATATAACTTTTACTAGCAAATTTCCCTCCAGGATAATATTGAATTGATTTGGCTCTAATGTTTGCTCATATATATATTGCTGAACCTTAATGATAGAACAAACAAAAAAACTATCAATGTCCTTTAACGTTAACAATCACTTCCGAAATTTTAGACCGTGATTTAACATGTGTATGTATAAGATAATACTCAATTTGCTTAAAACAGATCTTTAGATTATGATTTAAAAAGTTCAAAACGTTACAAAAACAAAACATAAAATAATAATCATTTACTAAACAACTATTCAAAAAAAGGACATGATCAGAAATTGTTTAGGTATTTTACAAAAATATAAAGAGAAAAGTAACCGGTCAACGCTATTTCTACCTATTTAGGGCCCCAACAAATGAGGTGCATAACTTTCTTCGTCTTCTCTGCCTCCCTCCATCTATCCGTGCATCTCTTCTTCATATTGCCTACCATGCTGCTTATTAACCATCTCACCCGGCCACCGTCACCGGATTCCGCCGTGGAACTTGCCGGGGAGGGCTTCATTTATGAGTTAAATTTACCACTTGAATTAACTAGTATGATGATCTATATACATCAGAAAATTAGAGATAGTATGAGGTGAGAGATTCTAATGTATATTCTTTAGGTGGATTTTAATATAATAATGCGTTAAAAGGTGTATCAAATTTGGTTGTCAAAACGTGCTGCGTCTTCTTGTCTGTTTGTGGCATCCGCTTGGACATTATGTGCTTAATTATTCACATCAATTGTGATACAACTTGATCAATAGTTTTTAGTAATTTTTATAATTTCTAATGTAATAATTCGAGTTATTAATATAAGGATAATATGTATTATAATCGTTGATAATACAAGTACAACTAAGAAATAGCAACTAGCAACTACAGGTTCTCAAAAGCAAGAATAGGAAATATATAGATAGATAGAAGGGGGATGAGGAGTCAGAAGAATTGAAGATGAGAATTGAGAAGCATAGACTTTGTCCAAGACACAATACACAATAGGCATGCCCTATATCTCCCGAGAGGCGCTATTTATCAACCAGAATTTCACACATAATTGCTTAATTTGATTCTGGGCTACCAAACATTGTCATTTAATGTGGTGTTGG
Organism: Capsicum baccatum var. pendulum; assembly: GCA_030864225.1. Taxonomy (NCBI): domain Eukaryota; kingdom Viridiplantae; phylum Streptophyta; class Magnoliopsida; order Solanales; family Solanaceae; genus Capsicum; species Capsicum baccatum. The sequence goes on along the minus strand of CM061559.1, from coordinate 33,245,165 downwards.
GCTGATTTGCTAATTGTGGTCCAAGCTTAGTCATAACATATACTTCCCCTGTTTCATTTTATGTGTCATAGTTTGACTCGATACGGAGTTTAAGAAATAATGAAAGACTTGATAATGTGTACCATATTGTTCTTATTAAAAAATGTACTATTACTATCTTTAATTAAGTTGGTGAGACCAATAGGATAAAAGTGAAATTGTATTTTTAAATAGTTACCAAATAAGAAAAGGTGATATTTTTTTAGGGACAGACAAAGAAGAAAACGACGACACATAAAATGGGACTGAGGGAGTAATATATTATTATTATTTTTTCATTATTTTAGCTTATTATGCTTTGTAATTCATGTAACCTCTAGATTATTTATTTGCCTTGGTGCTTATGTTGATTCTTGGGTTAGAACTTAAGGATTTACGTGAATTCAATTAATTTTATCCAGACCCTATGCATGTATTAAGAAATATCAATAAATATTTATCTGTGAATTCAGTTCAGTTATTATTATCTATTGAGGCCGATATAAGAATTCATAAAGTTTAAATTCTGAATTTGTTTTCTTAGTATTGAAAATAATTAGTTCATGAGCTGAATCTGTCAAATCTATGATGCATTTACCTCTTAGCATACCGAATCGAACGAATGATAGAACATTTTAGTTGTAATGTTGCTCGAAAAAAAAAGTATTTAATACTATTTCCAATGTGAATATAATAAAAGCATCTTAACAAATGAAGTCAAGTACAATAATTGTAAATAATGTACTCGAGTACAATAGCTTTCATTAATACAATGACGTTACATTTATCTTTTTATAAGTTTACTTCTTTATATTTTAAGTTTTCTACGTGAAAATTTCACCTCCTCCACGGGAATGAGGTGGTGGTGGTGAGGGTCAAGAGGGACCAGATGGTGGAACAGGCACATTTTTGGGGAGCATCGCGAAGTAGGGCGATCGCTCTCTATTTCCGCTTGGTTTAGAAAATCCATTGTCCTTCACTTTGATTGTTAAGCTCTCAGAGCTCACAATGCTAGTAGGTAAGCCAAGAATCAATACAAGAGCCAAGGCAAAAATGGGCTCATACCTTTTCTTCCCTCTTTTGGTGTAAACATTTTTCTCAAAATGAAAATAATCAAAGATTTAAGTCAATGTTTGTGTTAATTTTTTCTTTGATGTGTAGTTCAGTCCTTTTTGTTATGCTAATTAGAAGAGCAAAAAAAAAAAAGAGAAAAAAGATAAAGACATTATTAACTTTTTTCTTTATATCGTTGTTCGGTATTCAGTATTTATATTGAAATTCAATTAATTAAAATTCGCATTGTATAAGGTTTATTAGAGAGAAAGCACTCAATAACATGATTTTAATACGTCGAACTCAAGAATGTTTGTTTAAGGCCGAAAAATCATGTTCATTCTACTACAACCTTTATTGCTAAACAGAAGAATACAACTTGGGGGTTCTCACTCGACGTTCAACATTCGTATAGGAACCTGAAAATTTTAGGTTAGCGTCGCGTATATTTAAGGCTCATTTAAGGAAAAACACTCCATAACACTATTTTTGATACCTCGAACTCGACAATTTTAGTTTAAGGCAAAAATGTTTTGTTCATTCTACCGCAACCCTTATTGTTGATAAAAGAATACTACTTGGGTTCTCACTCGACGTTCAATATTCATATAGGAACCTGACGAATTTAGGTTAGCGTCGTGTATATGTAAGGCTCATTTAAGAAAAAAAACTCCATAACATGATTTTTGATACCTCGAACTCGAAAATTTTAGTTAAAAATGGAAAAATAATCTTATTCATCCCATCACAATCCTCGTCGATGATAAAGACTACGACTTGGTACCTTAGTAGGCTCTACGTGCAATTTGTTTTTGTTATATATTTGTTAAGTGTGACCTAACCGAAAGCATTTCTTGTGAGTTCACATGTAGAGGAGTGAAATTCATGAAATTCGTTGTGGGCTAGGTGACTTATAAATCACAGTGGGTCAAGCGACTTGCTAGTTGCTGGTCCATTGCGTTTTGTTCCTTTTAATTTTTTTTTAAAAATTAGATGTCCTCTTTGAAATTTTCGATAAAAAAAAAGTCCTTTTGATTCCGAACTCTTATATATAATATGTCAAAGACGGAAACTCCGATGGAATTTATTAACAGCGAATTAATGGATTATAATAACTTTGGAATGCTTTAATGACAAATATATTAAGATAATCTTGAAATTAATTTTGAGATAAATTACAGTCATCATCGAAAGATGTGGTGAAATTTTAAAAATTTATTCGCCTTTAATTAGAGATTTTTGGTTCGAACCACTTCTCTTTAGTAGAGATGCTTATATTGTTTGTATGGTGTCAAAATTCGAATTTGAAATTCATAAGGCGTGGGGCTCTTTTTATTTTGTAAGATAAAATAATTTCCCCGCCTTTCACTTTACCATTAGCTAACGTCATTAATCTTATTTGGAATTTTTCGATTGTTATATGTCTCTTCAAAATTTTGGATGAAAAAAATCGCACTTTAGACTCCGGACTCCAAACAACTCTATTGCTTGACAATTTCGCCGGAGACCACTTAATAAGATTTACTTGATCTCATCTACGCATTCACTGTTAATCAATTATATTGTTCTTATCTATTACTCATATTTCTTATTATCATGCTCATTAGCAAGTGATTTAACATCAAGTACGTTCTATTTGATCATTATAATCCACGTGCCCTAGAACTTTGATTATAAATTCAATCGTTATTCTGAATTACTTATTTAAAGATAAAACACTTTCATAATGTGCTTTCTACGGGTACAAATTCAAATTAATCAGGTCAATGAATTTCAAACACCAAATGCTTGAAGCTAAAAGGAAATGGAGATAAATTACAATCTAATTAACAATCTCAGTCAATAGCTAATTAGAAAAACAAAGTTTATACATTCAAATATACAAGATTCATAGTGTATTTCTCCAGGAACTGATGGGAAGAGATACAAATACAGTGGTGTGTGACATTTACATTCTTTACAAACATAAATTGATATCCAAGTTTCACCTGTTGTAACCGTAACAACAACGTACCCAGTGTACTCCGACAAAGTGGGGTCTAGGGAGGGTAAAGTGTACACAGTCCATACCACTACCTCAAATGAAGTAGAAATGTTGTTTCCGATAGACAACTGTTGTAACTGTATACAAGCAAAAACATAACATAACAAGCCAAACATGTCAAGCAAAACAGTGAAGAACATGTACCGCCTTTAAACTCATTAAATCCGGCTTGAGTCTCTTCCGAAAATATATCTTCTTACCCAATCACCGACCACTAAGTACCTCGTGCGCCAGCTAACTTGCTTGCTGAAATGCAAATAAGAATAGCAAATTTAGATTTGTCGAATACAGAAGGAAGGAAAATAACACTCCGTTTCATTTTGTGTCTAAGTTTAACCAGGCAACAAACTTTACGAATGTAAAGAAGACATTTGAATCTTATCTTCTTCTTAAGGTGTATGTAACATACCAAAAACACCCTCTATATATTGTGTAGTTTTGAAAAAGGTCACGTCATTCTGAGCGTAATGAAAGGAACAATGCGAATGTATATAATTGGAATAATCACATTAATAGTTGCATTAATAGCATCTTCAATCTCAAATCTGTATAGATACTTCCATTATAAGTGGTTGCATAACTTACTGAATATAGACAGAAGTATATTTTTGAAATAAACTAAAAAGGAAAGTAAGTCGAATAAGTTAAAATGGAGGGTAGCTGACAATTATTACCTTGCATACACAGAGTACCATAGCCACTGTGTGCTATGGCCCATTGAAACCCAGTCTCCAGGCAGTTCTGCAGCTGCTTGATCTCCACCTAAAGGGGCAAATTGCCCTAAATGGCGATACCTGAAATGGAACATATCGTCAAGCCAAGGACCAGCGAGAGATATAGAGCGAGGGGGGTAGATGACTACATTGAAACCATTAGATATTCGGTCATGGCAGCATAACGAAATTTATTGTGAATAAGGATGTATCTATTTACCGAAAGGAAAAGGAGGTCAGAAGCCAAGATCATACAACAATAACAACAACATACCCAGGATAACCCCACAAAGTGGGGTCTAGGGGCTGTAGGGTGTCTACAGACCTTATCTCTACCTCAAGAGGTAGAGAGGCTGTTTGCGTTCGAACCCTCGGCTCAAGGAAAAAGTAGTCCAAAACAGTCCATGAAAAAGAAGTAACAGTAGTACAAGAAATGACACATAGTAATAAAAACAACAAATAGTAACAGGATAGTAACTACAACAAAATAATATGATCAGAGTACAAGAAACAAAAAACAAAAAACATGATCTTGAGCCAAGATTATAGCATTAGCAACAATAAACTACATGAGCAGCTAATGTAACATCAAAGAAGTTGCGGTAAGTATAAATTTGATGGTTCTCTATATTAAACACACATCAGAAATTATAAAGGGCGCGCCGGCTGCCACATTTCTTTCTTTGTTAAGGACAGAAATGCTTTTCACAAAAACTTACTGTTGTATGCAAGACCAATTAGTAGAGAACAAAATGCTGATCATACTGATGGGCAAAATAGCAAGAACCAAGTATAGAAGTGGAACACCAAAATAGCTGTTAACTTCCCACTATGCTTACATGCAACAATGAAAATAAGAAAAGGTTAATCTATATATACCCAAAGGGTAGAAATTCATGACGGCCAGAACTTTTAAAACGGCGAGGGCCTTCCGGATTACTTTTGCATTGATCCCAGCGGTTTAAGCATCTAGCTAGATATGCACCTTGTTGAGCAGCAACCTAAAGCACATGAAAATATAAGAAACGGAAATAAAACAAAACATAGAGTGAAACGAAAACTAAATTATGGAAGAAGTACCTGAGCAGTGGCAGGTAGACTTTTCATCTGTGAATCTACCTGAGAAAGGGCCAACTTAAAATCTTCGATATCTACCTCCTTTCTTACATTTCCCTCCGAATCCCTGAATAAGTCTTTCACCTCTAACAAATGTTTGTTCTTCAGATACAAATCCACTTGAGGATAACGGATAATTATGTCTTCCACAACATCACGGAATTCCTCGATGGATAAAGTTCCAGAATCATCCTTATCCGCAGCTTTAAAAATGGATGAAATATCTTCCTAGAACGTGTAGTTTCACAAAAACGAAATTTTAGTAGGGAAGATATAAGGCTATAAAAATAGTGTCTTGCCAGAGTAACTGCGGAGAATATAAAATATATGATCATCCTCATGCAGCATATATATCATTCTTCTGTTGTTTCTTTTTCATTCGTCTTGATAATACTGTTAAGATGCCAAATATTGTAACCATGATAAAAAAGTCTGAAGTGATTAACTGCAAGGACAGTAACTATTGGCCTCTTTGTATAAAATCAACTTCATCGAAGATTTGGTCCATCTTACGTTTATAAGGCACGGGCACTAAAAACTTAAGTTATTGGGACTACAACAACAACATACGCAGTAGTGTAAACCCAAAGTGGGGTCTAGGGAAGGTGGTGTGTGCGCAGCCCTACCCCCACCTTGTGAAGGTAGAGAGGTTGTTTCCGATAGACCCGCGGCTCAGGTAAAGCATATCAAAATCAAAGGTTATTGGGAACAGTAAACTAAAATGAAATTTAGGACTGCATTTTCAAGAACTTATATTTCTTTTAGAAAGAATGATGAAACGAAACACTCGAGCTCATACAATCATTTTTGGAACAACTGAAACATCAAGAACCAACAGGTTTGTTGCTCCTAAGGGGTGCAGATTCATAATAGGCATACAAAAATTATTGTACGTTGACTAACATAAAAAGTAATGGTTTGACATGGCACAACAAACTAGCATTATTATCCATAAGGACCCTAAATCATGAACTATAACTATCAATATTCAATATCTGAAAAAAAAAAATTACTAACAGATAAAGAATTGAATATACTATAGATCAAGAATTGATTAAATATTTGAGTACAGTTATTTGAACTAAGACTTCTTTACCATTACTTTACGCTGATCTACAGATGCACAATCACCTATTGCGTACACGTTACCACAGCCCTTTACTCGCAACCATTCATCAGTTACTAGAGTACGTCTGTTTTCCTGCAAAAGGGGAAATGAAGAAGTTAAATGGTCATTAAACTTGCACTACCTGCTAGTTAGAAACTTCTAATCTCAGAGTATGACAGGCAAAAAGAGTAAATTTTTCGTGCAGAAAGCCCCACGAAACATTACAACAAAAGGAAATGAAAGATACCTGGCCAACTTGTCTCATAAAATCCTTCACAAATGGGCGGGTACCAATTCCAGTTGACCATACAACCATCCCGTAGGGTACTTCAACGTGTTCTCCTGTAGATTTTACTTTCACGTTGATGAAATGATCAGAGACACTAATGACACGGCAACCTGTCAAAACCTCAATTCCATCTCTTTGAAATTTCTGTTCAGCAAATGAGCTTATTCTTTCATCAAATCTGCAGACATACAATTGTGATTTCAGAGATTCAATTATGATCTAAAAACTGATTCTATTATACAAACCAATTAACACGACAACCTTCTGGAACGATAATGTTTATGAGTTTTGCAACTCCACGAATGAAAAGCCACATGTGTGGCTAGTCGTTGCAAGCACTTTATTAGGAAGAGTATGCAAAGTATAATAAAGGTATCCCGCGATAAGGACATCATGTGAATTACGCAAATGTTCTGTCGGTTTTCACTATGTGATCTACAAAAGCCCCACACTTAAGCCCGGAAGCCGGGAAAGTCCAGGCTGTGTGCTTCGCCTCACTTAATTGACACTTTAGTGTAGGTGAAGGTGTGCTAAGGTGCATCCACCTTCACTGATGAGTTGTCTTTACGGGTACGGCAATATATATATAGCTTAATTATAATCTTGTTCCGTCTTTTGTCCAAGTAATTATTGTTTGTATTTATAGGTACGTATTGTTTCATTGCGTTTCTATTTTTTGTTCACTTTTCATTGTTAAAGCCCACACTTTAATTGCATCTTGCGCTTAAAGCTCCAACGGACTTTGGCTTGTTTAACTTTTGACTACTCTGCTTCACACATCTCCTCTATCTTCCTTACTCTCAAATTTTGCAACATCACATTGACACCAAAAAGGCTGTAGCATGCACTAAAAGTGTAGTGGTAAAGTAAACTAGGAATGATGCATCTTACGTATTCAGGATATGATCTCCGGACTGGATAACCGTTACCTTCACAAAATCCTTAACTGAAGGGTATATTTTTACTAAATCCTCATGAACAAAGTCGTGTAGCTCCGCAGCAAATTCCACTCCAGTTGGACCCCCTCCAACTATAACAAAATGGAGGTTGGTCCTTCGCTCTTCTTCACTTAGGCCGGGAATGACAGCTTTCTCAAAACAATCTATTACTGTCCTCCGTATCCTTTGAGCATCTTCAACTTCCTGTATGATACAGGATTTATATTTTTTCAGAGAAAGTAAAGCTTAGCACCTCAAGAAAAATATGAGATGTCTCAATCTGATCAGGTTCAAAAGACATAAAGAGGGATCCCTTGCAAGGAAGAAATGCCACGCGTCCGGGACTAAGTCAGGAAAAGCTTTATCAAAGATAATCCTACCTTCAGAAAGTGGCAATGTTCCATTACACCTGGTGTGTTAAACGTATTTGCTTGAGCTCCTACTGCAATAACCAAATAGTCATATTGTAGGGAGAAATCATTATGTCCCGCCAGATTATCCCTGATACCAGAACGGCAAAATACTTCACGATTTTCTGGATCAATCTTTAGACATTCCGCTTCCCAGAATTGAATTTCTCCACTTCTCTGCCGGACCAATTAACAAGAATTAAGCAGCAAGAGATAGGAAAAAACTCCAAAAGAAACAAAACAGCGTTAGAGAAACTTAGCATATAACGTTACCAGGTTAGAACAATCGAAAATCAAGTGAAAACGGAAGAATTGAAGGGGCAAAAGAATCTTTCTAATTATAACAAGTTCCTTATCATAACTTTCTGACCTTCTTTATTATGTTCCTAACCGGCTCTACAATGCTTCGTGCCTCAACTGTTCCACATGTGACACTAGGTAACAGTGGTGTAAATGCAAAATAGTTCCGTGGGGAAACCACTTGAACATCATAGGAAGAAATATCAAGATCTTTTAGGAAGCTTGTACCACCCCATCCTGTTCCAAGCACCACTACTCTTTTCTTCTTCGACTCTGGTTGATTCTTTTCAACAACTTGTTTTCCACTCTCTACATTTGATTCTGCATATACCAATAGACCTCCAGTACTGTAACAACCAGCAGAAAAGTATAAGTAGCAAAATCCTCTATCAAATATGGATGAAAAAGATGAGTCTTTAACAGGATCACAACATTTCATTCACTAAACTGTCAATAAATGCATTTGTCACCATTCTGTATTCTATAAATGTAATTCATCTCATACAAATTAAGATGCATATATAGGACTAAAAGAAACACAAACAAAGAAGTACGAAACCCATAACAAACTTGTAATCAGAGAGAGAAATTTCCAAAGCCAAAACAGTTCATGTCTAACTCCTTAAAAGAAATCGTTATTTGTCATGATTTGTGCTCATTAAAAACTCTATTCCTACTTTTGAATCAATAGGACACAATTTTACGTTTGTAGAGGATCCAATTTACTTGAGCTATACTCCGCAAAGTTTCAAAAGAATGATCTCTAAGTATGTTGTTGTAGTTGTTGTTGTTGATCTCATAGAATTTACATTAGTATACACAACTTCGCATTATTTAGACCATTCAGGTCCGGAGCGTGACATTCAAGGAGAATGGCTATGAAGAAATTTTCTTAAATATGTGAAACCCCTCATCTTTTTTCTTTTTTCCAACAACAACATACTTAGTATAGTCTAACAAGTGAGTTCTGGAGGGTAGAGTGTACACACACCTTACCCCTACCTTGTAAGGCAGAGAGGTTGTGTCCAAAAGACCCTCGATTCGTCTTCTTTCTTTCTCCTCTTAACAAAATTGTTTAAAGATTGTAACTTTCTCATTATTTCTGTCAGATCTTGATTCTAGCTAACTAGCTAAGTATGAAATGAGTAATGAAACAAATGAGTATAAAGTGAATTGAGCTCTTTTGGTTCAAAAGCAAGTTATATTACACAAACAACAAAGAAGTAAGTCAAAAAACAGCAAGAAAAAAACTAGAATTCACAAAACATGCAAAGAAAAAGAAGGAATCAAAATGTAACCTCACAGAACAGACAACCCAAAGCCTAGAATAAAGAAGAATGGTTATGAAGAGCTTTATGATTTCTCATATGATCACTCAACGAATAATTATTATCTTAGAAAGTCGCTTTTTTTTTTTCCAAAGATTGAAACTTTGTGAAACCCCACATCTTCCTTTTTTTTCCTCTTATCAAATTGTTCAAAGATTGGAACTTCCTTTTTTTAAATAACCATGGTGTCCGAGCTAGCTTGCGCGCACCTCGACTAATTGAAACTTTTCCCACTGTTTCTGTCAAAATCTTGTTTTTAGCTAACTAGCTAAGGATTAAATTAATAGCTATGCGTAGGGGTCGAAAAAAGGACCGAATCACAAGAGTATATAGTAAAGTAATTAAGGTCTTAGGGATCATTTGGTTCAAAACAAGAGTTATATTACACAAACAACAAAAAGTAAGTGAAAAAGAACAACCAAAACAAAAAAAAATTCACAAAATATGCAAAGAAAGAGGGATTAAAAAAACAGAGAACCAAAAGCCTAGAATAAAGAAGAATGACTATGAAGAACTTTGTGATCCGACGCTTCAAAAAAGAAAATAAAATAACTTTTTAATTGTGTTCTTAAATTAAAATTATGATCAAAATATCTTTTAATCTTATGGTCCTAAATATGCAATGTGAAAAGTTAAAATTAAAATATTATTAAAAAAAAAAAGATCATTCCTTTTTAAAGAGATAAAAAAGGAAAGTAGTATTTTTTTTTGAAACGGAGGGAGCATTATCTCACAAAGTCTCCTTTTATTTTTTCAAAGATTGAAACTTTGTAAAACCCCTCATCTTTCATAATTTTCCTCTTATCAAAATTGTTCAGAAAGACTGCAACTTTCTCAACACTTCTCGAATCTTGATTTAAGCTAACTAGCTAAGTATGAAATGAGTAATGAAACAAAAAGAACAAAAAAAAAAACGTCTAATGCACTAAAACTCTCGCTATGCACAAGATTTGAACATGACCGGACCACAATAGCCTACAACAGTCTATTATACACAATAGGCTGTTGAACACGTAACATCTTGTTCACGTGACAACAACTTCACCGGTTAGACTCCCCTTCTGTGAAACAAAAGAGTGTAAAGTGAATAAGCTCTTAAGGGTCCTTTGGTTCAAACCAAGCTATATTATTATACAAATAACAAAACAAGTAACTGAAAAAACAAAACAACAACAAAAAAAGAAAGATGGAAAGAAAATGAAGGGATCAAAATATAACCTGACAGAACAAAGAATCAGAAGTTTAGAGTAAGAAGAATGGCTATGAAGAGCTTTGCTTAAATATGTGAGACCCCTCATCTTCTTAACAAAATTGTTCAAAGATTGCAACTTATTCTCAATATTTTTATGAAAAAACTTGATTTTAAGCTATAGTTGTAATGAATAATGAAGAAAGGAGAGTATAGTCAATAAACATTATTGTTGATTTGTTTCCTTTGGTCTATTTCAAAAAGTATTGCTATATTTAGTGAGTTTTTTTATTTTACATATTTTATTCCTTCCGTCCAATTTTATTTATTCATTATATTAAAAATAAATTATTTTTATTTGTCTAATTTAAAAAGTTAAGAAATAGTTTATTATATAATTCATAATTTACTAGGGGTTTTAAAGTATTTTTGAAAATATTAAATCTGTTATATTTAAAGAATATAATGAAATTGTAATTATATTTATTGTGCTGATTTGAAATAGAAAATCTCCTTTAATTTGTTAAACTTCATACTTTCTTCGATTTAATTTATTTGATCTACCTATTTTTTAAGGGAAAATTATCCAAATTAATTATTATTGGATTTTTATTACCACTTAAAGCCTAATTTTGCCATAATTACATTTTGTAGCCGAAAGTGTGAATAAGTTTTATATAATTACGGATCTTGACACGCGCTTCTTTTTAAACCAATAAATCAACGACATTTTTTTCACTTTACTCAAACTCTCCTTTTACCCCCAAATTACTCTTTCTTTACTCCTAATTTCTCAAACTTAGAAGCGGTTTCTTCTTCAATCCACATCTCTCTCATGATAACAATCAATATCTATCAACAGACATTCATATTTTAGGTTAGTTTTAACCGATTTTTGTGTGTATTTGATTAATTTATAATTTGAATAGTTTTTTTTTCGCAGATCCTTCATTTTGATTTAGCAATGGTGGATAATACTCCTACGAAGATAGTTACTAGAAGTATATCACATAGTAACCCTGATGCACATACATTTTCAACGTTTGACTTAGGGATTTCTCAATCCGAAGAAGAAGATGCATTGCCTTCGGAAGAAGTTAGAGGTATTGGGCATAAAAGAAAAGTTAGATATGATGTTCCGACTCCAGACAATGATGATGATGATTTCGTGAAAGAGGTATTTTATTTTTCAAATTTTTACTTTGTTTTACAATCTCTTACTTTGTACTGAATGATTGTTATTTGTAGTGTATGTATGTATTTGTGTATGTGCATTTGTCCCATTAATGTGTACTGAATGAGGGTTATTTGTTGTATGTGTATTTGGCACTGTATGCATATTTGGTACTGTATGCATGTATCTCTGGTTGTTTATCAACCTAAACCAATTGAGCGGCGCTGGAACCATATGTGGTGTTGTAACTCACTTCAATTCTATCTAGTTGAGCTATCTCGTGCACTATTACTTGTTATCCAATTATTTGGCGATAATAACATTATAGTTGGTCGAAAGGATGGGTACAAGACCCTTAAATATAAAGTCTTTGAATTAGATGTAATCAAAGGTGAACTGAAGGAGGAGATTAAGAACTTGGGAGAGTCAGCAATCTTTGTGGGCCATAATAGAGCAAGTTTCGTTGACACTTCTATGTTTACAGTAGTCAAACCTAATCAAATATATTTTGCCGATGATTGGTATGAGTATTTTAATGCAGATATAGTGACTTACAATCTTGAAGATGGAAAGATTGAAGCTTTTTGTCTTGGAGTGTCTCTAAGTCCACCAACTTGGATTACACCCTCATTCTGATAATTAATTTGAATACGGTCGCTTTCTAATTTTGTGATTCTTTTCCCTAAATACTATATTTGTATAAGTTAAGCTGATCTATTTATTCTCTTCTCTGTAATCCAGACTGATGGATATGTGAATGTAGTCGTATTTGATCAATTCTAATTGTGTTTTATCTTGACAATTGTGGTTTACCATATTCATTCGCAAATAACACGATATTCTTCTTCCAGTATGTCATTTTAATTGAATAGCAAGAACTTCAGAGTAACCAGAAATACACGGCCTAGGTGCCAAGTGTTAGTAACTTAGAAATGTCATTTATGATATATGCATATTTAGTACTGTATGCATGTATTTATATATGTGTATTTGTCCTTTAATGTACTGAATGATGGTTATTTGTTGTATGCATATTTGATACTTTATGCATGTATTTATGTAGGTATATTTGTCCTGTTAATGTGTACTGAATGATGGTTATCTGTTGTATGCATATATGGTACTGTATGCATGTATTTATGTATGTGTATTTGTCCTGTTAATGTGTACTGAATGATGTTTATCTCTACTATATACATATTCCTTGTATTCATATGCTACTGTATTTGTATTTATATTCATTGTATGATATTCATATGCTACTGTATGTTTATATATGCAGAATGTGCGATATTATGTTAAGGAACTTCCTTCAGAATCACCACATATGTGTTGTTATTCCAACAATAACATAATAACAGATTTGAAGGAAAAATTTTCTGTTACGCAGTTTCAGATGTTTAGCAAGACTTGTTTTGGGGTGTATATGCAAATGCATGATTGTTCTGTTCAAGCACAACTAGTTAGGTGCTTTATGTCTTTGGAGTTGGAAGAAAGTTCGAAAGATGCCCTGGTGATATATGTAAATGGATCGACACTTCGATTTTCGCTTAGGAAATTTGCAATCATAACAGGATTAAATTGTGTTGCTAATGAAGATGCTTTTGTGATTGAAAATAAAGAGACTAACTAGATTGTTTCCCGGTATTTTGGAAGTCAAAAGACCGTAAAAAATTAGCTTTGATTAAATGTTTTAAAAATCGAGAATGGGGTGAGGGTAATGATGATGATGGTGTCAAGATTGCTATATTGTATTTCATTAATACCTTCATTTTTTCTGGCGAGAAGCATTGTATATCTGTCCCTAAGATTCACTTTTATTTGGTTGAGAATGGTAAATACAAGGATTACCCATGGGGTAAAAAAGCTTTTAAGGACTTAGTGAAGTCTATTTCCAAAAAGATAGATGCGCAGAAATAGTACTATAGAAGCATGGTATGCCACTTTCAAACATGGTCGTAGAATTTCGAGATTACTTAATTGGGAGACCACTGATAGACGTCCTCATTTTGAGGCTTTCATTGAAGGGATGTTAGTTGATGTTGACAATCCGGTAACTATGACATTATGAATACATTATTACATTTACAATTGATATTTACATGTATTCAAAATAGTACACTAATGTATCTATTATTTGCAGGTTGTATGCAGAAATATAACAGCTACTTCAAGAGAAATGACAATTTTACAATTGCCTTGTGTAGATGTTGTAGAAGATACAACCTCAGATTATGCTTCTTCTGATGATAATTTTTAAGATACTCCACTAGCTACTGGACAAAACAAAGGAAAGAAAAAAATTGATATTGCATCCTCTTCACCACATAAGAAACAGAAACAAGTGAAGTTAGTACCTTCATCTTCAAATATTCCTAGCAGATCATCCTTGAGGAATACAACAAGCCCTCCTATTTCTATTTCAAAAGCATCGAAGAGATCGTTGTCTCCTGTTGCAGAACATCAGACAAAGAAAGTTGTGACTCAAAAGACTGTTCCTTAAAGGACACTTCCTAAGCAGCCGTCTATCCTAAACAAAAGAAAATTTGTTGTCAAGCCTCCAGTTAAATGCAGCAAGTCGGGTGAAGAATCCATTTTGGCTAAACAATTTTTCATTTTTCAGGAATCGGTAAATATAATTTTAATTTTCTTGAAATCTTTTGTATTTTTTTTAACAAGTGTATTCTTGATTTTCTTGTTAAAAGGTGAAGGCTGAGATTGGTGATCTGCGCAAGTTGATAACTGACAACTTCAAGAGTGTTATGGAAGCTATCACATCAATCAAAATTACTGAAAAAGTAGTTATAATACTATTTACTTTCATTATTCTATATATGTAAATATAGTTCATACACTAATAGTATTAGAAATTTTATTTACAGGATCCTAATGTTGAAGCTGCAGTTGACATACCTACTGTTCCTCAATCGTCACCCCAAGATATTAATGCTGCTCGTTTCAGTGTTCTAAATCAGTCTATACATATACGGTTGAGCTACAATGGATATCAAATTAATAAATTTAATAATTGTATATATATGCAATGTATTAATTTTTTCAATTACGTTTGCATTCATGTTTTCTTGCAATATAGAAGTATATGAACAATATATTAGTCCATCATATTTATTCATCTTTATAGGGTCGCAATGTTGAAGCTGTGGAAGGTATACCTGTTGTTTTTCAACCGTAATCTCAACATATTGGCACTGACCATTCTAGTACTCCAAAGCAGGGTGATACTTGCAGCGTTGAGCTACCACAGGTAGCAATGTATAATTGTATTTTAAGTTTTATAACTGTATACGTATGATATGTATTAAGATTTATGTATTTATGTATCTAAGGAAATGCGTGATGCATATATTAGTCCATCATATTTTGTTGTTGAGCCGGATGATGACATACAATTTAATGAGGTGCCAAAGAAAAAAGAGGTACATTTATATTTGTGTATAACTTTTATAGACAAACTGTGTTTGTATTTTTATTTGACACGATGTATTCTGTATTCTTAAATACTTGAAGAAAATCCACATCAAATGCATACAAGTGATGAACAAGTGAATGAGGATGATGGTGTTGCTACATTGGGGCCAGATACTAAATCACAGTATGAGATCCCTGATGAGCTCCTTCCAAGCTTAAACTTGATGAAAAGTATCATCATACATCCAACTAGATGTATAAATGATACAACACCTGTACAAAAATAAAGGAACAGAAAACCTAGTCGCTGGAACTTTTCTCCTTTTACAACAAAGTTTGGATCATCAACTGGTACTCTATTATATTTGTCTTATTGTATTTGTATTCATTATTTATCATACTATAAATACATCTTAAATAATTATGCATACAACTTTCAGGTACTTCTACGAGTACATCATGTGATTCACCAATATTGAACAAAAAGCATCCATTTACACCTTTTATTAACTGTCCATATGATTCGTCTATTGAGAACAAGTATTTGAAATGAATTAAAGAAGGCCTGCTTATTACACACGAGCGAAAGTACGTTACTTTTACTATGTTTCAACTGATTAGCTTTTTATCATATTGAATCCGTTTTCACAATACTTATGGCATGAAGGACAGTGAAGATCATTTCAGGAAGAATAAACCAGATATTTCGATTTCGTTGCAGTTTGGTGTAGAAATTGTTAGTGATATGAATTGATTCTACAAACTATCTTTTCCAGGACAATTATTGAATGATGCGGTACATAGTACATTGACTTTATTTTATTATATATTCGATTTTATGTATTGACATACAATTTAATGTTTGCAGCACATTAATGTCATATTCTATTACTTACGCAAGAAAGGCAAGTACAATCCTCCAAGTAACTACTCTTATACAACTGTTGATTGTGTATTCAAGACTAAAGTAGCAGAATTATGGGAGAAGTATGTGGACCGGCAAAGTTGTACATCTTTTGTGCGTGAAGAATATGCTGTATGTGAATACATAAATGGATATATGTTGATGGCTGGTATCCCATGGCATACAGTGGATCATGTTCTAATTCCTTTACATGTGAAAGAATGACTTCACTGGGTACTTATTGTAGTGCCATTCTTAGATCGATGTTTATATCTTTACGACTTGTACAACTCTGCAATTCATGATATGTATGTCAAAACAGAGGTGCAAAAGTTTGCAGAGGTTATAGTTTCTTTTCTTTTGAACATTGACTTCTATAAGAAGAAAATAGGCATTGATTGGCAGTGTCACCCCAAGTACAGAAACAGAGATGAATCTGATCCATTTGAAGTGATTTTTGTCAATGATATACCTCGAAAAAGATCTGGCAGCATGTATGTATATAATGCATCAATATTTTACTTGTAGTGCTTATGTTGGTAAATAAAGTAACATACTTTTGTATTTATATTTTTAGGGATTGTGGTATTTATGTTGCTGCTTATGCGGAGTTTCTCACTGGTGATCAAGGTGTGCTAAATCAGAAATTTAATATTGTACTACTCCGCACCCGATATGCTGCTTTGCTTTGAGATTATGATCAAAAAAAGAAAAAAAGTGGCGCTACGAGTGACGGTGAGGCACCTTCAAAGATACATAGACCCTTCACTGATTGGGACAGTAGCAAGGATGTTACTATATTGTAATGCTAGTTTATGTTCTAGAAAGTTCCTGGGATTATGTAGTTTCGATAAACACAACAGTGTATGTGTTTTATGTGATACTAGTTTTATTTTTTTTTGAACCGTACTCTGTGTTTATGTTTTGAATACACTTTATCTTTTATGGTTTTGGATGAACAAATCAGTGTATGTGGTTTATATGATAGTAATTTCATTGTGTTTGAACCGTAGTGTATGTGGTTTTTTTTTGATATATTACATTTTATTCGCATTTGCTTTTCTCTCGATCTTTCATGTGTATTAAATAGTCTCAATGTAAAGGTATTGATATGTGTTTCGTACATGATTTACAATGTCAATTGACATGTATTCTATCTCAACCGAATAGGATTATATGTATTTAACAAATGAAAAATTATATGTATTAGATAGTGTCATTCTACTACAAATACATTTGCCAATACATTTATGTGTATTGCTGATTACCTGATATATGAAAAATCATAGAATATCAACTACAAAGATCAACAGTTATTACTACATTCATGAATACAATAGCTGTATTCAGCAAATTCATTATGATCATTAAATTTGTTCAAACAAGAATATAGTAGAGAAGACTTAGATTGCAGTAACTAAAGCAGTAACACAAGACTTAAATTTGATCAAACTAAAGCAGATTTTTAATGCAGCAATAACTAAAGCAGTTTTTAAACTGTCCAAAATTGATTGTATAAAAGAAATTTAACTAGCTATTTATTACAGCAGCCTTTAGCTAATCCCAACTTCAAAGTATCTCCTCACGTGGTGCATTACCACATGAACGCCTGTTATGACCACGAAATCCACATGTGCTGCACATTTTTTTTTCTTTTTATACAGCTCAGTTAATGACTTTTTTTTGCTTTTTCTTTGGTCTTTCAGGAGGCCTTTTAAACTTTGGTGGCAGTACCACTTCTTTTGCAACTTCTTCAGGTATCTGCCAGTCAGTCACATCAGGAAAAGAATACACTGAAATCTCATACGTTTTCAACACAGTTTTTGGCTTGCAATAATCTGAGCAATATGGACCTGGTTTGAATTTCTTCTTGTTTAAAATAATCAAAGCATGCGGACATGGTATTTTATCATATTGAAACTATCCACAACTACATTTTTTGTTTTCAAGGTAGACAATAAAGATTTTTCCTTTGTCAGTTACTGAATATAGGTAGTTTGTTGACGGTGTTACCTGCAATGAATACATAAATATAGCTCAAATCTAAATCTGGAGTACTATAGATTAAATACATATGTATCCTAACATACCGTCATACGTGCTGATAGGGTATCATTCATTGTAAGAATCTCCTGAAATGTCTTGCCAAGTGTTGTGGGTGTGAAGGAAGCTTTTTGCCTATTAGTGTAATTCCATCGCCCAAACATCTTTCTCACTTCTTCAAGAAAATTATAAATTGACTTCTTCCTTGCTATTACCAGTGCTGAATTAATAGACTCTGCAATATTTAATGTCATTGTCCATCCTCTGTGAACAGACGCATACACCCTTGACCACTTGTCATATCTTTCCAACTCCAAATATTCCTTAACTTTTACATCTACATTTTGAACTATTTTCATCAAGTTGTTAAAATCAGATTGTTTGTATGCTTTAGCCATGGTATAGTACACCTTGCTTAGACCTAGGTACTTTTGTAGCAAATCGGTGATTAATCGAATAGTTATGCATTACAGCCTAAAGTGTAGCCTTGTCTTTGTATCTCTGGCCAACAACTACTTCTTTTTTATTAGTATCAAAAATAAAATTCTGCAATGTTATTGACTTGTCATAGTATGGAATCATCATTTGAAGTGGATCAATTGAAGTTGTTGTATCAAGTTCACAATTATTTGAAGACATAAGTTCATTTCTAATAAGATTTTCTGCTGATACATCCTTGTTGATCTCATTATCAGAAAAATTAACACACAGAGGATACTTGGGAAACACATTGTTTAATTTCTTCAATTGTACATACATCTTGACTCCCATGTCATTATGTATCTCCATTGGTTTATTGGCACCCTCAACACTGTATTTAATCTTCACAGTTTTCACTCTCAAGTCTATCGTTAGTTGACTACCAATTAACTCAATCAAGTCTCTGTGAGAGGCATATTCATTTAAGACTATTCCTTCAGTCTCGTAATCATTGTATTTATTGTCTTCAGTCCATTTTTTCGAATGCCAAATCATGATCATTATGCTTGCCATTTTATCTCTGTTAGTGTTGATGCAACTGTTAAAAGTCAGAAATACAGTAGCACAAAGTGAATACAGTAGTGCATTATAAAGTGAATACAATAGTATATTACAAAGTTAATTCGATAATTTAGACATACAAAGTGAATATAGTCATTGAAATTAAAGTATCGATCAATTGAAAACTCTATAAGCAGTACAAATAATTATACACAAAACTACAATTCACTGAATCATATCATTTAATCTAGTGTATTTGTTTCAAAGTATATGCCATATTTGTTTTCAAGGATCAATCAAAATTTTCAATATTTTGATGATTTTGAATTATTCTGTATTTGTTTCAAGCTCGTATAACAGTGAATAAAACTACATTACATTTTGTATTTTCTTCAAAGGAGGATCAACCAAAATTTTGAGAATTTTGATGATTTTGAATTCTTCAGTATTTGTTTCAAACTTGAAGTTCAAAGTTTTGGGAATTTTGATGATTTTAAATTTCTCAGTATTTGTTCAAACTTGAAGTACAAAACAGTGAAAAAATTACATTACGACATACAATATTTGTTCCGAAGAAGAAGGATCAATCAAAATTTTGGAAATTTTGAATTTCTCAGTATTTGTTTCAAACTTCAAGTACAAAATAGTGAAAAATCTACATTACGACACACATTGCTTTGAAGAAGAAGGATCAATCAAAATTTTAGGGATTTTGATGATTTTGAATTCTTCAGTATTTGTTTCAAATCGAAAAAACAGAGAATGACATACCTGTATACGTTCCGAAGAAGAAGGATCAATCAATTTTTTTGTAATTTTGCGTTTTGTTTAGGTATGAATTTAGCTCTATTTGTTTATAAAAATGAAGAATTGTCTTTGAGAGAATCGTGTTTAGCTCTATTTGTTGATAAAAATAGAGAATTATCTTTGAGAGAATCATGTTTAATTAGGCAAGAGATAGTCAATTAACGGAAAAAGCGTGATTGAATTTTTTTTTCTTTTTTAAAAAAATTTACTTCCATTTTTGGCGCGACTGTATTCATATTTTATATCAATACATAGTATCGGTAAAACTGAATACAGCGGGCATAAATCGAATACAACGTCTATAAATGGTAAATATATAAAATGTGGCTATGGAAGGTGGATTTATAGCAAAATGCTGCTATTTTTGAAAGTTCTCCTTTTTTTAATTTATTTTAAAAAGAATAGCTCTTTTTAAAGTAATTTTTTAATTTTAACTTTTTCAATGATATATTAATATCATAAAATTAAATGGTATTTTGATAGATGTGATATATCTATAATTTAGAAATATAAAATTTAAAATAGATATATTTGTTAAAGTCTTTATTAAGTTAAAATGAGTTAATTTTAAAATAGAGGAAATATTTCTTTATTTTCTAAATTTATTTTATTAAAATAGACACTTAAATTGAGATTGAAAAAGTAGATGAGTTTGTCTTAAAATAGTAGTACTCCCTCCGTTTCATTTTAATTGGTCCTTATTGACTTGACACACCCCTAAATAAATTATTTAATAGAGACTTATTTTACTAAAATAATCTTATTAATTATGCATTGAAAATATAAATTTGAGTAAATATAATTGTACATTATTTAATGTTGAGAATAATATTGAAAAAAACATAATAAAATGCTCTTGATTTCATCAAAAGGACAACTAAACTGAAATAAATATTTTTAGAAAGAAAGTCAACTAAAACAAAAAGAATGGAGTATTAAAAGTATGATAGTATACACAAAACGTGTCAGGTAAGTTTCGGTACAAACACGGATTATAAAATTGGTTTATCCAAATTCTTTGTTTATTTATTTAATCTTTTTCTCATTCGCTTCTTTTTAATTAAATAAATTCAAATGTTGCCAAATTTGTATTGAAGGGTTAAAATACTATGATTTAAAATGAAAAATCTTTAGTTATTTCTACCATCAAGATGTTTAGCCAGGTATTTACAAATAAACTTCATACTTCCTTCAACTTAATTTATTTGATCTACCTTTTATTTTAATTTATTTAAAAAAGAATAGTTTTTTTTTAATAATTTTTAAATTTCAACTTTCTCAATGGTATGTTAATATTATAAGATTAAATAACATTTTGATAGATTTGATATATCTATAAGTTAGGTATACAAAATTTTAAAAGATTAAAGTCTTTATCAAGTTAAAATAATTCAATTTTTAAAATGGAGGAAATATTTCTTTATTTTCAAAATTTATTTTATTAAATGGACACTTAAATTGAGATTGAAAAAGTAGATGAGTTTGTCTTAAAATAGTAGTATTAAAAGTCTGATAGTATACACAAAACGTGTCAGCAAAGTTTTGGTACAAACTCTGGGATTATAAAATTGGTTTATCCAAATTCTTTATTTATTTATTTAATCCTTCTCTCATAAGTTTTTTTAAATTAAAATTCAGATGTTACCAAATGGACGGTTTTTGTTTTTTTGGTGATGAAAGAGCAATTATTAGATTAAAAGAAAGAAAAGTATTGACTTATAGTTACAGAACCAGGAAGTTCAGCCTGCATTAATAGCAAAAGAGAAACATCTTTGCTCAGCAAGAGTTTGAGCATCAATTTTAACAGATCTTTCAAAAAAAGTTCCTATCATGTCTGTCCACAATTCTTGTCGGGCATACATTGGAGGAACTAGCAAAAGACGAGCTTCATCTACATACTTTGATATTGCTCTTTGTTTAGCTAGCTTGTCCGCAACTTGGCTTTGTTTCCTGTAGCAGTGATGAATTATTGGTAAACCAGCCTCCATTAACCTGGACCTGCAAAGATCAATAATACCATCATAATGTTTGTTCCCACTCTTAAGCATGTTTAAGATTTCTATTGAGTTAGTATTAATCTCAACATGCATTAGGTTATAATGAATTATGAGAGTGAGGCCTTCTTTGAGAGCTAGGAGCACCATTTGATTATTAGTGGCATTGATGAAACTTTGGGTAAAGCCCATGACCCACTACCCGTTATGATTCCTAATGACACCTCTTATTCCCCCTTTTCCTGGGTTGCCCAGGCATGAACCATCTATATTTAACTTGTAGTGGTCCCTCCTGGGGGCCCACTTGATCAAGATGGTGGTTAAGTGATCACGTTTTTTACCTTTGTATTGGAGGAGATTGTATTCGACAGCCTCAGCATAAGTTTGCACAAAAGAAGGCTTATTAGTATCATGGTTAAAGAGGTTGTGGTCTCATACCAAAGGCATTGGGGAATGATCTCATACCAGAGGAAGAGGTGGTCAAAAACTTTGTGCTTTGTAGTTTTCCAGGTGTTTGGCCAATTTGAGACCATAAAACTGTAAGGAGTAATGACAGTGGGGTTCTTGGCTGAAGAAATTAAGTTCTTCCAGAGTTCAGCAGCATTAGGACACTCAAAGAAGAGGTGGTTGATGCTCTCAATGATACTAGGAAGGGAGAAGCAATGGGGATTAACCTCAACCCCCCTAGTTGCTAGGTTGAGGCTAAAGGTGAGTCTATCATGGTGTAGGAGCCAGAGGAAGAATTTAAGCTTAAGGGGGATAGGCAGTTTCCAGATCCAATTAAAAGTTTTATCTTATTTCACAGCAGGTCTTTGTAGCTGCAAGTAAGGTATTGGTAAGCTGTGCTAGTAGAGAAGGAACCTTTGCCATTTAGGAACCACACAGGTATGTCCCTAGAGATCCTCATGTTAGCATAGAAAGAGTTTCAAATATGATGTCTAAGGTCATGAGGGATGTTAATGGATAGGGAATCAAAATTCCAGTTGCCCTGTTGCCAGACTTGGGATAAATTGGTTTGCTCATCAGAGATCTGGAGGGGACCATGAATAATGTTTTTTAGGGGTTTGAAGTTAGGAAGCCACCTGTCCCCCCAGAAATTTATATTGTGTCTATCCTTCACAGCCTATGTAGAAGAATTTCTACAGTTGGTCCACCCCTTATAGATGTTCCTCTAGGTTCTGGAGGAAGTAGGCTGGAAAACCATGCCATCCTTGCTGTATTTCTCTTTCAGAACTCTAACCCAAAGGTTTGTGGGTTGGGTCATAACTCTCCAGGCTAGACTCATCAGGATAGACTCACTTTTATAGCAGTTTTCTGAATCCCCAACCCCCCTCTCTTTTTGGGAGAGTGACAGTATTCCAAGAGATCATATGCATTTTTTTTGTCATTGGTAGTTCTCCAAATGAAGTTCCTCTGGATTCTATCAATGAGCTTGAGAATGTGTTTGGGAAGGGAGATGTATTGCATGATGTGGTTAGGGATACTGCTAAAAGATGCTTTAACAAGAGTAGTTCTTTCATCCATATTGATAAATTAGGTTTTACACCCCCTAAGTTTGGAATTTAGGGAGTCAAGAATGAAGTGAAAGTCCCTATTCCTCGGCTTGTTATAAAAAATGGGAAAGCTTAGATATTTACGAAAGTCAGCTTTATCCCTGATTTGTAGAATATTGGAGAGCTGAAGCCTCTATCTTGGGGAAAATTAAGGGAAAAATAACTTTGGACTTAGAGTTGTTTACTCTTTGTCCAGAGTGGTGGGAGAAACTGTTAAGGGTCTTGATGATGGTCTGATAATTCTTTTCATCAGCTTTAGCTAAGAGGATGAGGTCATTAGCAAAGAAGAGGTGGGATATTTTAAGGCCTTTTTTTGCTGATGGAAATGGGGTCCCAGTTTAAAAGATCCACCTCATGGTCAATCCTCCTAGACATGAGCTTCATACAACTGATGAAGATGTAGGGTGGAATGTGATCACCCGCCTTATCCTCTTATGGGCTTGAAATATTCAATTTTACTCCCATTAATGAGGATGGAGCTAGAGGAGGTGGAGATACAAGACATGATCAGCTTGATAAGGTTTGGGGAAAAATTGAAGAAGTGAAGGGCTTGTCTGATAAAGGACCATTCAATTCTATAAAAAGTCTTTTCAAGATAAATCTTAAAAATCATATTAGCTTTTTTCCCCTTCACTTTTGAGAAGTGAGTGATGTATTCTTGAAGAATAATGGCATTATCAGTGGCTCTTCTATTAGTGAGAAAGCTTGATTGGGTGGGGCTTATGATGTTAGCCAGGTGATGCTTTATTCTATTGGCAATGATTTTAGTTATTATTTTGTATTAAGTGTTACAGAGGCCAGTAGGTCTGAAATTCCTGAGGTTTGTGGCATTGTTACATTTGGGAATCAGACATAGGTAAGTTATGTTAACTTTCTCATCCATAGTATAGGTGGTGAAGGTATCTTCATACAATTTTACTACATAGTTGCCTAGGATGTCCCAGTACTTTTGGTAGAAGAGAGGATGTATGCCATCAGGCCCAGGAGCCTTTGTGGTCTTGAAAGAGAACACTTCTCTCTTGATCTCATCATGGTTAGGGATGGTTTCCAGGCCTTGGTGATCCAGAGGGCTGATAGAACCCCTGGAAGAAGGATTTCTTTGACACCTATGAGTGGAGAAGGTGTTTTCTGTGGAGAACATGCCTTGATAGAATTGTAAGATGCAGGTAGTGATATCATTTTGGGTATAGACCAAGTTACCCAGGTCATCTTTGAGGGAATTGATTCTATTTCTCCTCCTCCTATTGATGGTGGAGGTGTGAAGGAATCCAGTGTTGTTGTCTCCCTCAGTGAGCCAACTTATTCTAGATTTAATCTTTCAAAAATCTTGCTCTTTCCTAAGGATATCACTGTATTCTTTAGTAAGCTTAATCTTAAGATTGTGAAGGAAAGAGCTAAAAGGATAGTCATCAGACTTTTAGATGCCTTCCAATCTAGCTAAGAGGGTCTTTTTCCTATGAAAGAGATTCCCAAATACCTCCATGTTCTAGGATGTAATGATGACTTCAAAGTTTGAAATGGCCTGGGTAAGGTCAGTGTTACCATTGAAGCATTTGTTAACCATCCCTGGGAAGACGGGGTAGGAGCACCAGATGGTTTCCATTCTAAAGGATTTATTGGAGATCAAGTGATGCTTTGTGAGGCCAATTAACATGGTGGAGTGATCAGAGTGAGTCCTGGGAGGTGAGTAACAGAAGATTCAGAAAAGAGATTAATCCAATTGTCATTAGCAAGACATCTGTCTAATCTCTCCAAAATAAGGGCTTTCTTATTCCTATACCTTTTGTTGGACCAAGTGAACTTGGTGCCCTTAAAGCCCAAGTCTACGAGTCTACTATAGTTTATACAGTACCAGAAAAGTCTAGCTCTACATTGGTTGATACTATTTCCCTCAAATTTCTCAGAGGATTTAAGGATTTCATTAAAGTCACCTCCCACCAGCCAAACATTATTAGGAAAGTCCCTTATGGTATCAGTCATAGTTCTGAGCTGGTCCCATAAGGTTTTCCTTTCTACATGACAGTTGCTAGCATATATGTCACTGAAAAACCAGGATGAAGGAGGGCTACTAACCTGAACAGTGACATGAATGCCCTGAGAAGAGATATTGATGTCAGTGATGTTATCATCATTCCACATAATTACTAGACCCCCAGAGCTCCTAACAGCAAGGTATTGGATTTTTTATTTTAGCCTAGGAGGTCAGCCAGTTGGTTATGGTCTCTCATCCTAGTCTCCAAGAGAGCTAGGGTTGAGAGTTTATGAAGGTCAACCATAGCTTTGCAGTGTCTTTTGAAATCAACACTGTTAGCTCCACTAGTGTTCTATATTATGCAATTCATCATTGATGGGTGGGGTATTATTTGATCTAAAATTATTTCCTTGACCTTCCCTTGGAGGTTCATTGTATTCTCCTCCTCCGGGTATTTCCTTTTCCTTGATAGGCGAGACATCTTGGTTTTGTAAAAGTTCCCTATCTTTTAGAATGGTGGAACTATTTCCAAGTCGAAGATTCCAAGATTCTGAGGGATAAGTATTATATTTATTTTGCTTACTAGATCCTCGAAGAGAAGGTACAATGGCCTTCCTAGTGTTTCTACTTCTGTTCTTGGCACTCTCATTGAAGCTAAGATTTTCTCCATTTCTGAGTTGTTCTCTCTTAAGGCCTCTAGAGTCAGCTCTCTTTCTAGCATTTCATGTGGTGGTATGGTAGAAGATAGGAGAGTCTGTAGTAGTCCCCCCAGGGCATGGGGGGCCCTAAAGGTTTATAAAAAAAGAGGACCCTCCTCCAGCATCATTGGGATTTTTGTTAGGAAGAAGATGAGGGATTGACTTGCCAGGGTCAGCTCTGTATTCAACATCTCTGGTGACACGGGACCTATTTGGGCTTCATTGCTTAGCCTTATAAGAGCTGTCAACCATATATTTTGGCCGAAATTGTTGAGTCCTGTGTTCAATCCTTTCATTATTACCTGAGCTAAGTATAGGGGATTTTGGATATGAATTCTGATTGTCCTTTCCTCCCAGTCTAGGCTTAGCGACTGTAGTTGATCCGTGAGACCCATCTCCAACCATGAGGTTGACAGGTGATCCGCTAGTAGAGGGATTGAGGTGAAGATGGCTTGGGGGGTCTTAAAGAAGGAAGTAGCCCCATTTTTTTAGAAGGGTTTGAGTTAGATTAGGATTCAGAAATGGAAGTATGAGCCTTAGTTAAGGGTCTAAAGATGATAGTGGAGAGATCATCAGAGCTAATTTCACTTAACTCAGTCACGTCGGAGTCAGTGATGAGACTTGTTGAAGTAGCAGGGGGTTCCATATTTCGAGGAGTAGTTGTCGTCAAAGGCTTTGACAAGACAGGTATTTCTTTCTGTATCGTCATTTTCGAAGTGGAAATATAAATATCATGCCCTTTACCCATTATATTCTTCGGCCCGCTCAAATCCTTATTGGACTTTATGGAAAAGTCACATTTGAGGAAGCCCAAATCCTTTTTATTGAGATTTATATTTTCCTTATTGGGCTTGAGGATTATAGGTCCATTGCTGGTGGTTTGACCTCGCCCATTAACCATTTTCCTGGGTCTGCTGAAGGTTGGGCCCCGGGTTCGAATGAGTCCCTTAGTGCTGCATTGGGGTAGGGATCCATCATCTATAGTTTTCCCTTTCCTGGCGACTTCACGGGATAGTTTAGAGAACTTAACTGGATCGATCCCGCTTGTGGTTGCATGCTTTGCTTCCCTAATTGGAGTTTTTTTCCTTGCCTTTTTAAAAGTGACCGTAGTCCAGTGGTTTGTTGGTTCTTGGATTGGATCCTCAGCCTGGGGGTTATCCTTGTCTTGTTGTGTTGTGGTCAAAATTGCTTGTGGGCAATTCACTTTTATATGGCCTAGTTTCCCGCATGAGTTGCATAAGAATCCATCTCTCTCATAGTGCAGCGTTTGATGGTGGTTTCCAATGGTGACTGAGTTTTTAACTCTGGTGTCCATCGGGATCTGGACGTAAATTCGAGCGTAGCGACCACGGAGTGTCGCTGATGTGCAAGCGTCGATTTTTACTAATTGGCCAATTTTCCTTCCCACCCTCTTTAGTATGTTCCTGTCGTAGAATTCCGTTGGTAGCTTCGGCAACCTGACCCAGATCGCAGTAGTTGGGATTTTTGATTCACTAGGTACGAAATTTGGGATCCAGTTGCGAATAGATAGGTAGGCTCCAACCACAAACCGTGGGCCTTGATGGAGCATTTTTTTTTAGCTCTTCTCAATCGAATTTTGCTCTGAAAAAATCATGACCAAGATCTATCAGGGGAAAGACCTCCTAGATCTTTCATAGTTCGGCGAGCTTGGTCCTTAGATAGTGGTGGTTGAACCTTTTGCTTACCGCTTTTATGATAACAGAGAATCTCCATGGGTCGTAAATTCTCTCTTTATCCTCCTCTGTTAGGTGGATAACATCTTGTGTTGTTGGATGTTCCTTTGCAGCTGCATCTTCTGGACGGTAGGTGAGGTAATTTGTATTTCTTGAATGTTGTTCTTGACGATTTTGCTGTAAGAAGCCCCTTTTGGTTCATCGATTGCCATTTGGATTACCCCTTTGTCGGGGGGGGGGGGGGTGGTGGTGGTGTTCCGGTGGGGCGATGTTCTCATTAGTTCATTCTGTCATCGAGAGAGAAAGAGAAAGCTATCTCTTCGCACTTGTCAAATGGACGGTTATTTTAAGTGTACATGTGACACATCTTATAACTGCTAATTTAATATTCCCTTCCTTTTTTTAAATTTTATGCAATCAATAATATGACTTAATCAATGTGAAAGAAAGAATTTTGTTTTTAAAACATGTTACAGTAATATTTATCGGACTATAGGATTTTTGAAATTTGTGTTTTGAAATAAATATAGCATTAGTTATATGAAGACTTTGAAATTTGTTTTTTTTTTTATCGTTGTAGTGCTCGGGTTGGCTTTCTGCATCTCAACTAAATTCATCGAATATCTACTACTTTTCGTCATCAAATATAATTCAGTGTCTCTTCTTTTTATTGTGTGTTTCTGATGGAATTTTTACCCGAAACCTCAGAATCTCGATCCACTTTATTGATAATTAGATTACACCCTTGGGTGCTTTGAAATTTTTATTGTAAACATAAATTTTAAATTTATGTGATAAGATTCGAAATGTTGTTATATCACTTAATTTGAATATATATATATATATATTGCGTTTCTCAAAAAAAATTACAAATTTGATAAATACATGAAGAGTCCTAGAGACAACATAGCTAATAATTAAAAATGCTTTTTATATAAAAAAAAGAAAAGAAAAAAAAAAACTCAACTCTCCAAACAATAATACTTGCGCATAAAGTGAGACTAGGGGCAATTTTACATGTTAAAAATGGGCATGTGAATATATGATGTTTCGATAAAACTTGATATTTTATGTAAATGTGTGAAATATCTTAGGACAACTATTCTAATAGTTACCTTTTTAATTTATGAAGCTTTCAAAATCTTCTTACTTTAAAAAATATTTTTTTAATAACAAATGTTCTCTTTTTAGCTAAGTGTGAAATGAGTAATGAAACAAAAAGAGTAAAAAATGACAGCCCGGTATGAAATGCGTAATGAAACAAAATGAGTAAAAAAAAAATTCGATGCATTAAAACTTTCACTATGTACGAAATCAGAAAAAGAATCGAACCACCAAAATTTTTAATAAAGTAAATAAGCTCATAGGGGCCATTTAGTTCAAAACAAGAGTTATATTACACAAACAATAAAGAAGTGAAGAAACAGCAAGAATGAAAAAATTCACAAAATTTGGAAAGAAAATGAAGGGATCAAAATGTAACATGACAGAACACAGAACCATAAACTTAGAATAAGAAGAATGGCTATGAACAGCTATTTGATCACTCAACGAATAATTGTTATCTAAGAAAGTCACTTTTTAATTAACGGAAATTAAAATAAAAAAAACGACAACTTTCTAGATAATAACAGTAATATTAATTGAGTGAACATATAAGAAATCAACCCCTTAAAAATGTAAAACCCCTCAACTTTCTTCTCTTTTCACTAAACAAATTTGTTCTAAGATTGTAACTTTCTCACTGTTTCTACTAGCTAAGTATGAAATGAGCAATGAAACAAAATAGTTAAAAACAGTAGCCTACTCCACTAAAGTTCCTCCTGCTATATACAGGACACGATGAAAGATCGGATTATAATGATTTAATGTACGTAGCCCTACCTTATATTTCTATAATGAGTTGTTTCACGACTTAAACTCATGACCTCCTGGTCACATGACAACAACTTATCGATTATTTCAAAAGTTTAAAGTAAATAAGCTCTTAGGGGTCATTTGGTTCAAAATCAAGAGTTATATTACACAAACAAAATACAAGTAAGTGAAAAAAGAAACATCAAGAAAAAAAAATTAAAATTCTGGTATGAATGAAAATGTTGAGGTGGAGACCAACATGGCTGAATCAATTGTGCCAGGCGAAGCACTCGTGTGAAGAGAAGGCCACAAAAATTAGTTGATTTCAATTAAAGGATGGGCAAAACGTGTGAAGGAATCTTATAGCATGTGAGCTGCAAAAATTTATTATAAAGGAAGTGGTAGCAATAGCAAAGAGTAGGCAGTTTGTTATGGAAATTCTCTAAGTCTCACATCCCCAATTTAGAAAAATCTGAGCTTCTCATCCCCTTCTTCTCTATCCTTTATATTTCAGTCTTGTATTGTTACTTCTTTTATTGCATTCTCTAATATTGAGTCAATTGTAATTCAGTCCTATTTTCAAGTAATAACAACTTTGAGGTTCAAATTGTTACATTGGTACTTCCATTCTAGAGTGTCTAATGGCGGACCAACACTTGAAGGGTACAGACGACGTATCAATTGCTCGAGAAATTGCAGATCTGCGATTCTCTATACAACAGTTGGTGGAGTCCATGGCATCCTTGGTTCCATCTACTCGTGTCCTCGCAGTTGACTCAGATCGTTATCGTGAGCCGGCACCGTGGTTGAACTGCCCTAAACCACCACCAATCCCCCCAACTCTTCGCTACAAATCGATTCCGGTGAAATTGGGGCATTTTTATGGCATGAATCCAGAGGCTTGGATCTTTCAAGTGGAAAGGTATTTTGAATATTATCATATTGTCGATGACCATAAATTATCACTTGCTTCTTTCTATCTCGACGGAAATGATCTTGAGTAGTATCGTCGGTTGTATCGCAATAAGCAGTTGATTGATTGGGATCACTTTGCTGAGAAATTGGTTCAACGATTTCAAAAACGGGAGTTGAAAGCCCTAGAGGGTCATCTTGCTAAGATAAAGCAGATTACGACGGTGGCGGAATACCAAAGCAAATTTGAAGCTCTCCTTAATAAGACTACTCCTATTGCTGAGCACTAGTTAGTCCATTTTTGGATTTCTGGGATTTTTTTCAACATTAAGTCTGCAGTAGTAGCCCATGAGCCTACTAAATTGGATCGGGCAATGTCTCTGGCCCATGTACATGAACAACAGTTGTTCTCTAGTAAAGGATCGCCCTGACCTACTTTTGTGAAATCAAATCCTATTCTACCCACCCCTACCTCGATGAACCATACCTCGAAACCTTTCTCATCAGCATTAGTCCCTACTGCTCTGCCACCTGTACCTTCGAATCGTATACACTTTAAACGCCTTTCCACTGCTGAGTTACAAAGTCGTCGTGAGAAAGGCTTATGCTATAACTGTGATGAGAAATTCTCTCTTTTGCATAAGTGTAAGGTGCTACCCCAATTATTGTTGCTTACTGAGGATTCAGAATTTTTGTTGGAATGGCCAGAATTATTAGAGTCTGATGGTGTTTTAGCAGAAGATTTACAACTTATGGAGGTACAATACCATTCCTCTATTTACCGACTACTTTGTGTTTTACTGGCGTTGTTAATCGTTTCCAAATCTAAATTCTTGTGGATAGAGGAAGTACTCATAATTTTATACAAGCCAAAGTAGTCAAATACTTGCACTTGGTGGTTGAACCAATTTTGAGTTTTGGAGTGGTGGTTGGCAATGGTCAACATCTCAATTGTGATAGGATTATGCGTGGAGTTCCTTTGCATATTCAGGGGTGTGATTTGCCTATGGACTTGTATGTTTTATTCCTCTACGGAGCGAACATGGTTTTGGGTGTCTCTTAGTTAGCAATATTGGGGCCGGTTGTTACTGATTATGTCGCCCGTATCTTCGAATTCTCATTAAATGGTTCCCCTGTTTATTGGGTAGGGGATTCCCCAACTAAGCTTCAACCAGTACAATTCCATAGTTTACAGTGTTTGGCCACTATGGATGTCATTGCTTCTCTTTATTGTTTGACGGTAAGTAATGATGGAAAGACAACTGATGAGCCTTCTCTTTTAACCCCTATACTAGACTCCTTTGCTGATGTTTTTGAAAAGTCTCATGGCTTACCACCTGTGAGATTTCAAAATCATGCTATTCATTTAATACCTGGGCCTGGTCCTGTTAATGTCAAACCATATTGCTATCCCTATTTTCAGAAGTAAATTATGGAGCAGCTTGTTGCAGAGATGCTCAAGGAAGGGGTCATTCGGGCAAGTACCAGCCCTTTCTTTTCACCTGTGCTTCTTGTCCGGAAGAAGGATGGTACATGGCATTTTTGTGTAGACTATTGAGCTATGAATGCTATTACTATACGGGATGAATTATTTGATGAGCTTCACGGTGCAATTTTTTTTTCAAATCTCAATTTATTATTCGAATACCATCGCTAAAGACATTAGCAAAACTGCATTCTGAACTCGTGAAGGGCACTATGAGTTCTTGGTAATGCTCTTTGGGTTATCCAATGCGCCTTCTACTTTTCAGGCTACTATAAATGAGGTATTTTGGCCTTTTCTTCGGCATTTTGTGTTGGTCTTCTTTGATGATATCCTCATTTATAGTGCCCAATGAGAGTCCCATTTAGAGAATCTCACCACTATTCTAAAGCTTTTTCGCTCTCACAAATTGGTGGCCAAAGGGTCTAAATATTTTTTTGGCCAAACAACCATTGACTATTTAGGCCATGTGATCTCTAGCAAAGGACTTTCTATTATCCCGCTAAAATTACCGCCATCCAACAATGGCCAGTCCTTAATTCGGTGATGGATGTACGAGGGTTTTTAGGGATTACGGGTTATTATTGGTGTTTCATTCATCACTATGCCAGTTTGGCGGGGACTTTGACTGATTTGCTCCGAAAGGAGTTGTTCTACTGGAAAGATATCACCCAGGCATCTTTTGACACACTTAAGGAGAAATTGAGTAGTACACCTGTCTTGACCCTTTCGGATTTTACTCAAGAGTTTCAGGTGGAAACCGATGCTTCTGGGCAAGGCATAGGGACTGTGCTGTCCCAACGGGGTCACCCCATTGCATATTTTAGTCAAAAATTGAGCTCGAGAATACAGAGAGTATCCACGTATCATCGTGAAATGTTTGTTATTACTCAGGCAGTGGGAAAATTGAGGCAGTACCTTTTGGGCTGACGATTTACTATTCTCACGGATTAGTAGTCACTCAAGAATTTGACTAACCAGACCATCCAAACGCCGGAGAAGCAAAAGTGGCTTACCAAGCTGGTAGGCTATGATTTTTGCATTTTATATAAACCTGAAAAGCAAAATCAGGCTGCCAATGCTTTATCTCAGATGCCAGATGTTAGTATCTTGGCCTTGTCGGTCCAAACTTTTGCCTTGGAACAGAAATTAAAAGCGTTGAATCGCTCTCATCCAGGCCTCTTAGCCATTCAACAAGCTCTCACTATGTAGTCCTCTGATTCAGCTAGTTATGTTTTTCGCGAAGGACTTCTCTTATACCATGGCAGATTGGTTATTCTGGATAACTCTCCTTTACACCAATGTTTGTTATATGAGTTTCATTCCACTGTCATAGGTGGACATGCTAGAATAACTCGTACCTACCATCGTTTGGCGTCAAATTTCTTTTGGAAACATATGTGCAAGGATGTTCAGACTTACGTAGCTTCTTGCCAAGTTTGCCAGAAGATGAAGAGCTCTCACAAGCTTCCTGCGGGCCTCTTACAATCCCTTCCCATTCCCGATTTGGTCTTTAAGGGCATCGCCATGGACTTCATTACTGCTTGCCTTATTCAAAAAGGAAATCCACCATTATGACAATTGTGGATCGTTTGTCTAAGTATGGACAATTCGTTCTATTGCCTTCGACTTTTACCACTCATACAGTTACAGAAACTTTTGTGACTCAAATTATTCAACTTCATGGTCCCCCCTCGCAGTATCGTCACTGATAGGGACCCTCGATTTTTACTTTTTTTTTTGGCAGAAAATCAATAGGTTGCAGGGAACTTCACTTGCTATGAGCACTGCCTATCCTTGTATGGGCATGAACCGCCTACTGTTGCACGCTACATCTTGGGAAACTCTTC
This sequence comes from Capsicum baccatum var. pendulum, assembly GCA_030864225.1. Lineage (NCBI taxonomy): Eukaryota > Viridiplantae > Streptophyta > Magnoliopsida > Solanales > Solanaceae > Capsicum > Capsicum baccatum. The sequence continues at coordinate 33,211,308 of CM061559.1, read as the reverse complement.
TAGTGATCTGGTCGAAGCTTATTTGGTCCAGCGTGATGAGGTACTGATTTTGCTCAAGGAGAATCTTAGCAAAGCTCAAGCTCGCATGAAGAAGTTAGCTGATAACAAGTGCACGGAGATCACCTTTTCAGTTGACGATTGGGTTTATGTCAAATTAAAACCTTATCGTCAGACTTCTGTCAAGGAGCTACCTTCTCAAAAGTTGGATCGGCGATTCTTTGGACCTTTCCAGATTCTTAAACGAGTTGGGGAAGTTTCTTACAAGTTGGAATTACCAGAGGCTGCCTGGATTCACTTTGTTTTTCATGTTTCTGTATTCAAACGTTGTGTAGGCAAACCAACGCAACAAATTACTCCTTTGAACTTATCCAACAATGCTTCCCCTGTTTCGAACCTTATGGACAAGGTTCTCATTGAGGACGGAAGTATTGTTATGAATGAAAATATTGAGGTGAAGACCAATGTGGCCGAACCAATTGTGCCAGCTAGGCGAAGCACTCATGTGAAGAGAAGGCCACAAAAATTAGCTGATTTCAATTAAAGGGTGGGTAAAACGTGTGAAAGAATCTTATAGCATGTGAGCTGTAGAAGTTTGTTATAAAGGAAGTGGTAGCAATAGCAAAGAGTAGGCTGTTTGTTATGAAAATTCTCTGTGTCTCTCATCCTCAATTCTGAGAAATCTGAGCTTCTCATCCCCCTTCTTCTCTATCCTTTATATTTCAGTCTTATATTGTTTCCTTTATTGCATTCTCTAATATGGAATCGGTTGTAATTCAGTCCCACTTTCAAGTAATAGCAACTTTGAGGTTCAAATTGTTACAAATTCACAAAATATTTGGATGAAAAAAAAAAAAAGATCAAAATGTAATTCCAACAATATATATATTGTAAATGCAATGATGTTATAAATGGCCCATCAGTTAACAAGTAAAAAAATTTAAGTGTAATTCTAACATCTGAGTTTATTTTTGAAAAGGTTTTACAAAGTGAAAGCTAATTAAGGTGGTCAGACGTTTTACGATGTTAAATCCTATCTTTAATTTTTTTGCTAATTTAAATTATTTAAGATTTTTAATTGCTTTAAGAGCCATAAATACTGACATGATCTCAACCACTAAATACTACATGGACACATGGCACTAATTAATAGTGTCATTGAACAACACTGGACAAATTTCTACTGGAGAGGATCTCAATCCCATAAGTTTACATGTGACACATCTTAGAATTGGTAATTTAATATTCCCTGCCCTTTTTTTATTTTATTGCAACCAATAATTTGACTTGATCCATGTGGAAGAATAGTATTTTTTATAAAACATATTATAATATTTACAGGATAATAATTTTTAAAAAATTTATGCTTTTATTAGATCTAGCTCTAGAGTCAAATGATTTTTTTTTTTTTTGTAGTCAGAGTCAAATGAGTTAGTTGTAATTAGAGGTGGGCATGGTACGGTATGATATGATATTTTAAATTTTAGTATGGTAATTTTAATTTTTGGTATCTAAAAGAATAATATCATTATCATGCCAAATTAGTTTGGTATTTTACGGTATGGTAATTCGATAATCATACTTTATTTGATTTCGATTTATATATATTCATATAAGAAAAACTACAACTTTAAACTTTACAAATATCTTAATCATATCATACTAACAACTATCTTGTTAATCAATTATACAAAAAGAACATTTCAATCATGATTGAATAGTCCAAGGTGCACACTATAAACAACATTGCCTAAACTTAAAGCATAGTACTCCTAAATAATAAACTTTCAAAAAGAATTATTTCTGAATAAAAATTATTTTTATGTTCAATTGGCTAATGGGTGATATATAAATATATTTAATAATCTTAAATATATTAATTATGGGTTTTATATAGAGAATCTTTCAAAAATAACCACATTTTGCTGAAAAACTCACCTTTCATAGCCATATTTTACATAATTACCATTTATAGCCGTTGTATTCAATTTACGCCCATTGTATTCGATTTTATCAATAGTCTGTATTCATATAAAATATAAATACAGTACCATTTAGCTGATGTATTCGATTCACAGCCGTTGTATTCACTTTTACTCAGTGGTTTGTATTCATAAAAACATAAATACACTACATATTTAGTCTTGCCAAAAACACTACTATTTTTTTTCTCTTTTATTTTTTTAATATTTTTTTCTTTTTCGTGTTTTCCTTGGTTTTTCTTCTTCTTTTTTCTATTTTTTTTCTCTCTTCTATCTCTCTCTTTTTTTTCTTTCTTTTTTCTTTTTTTGTACTTATTTTCTTTATTATTTTTTTATTCTATTTTATATTTTTTTCATTTTTAAAAAATATAACTAGTCAAGCACAAGTCATTGATGATGGCGTAAATACCATAATTGTTTATCTATTTGTAGTCACGTCGTCCTTTATATCTTTGTATTCATTGATACAACTGTATTTATATTTGTATTTTAAAGTTCGCACTTGTATTTTTATTTTGTAGTTCGCGTTTATATTTGTATTTTATAGTTCGCACTTGTATTTGTATTTGCTAGTTCGCACCATCATTTATATTTTATATAATTCACACTTGTATTTTAAAGAACTGTTTTGTATTTGTATTTTATAATTGACTGTATATTATATTGAATTATATTTGTATTATGATTTTATTGTGTTTGTATATTTAGATTATATTTGTATTTGTATTCTATTTTCATCGATGTCTTTTTATTTTTAAAGAATTATTTGGTATTTGCATTTGTAAGTTGATTGCATATTGTATTTAGCCATGATTATGTACAATTTATCATTTATATTTGTACACAAACAAGTAAATGCATTAATTGTATTTTCTTGATTCTAAAATATATAAATATGCAATGTATCATTTGATACAAATGTACCGTTTTGTATTTGTATGTCAAAATTATTATTCATATTTATAAATAAATAAATATCACTTGATACAAATACAATTACAAACAAATGAAACCAATAATTTTAAAAATACAAATACATATTGTATTTGTATGTATTGTATTTTTATAAAAAAATTCAATTATATTTATTTGTATCAATAAATACAACTCGTATAAATAAATACAAACAATTATTTGCAAAAAAAATAATTAATCGTTCCTTTTCAATAATTAAAAAATTCAAATGATAGTTCACACTTGTATCTATATGTTATAGTTCGCATTTGTATTTATATTTTATAGTTTTCACTTGTATTTGTATGTTAAAATTAGCCTTTGTATTTATATTTTATAGTTCACACTTGTATTTGTGTTTGCTAGTTCGCACAAATAAAAAGAAGGAGAAAAAAAGAAGAAGAAAAAATGTGAGAAAAGGAGATAAAATACAAAAAAGGAAAGTAATAGAAAATAAAGAAAAAAAATAAAAAAAAGAAGGAAAAAATAAAAAGGAAAAGAAGAAAAAGAAAAAAAAGACAAATGAAAAAAAGACAACGAAAAAGAAAAAATTAAAAAAAGAAAGAAGAAAGAGACTTGACTTTACTTTACGTAAAGATATTGTATAGCTTTATTAGGTTAGAGTTTTTTGATGAGTGTCATTATTAAAGTTTTGTCTTTTTATACTTTAAGTCTGGTCTAGTTTAGTCTAGTCCTTTTCTACTTTTTGAAAAGGAAGATTTTTTTTGTAAAATGTAGGAATAGTATAGTTTACATATAAAACGTGTAAAATAGAAATAGTTTTTTTTCTCTTATAAATATGTAAGTCATCCGGCTAAGTTAAAGGCAAGACTTTCATGTGTTGAAAGCAAGTTTTTCTTCTATACACAATTTTTTTTTGAATATTTAATAAAAGGCATATATATTTCTAAGGAAAGGAAAAGAAAAAATGAAGGAAAAAAGAAAAAAAAAGAGTAATATAAAATAGATAAAAAAACAAAAAAAGGAGAAAAAAAAAAGAAAAAAAGAAAACAAAAAAGAAAAAAATTGAAACATAATTCACACTTATATTTGTGTTTGTTAGTTTGCACAAATGAAAATAAGGAGAAAAATAAAAAGAAAAAAAAAGGAGAAAAAAATATGAGAAAAAGGAGGAAAAAAAAAAAGAGTAACAAAAAATAGAGAAAAAAAAAGAAGGATAAAAAATAAAAAGGAAAAGAAGAAAAAGAAAAAAAAAAGGCAAAATGAAAAAGAAAAGTTGAAAAAAGAAAGAAGAAAGAGAAAATAAAAAAGGAAAAGAAAAAATGAAGAAAAAAGAAAAAAGAAAAAAGAAGAGTAATGGAAAATAGATAAAACAAAAAAAAAAAGGAGAAAGAAGAAAAAGAAAAAAAATACAAAAGGAAAAAACAATGAAAAAAAATTGAAAAAAGAAAAGAAAGAGAAACCGAATAAAAAGGAAAAGAAAAAATATATGAGAGAGACTATGAATTGTAATTATGAAAAATTAATAGGTAAAAGTAGGCTATGAATTGTAATTAATTGAAACTAGGCTAAATAAGATAATTAGGAGTAAATATTGGCTAAGTTATGTAATTATTTCTTTTATATATTATTAAAACACTTCGGTGCGGTATACAGTATTTCAATATTTATTACGTAAATACCAAATGCCGTATCAAATACCAAAATAATTTAAAACTCCTACCAAATACTATACCAAATACCATAACATCCATACCACAGTATACAATTTTTTGATTTCGGTATGATATTCGGTATATACCATATCATGCCCACCCTTAGTTGTAATTATCGAGTTACTTGGTTGAACAAAATTTTCTTATTTGACCAAAAACATGTTCATTTATTTATTTTTGAAATTTATGCTTTTAAGTATGATATAGTGTTATTTGTATTAAACTATTAAAAATTGTAATCGTAAATGTGATATATTCGTTTTATCTCAATTATGTAATGAGGTTCGAAATGCAAGGATCAGGATATTTAATTTTAATTAAGAATTTTGATATAAATTTTAACCTTGTTGAAAATAAAATTACATATTTAAAAAGTATTTACGAGTAAAATATAGGTAATAATTTAAAATATTTTTTTTTAAAAAAAATTGATTGACTCTCCCTACAATAATACATGCACAAAAAAGTGAAACGGAGAGAAAACATAATCTACATGTGAAACTGAAACATCTTATTACCACTATTTTAATTCTTAGCATTTTAATTTTTAGTTTTACTTGCTTTTTTGGTATATTTAATCGAGCTTTCAAAATCTTCTTATTTTAAAAAGTATTTTTTTTCTATAATTATTTTTCAAAAAAACATATTTTAGAAGAGTAACAGTTTATATATGTGTTTATAAACGATCAAGATAAGATACCAATAATGCTTGAAAGAACCTCTCTTTTTTAAACTTACGTTTTCATTAAAAACAGTTATTTTTTCCTTAAAGGTTCCACTAAACACTACTGACTTTGTAGAATAAATGTCTTTATAATAAAAAAATAAACAGTTGATGCAGAAACGTAAGATGGGATTGCATATAATAGAACTTTATAATCCGATTCTTCTCTAAATCCGCACACAATAGGAGTTTTAGTGCATCGGACTAACTTTTTACTTGTCACATTTGTTTCATATAAATTTCAATTTTCTCATTTTCTATTTATTCTTTCTCCATTTTCTTATCCCACCTCAAGTATATGATATCTTCAAAGTAAAGATGACTTTTATCAGAATATTCAGACATAATTTATACCTATCTCTTTGATATTGACCTTTTCGTTCCTTTTTCCCCCCTTTTAGAATCTTTTGATGTTAAAGTTGAAAGTGTAGTTAGTACTAGAAATGGAGCAGTTCAATCTATTATTTTATGTTAATTTTTTATTTATTTTATTTTGTATGATTAGAATTATATTTCTCTAAATCATCTTAATTACTAAAATTATATGGCAAAAATCAGTGGCAAAGCTAGGATATTCACGAAGGGGGTTCATAAGTGAACATACGAACTAACCGAAGGGGATTCAACATCTAATATTTATATATAAAAAATAATTCTAGCATTGCATATATAACATAATTTTTCACCGAAAGAGGTTCGGATGAACCCCTCGACAAAGGGTAGATCCGCCACGGGCAAAAACCCTAACATAGCTAAGTATGAAATGAGTAATGAAACGAATGAGTATAAAGTGAATGAGCTCTTTTTGGTTCAAAAGAAAGTTATATTACAAACAACAAAGAAGTAAGTAAAAGAAACACCAAGAAAAAAACAAAATTCGCAAAATATGCAAAGAAAAAGAAGGGATCAAAATGTAAGGTGACAGAAAGAGAAGTAGAGAACCAAAAGCTTAGAATAAAGAAGAATGTCTATGAAGAGCTTTATGATTTCTCATATGTTGACTCAACGAATAATTATTAGAGATAAGCATTCAGTATCACCAAACTATGGTTAAAGTTGCTATGACACACTCCAACTTCACAGGGTCCTATTAATTCTAAACTCAATTTTAACGTATTTTGTTACCCTTTTATACTGACGTGACACCTTTTTATATAAAATGAACCCACATCAAAGATGTCATATCAATTAAAAAAATTAACAAAAAATATCACGTCAGCTAAAAAGATTGAACAAAGGTGTCAAATCAACTAAAAAGTTTGATAAAAATACTTTAAATTTAGTTAGGGGGAAGTTGGAGTGTCATAACAAATTTGGTCAATAGTTCAAAAGATATTAGATGTTTTACTCTAATTATTACCTTAGAAAGTTGCTTTTTTAAAAAAAGATTGAAACTTTGTGAAACATCACACCTTCCTTTTTTTCCCTTGTTATAAAATTGTTTCAAAGACTGAAACTTTTTTTTTTAATAACTATAGTGTCTGAGTCAATCTGCGCGCACTTCAACTAATTAAAACTTTTTTCATTGTTTCTATCAAAATCTTGATTTTAGCTAACTAGTTAAGGAATAAATGAATAAAAAAAGATAATATGGTACACTAAAACTCTCACTATGCGTGAGGGTTGGAAAAAGGACTGAATCACAAGAGTATATGGTAAAGTAATTAAGGTTTTAGGAATCGCTTGATTCAAAACAAGAGTTATATTACACAAACAACAAACAAGTAAGTGAAAAAAAAAAAAAAAAAAAAAAAAAAAAAAAAAAACCTAACATTCACAAAATATGCAAAGAAAAAGAAGGGATCCAAATATAACCTGACAGAACAGAGAACCAAAAGCCTAGAATAAGGAAGAATGGCTATGGAGAGTTTTGTGATTTCTATATTATTTTTTTGTTAACTAATGACTTTATTAATCACCAAGTGTAATCATTATAAAGCAGCAGCCTAGGTATACACAACTTAAACATCTACAGTAGAGCAACATGTCTATCAAATAGTTATTTCAGCTAAGCTAGCCAAAGGCACTCAACTAATAATTATTATCTCAGAAAGTCGCTCCTCTTTTCAAAGATTGTAACTTTGTGACACCCCTCATCTTCCATACTTTTCCTCTTATTAAAGCTGTTCATAAAGATTGAAACTTTCTCAACACTTCTCAAATCTTGATTTAAGCTAACTAGCTAGGTATGAAATGAGTAATGAAACAAAAGAGTCTAAAAGGACAGCGCACTGCACTAAAACTTCCGCTATGCACAGCATCGAGAGAAAGATCGGATCACAAGAGTTTATTGTACACAGTCTTATTTGATCCCATGACCTCTCGATCACGTGACAACAACTTTGCCAATTAAACTCCCCTTCTATGAAACAAAAAGTGTGTAAAGTGAATAAGCTCTTTAAGGGTCCTTTGGTTCAAAACCAAGTTATATATATATTATACATACAACAAACAAGTAAGTGAAAAACATCAAGAAAAAAAAAACAAAATGTATGGAAAGAAAATGAAAAATGTAACCTGACAGTAGGGCTGTGCAGATTTCGGTTCAAACCGTTATCCCGAACCGATAATTTGATTATCGGTTTAACGGTTCGGTTTTTTTGTTAACGGTTCGGGTGTCGGTTTTAAAAAAAACAATTATCGGGTTGTCGGTTCGGGGCTCGGGTGAACTAAATTTTTTATCGGGCCACCCGATAACCCGATAAAAATTAATACATATATTGATATGGGCCATGTCCCGTTCCACTAGGGCCCAAATCCGAAGCCCAAATTCCCACCCATTACACTTCCTGTTCCACCCATGACCCATTACTCCTTTCTGATTACTTAGGGTTAGAGAAAAGAGAGTGGAGACCAAAATCTTTCAATTTTACGCTAAGAGCAATTTCTTTGCCGTTCTGCTAAGAGCAATGACCACTTATATGCAGGAACTGCGGATGTACAATCCTGAGTACCTTGACAGGCCGTACCTTGTAGTGTTAAACAAAATTGATAAACCTGAGGTATCTGGTTCTTATCATCTCTGTTGTGTTGTCAGCTTCCTTCTGAACAACTTTCTTTCAACTGCAAAAATGTTGTATCTTAATATGCATCTCGGTCAAGGGTCATTAAAGTTTGTTATTTATGAAAGATATTGTTCTGGCTTTGACAGGCAATATACAGGCTTCCCACCTTAACTGAAGAAATATGGAGAATTGGGTGTGAGAGAATATCTTCCGAGCCTGTCACAGGTTCCGGAGCTGTGGCTGAGTCCATTTCTATTGACGAGGGCCGAAACAGTGAGCTTTCCAACACATTATCTGCTAAGGATCAGAAGGTTAAAGAACTTGAAGAGTATCCACGCCCTCTTGCTGTTGTGGGTGTTAGTGTACTGTAAGTTCTCTATCATCTCTCCTCTTCCGGGTTTACAGACATTCAAGTCTCAAGGATCATACACACACTGTGATTTTTTAGGTTGTTTTGGGTGTTTACCTGTTTATATTCATGAGGTAGTTTCTACACACAATAATCATATTCTTGGAAGTTATTTGTTTTTTTCATTTTTTTGTGTTGATAAAGATCTTTGTAAATAACCAGTATGATAAATTTAATGGCCATTAGGCCATGAATATTTTGTACGTTTTCCTGGAATTGAATTCAAGTATGTTTGGCCATAAAATTCTGGATTTTGCAAAATATCAAAGAGCTTTTAACTTTTTTTCACTCCAAATCACTCATAAAATCAATTCCAATTTGTATTCATGATCAAACACAACTTCTATTTTCAAATAGCAAAAACTATTTTTTTAAAATTTCATAATTTTCATGGTAGAAGGGCCCTTACTATTCCTGTTTATTTTTAACAAGTAGTAGTTTTTTTAACTAGGATTGCAATCTAGTTATCAACCCGTTCGAAAACTATTAAAGCTATTCTCAAACTCCCTCATGTTTTTCCTTGCAAATTTTATAACATAACACACATTAGGAATCTTACATCTAGAAATGCTGATTTGTGCTGCTTATTTCTGTTGTTCCTTCTCAACATGGAGAAATGTGTTTTTGATATGCGTTGTGACTTTTCTCAACCATGGTTGAGATGTGAGTAAATGGTCTTTAGCAGTTTTAATGTGAAGAAGTTGTACTAGCAGTTTTAAATTAATTTGTGACTTAGAGTTTTAATGTTTAATGTTAATGGTTAACCCGATAACCGAACCGATAACAATGAAAAATCGATAAACCGATAACCGATTAACCAATATCTTAACGGTTCTTTAACGGTTTAGCATATATACAAACCGATAATGAATAAGTGAAACCGATAATTTTCAATACCGAACCGAACCGACCGATATGCAGCCCTACCTGACAGAACAAAGAATTAGAAGTTTAGAGTAAGAGGGTATTTGGATAAGATTATAAATTGATCAAAATGATTTAAAAGTTACTATTTTTTACTTTTAGGAGTATTTAATAAATTTCAAAGTTGATCCATTAAAAGTTGATCAAGTAAAAGACAATTGTGTCCCTTATAATTCTTACTTATTTCAAAATTACCCTTTTGTAACTCTAAAACACACTTCTCTTTCACCACAACACACTTCTTGTATTAATTAAACATTTTCACTTTTTGTATTTATGACAAATTTAACTCTAGTCATATTAGTACCTTTTTTGTATGAAACTTCTAATTTATGAAATATGATTTTTATGTATTATTCTCATTCTTTAATATATTCTTTTTAAATTTAGATAATTATTATTGTACAACATATGAATTTCTCTAAAAAAAAAATAACTCACCAACCAAGATATATGGAGAACACTCATTGAAGATATGCAAATAAATAATTTTTGCATATTCAGATATTAAAAAACAAATGGTCTTAACCATTCAGATTTTAAATTTAAAGACAACATTTTAATCATTCAAATATCCATTTAAATTCAGACGTCTGAATCTTAATAAAAATAAATATAATTTATCCAAAGTCTTCTCAAATTCTTTCTAATCTTTTATCATAACTCTTGTTTTTTAAAATTAGATTAGATGTTACCAAATGGACGGTATATCTTACGTTTACATGTGACACATCATAGAACTACTAATTTAATATTCCCTCCCTTTTTTTATTTTATTTATGCATTCAATAGCATGATGACTTGATCAATGTGAAAGAAAAGAATTTTTTTTTTTAAAACATGATATAATATTGGCTTTGAGTCATTGATTGACCTCTTAAAGTTGTTAACAAAATGTGACTTTTCACATAGTACTGATCGTGTTAATTCTTGTTGTAGCATTATTTTCTTTTTTCTTCCTCAAATCATTTTTTTGTCTTTTAGGATGTGGATCGATCGGTTCAATTTGATTTTATATATTATTAATTCAATTTATCATTTTTAAATTTTAAAATATGTTAAATTAATAATCAACCAATAAAATATTCTTTATCGATTTTTGACTTATCAAATTTTAGTCTTTAATGATTCAGTTATCGCTTCAATCGATAAGAAAATCCTCATAAAATATAAATAGTAGCAACTAATATGGAAAAATTGAATCTTAGTTGCAACCAGATCCTACTTGACGGGTTTTAGTTTACAAAAATTTTCAAACTTAAACTGAATGTTAGTTCACGAAATTGAATAGGTTTGTTAGTTTGTACAAATAAAATTAAAAAACTCAATAACCTAATAAGAAAAAATCAAAATCAAACCAATAACTCAATAAAAATATCTATAAGAGCATTAAAAACTCATTAATCCAATATCATAATAACGATAAATCAATAATATCTTTATCGGTTCAATTTTTACATACCTCTAGCTTTCTCTTCTTTTCCATTTAACTTTTTTTAAAAGAATTTAACACTTTCCTTCCTTCTTTTAAATTAGTAGTAGTTTTCTTCCAACAAACTACTGCCGCCTCCTCGCCAACATTTTCGACCACCACTCATCACACACCACCACATGTTATTATCTAACTATCTCAATATTTCTACTTAAGGGTGTTAAGTGGGCCGGATCGGATCAACCCAAAATCATTCTGTTAAAATTAGACGGGTTGTGGGCCGGGCCAGGTCCAGGTTGGGGTTAAGTGGGGTTGGGCCGGTCCGAGCTCAACAGTAAAATTTTTAAAAACAACTCTAACCCGATCCACTTAACCCAACCCAATCAAACCCAACTAAACCCGGTCGAAAAAAAAAACTTTTTTTCAATATACACTATACATACCCACCTATATACATTTTAAATACGTTAAACAATATATATACACTATATATATAGTATATACTACATTAGAATTTAAAAAATATATACACATATACACAATTACACATATATACGTACCATTCAATGTATATGTGCTACTTTAAACTTTAAATAAAATATACTACAATATATATATATATATATATATATATATATATATATATATATATATATATATATATATATATATAGTTATATACTAATTTATAAAACATATACACATGAATACATGAAATATACACGTCTATAGAAGATATATACATATATATACGCACCATTCAATAGATATGTACTACTTTAAATAAAACATATACTACAATATATATATATATATATATAGTTATATATATATATAGTTATATATATATATATATATTGCTATATACTAATTTAAAAAATATATACACATGTATACGTTAAATATACATGTCTATAGAAGATATATTTACATATATACGCTCCATTCAATGTATATACTACTTTAAATAAAATATACTACAATATATATACATTACAATATATATATATATATATATATATATATATATATATATATATATATATATATATAGTTATAGATATAGTTATAGTTATATACTAATTTATAAAACATATACACATGAATACATGAAATATACACTTCATAGAAGATATATACATATATATACGCACCATTCAATATATATGTACTACTTTAAATAAAACATATACTACAATATCTATATATACGCTACAATATATATATATATATATATATATATATATATATATATATATATATATATATATATATACACACACTACAATATATATGCAATTTATAAAACATATACACATGTATACATTAAATATACACATCTATAGAAGATATATATACAAATATACAAAACATATGCTACTTACTATAATAAATTAATAATACTTGGTAGTAAATTAATAATACATTAGAAGTAAGTTTTTAATTTAAACTAGAAATTCAATTTAAATCATTAAATGAAAAAAATCATAAAGTAAGGACTAAGGAGTGAATGAATGTTGAATTTTATTGATTGCGAAATGATCCAAAATTTATAATTTACATGAATGAAAAATCTACAAATTATGCATCATTTTTTTCAACTCATTCATGTTAATATTAGCGAGAACTTGGATAGGATAGTCAAAGTAAATGGGGGCAAAACTATGCATTGGACTTGATTCTGCTGAGTTCTCCCGTGAAGACATAATTTCTTCAAGTTTCAGCTCGTCGTTCGGCTCCGGTTCCATTTCTTGGTTTCTTCTTTCCGCTCTAATGCAATCTCTGAGGCAAACTAGAACATTCATTGCATTGCTTCTCAATGAGTGTCGGTTGTCTCCAAGCTGCTGTCGTCCCTGATTAAAGGCGCTCTCTGATGCAACGGTTGACATTGGAACATTCAAGATATCACCAACTAATCTTAAAAGCACAGGATATTATGTTTCATTACTCCTCCACCAATCCAACGTGTTGATCTGTCGTCTGTGATCCTCTGGCGGCGACCGAAAATAATATTTCAGCTCTTCCCGATAACTTGATGTGTAAGCTCTCTCATCAACACTGTTCCAACAAGGTAAATCATAAAAGGAATCAGAGAAACCACTACGTGCCGGCCTTTAAGAAGATGGCTCATCGGGAGGATGAGGAGCGACAGTTGGAGTGATATTTGTAGGTACGGCTAAATCAAATAAATCAGCATAGTGATTATATAATTTTTCTATGTATTCATTCGCATCACCCATAGCCGTCCACAAATCAGGTTGTACTTGGTCAGAATCATTGTTAGTATTTATTTCTAAGTTAGCATAAAGAATAGTACTAAAGTGGCACATAGTACTATATTTCATGCACGAATTTAACATATCATCAACCAAGTAAATAAGGGTGATAATTTTTTTTTTTAAATTTAGTAAACATGACACCAACAGCTTCTTTATAACCTTCTTTATTTTTATATTTTTTGAGCAAATCAGAAATATCAGCTATATATGCCAAAATATTACAAACAGTAGGATAATAAGCACCAAAAAATTCAAGTAGCTACATAAATTTTTTCTAAAAACTTAACAAGATCATTAATTACAACTCAATCAGAATCATGTAGTATGCAATCAGCAAAATCAGCAAATGAACCGCAATGTTGGTTAAAAGTTAGTGTAATAGGAACTCTATATTTATAACAAGTTTTAAAAAAATCATACATAGAATTCCATCTAATATCAATTTCCTCAGGCATCAATATCGGTGTAAGTCTATTTTCTTGACATTTATCTTTAAATTCTCTAATTCTCGATCTACGATTATTTTCTTGAATAAAACCACCAGCAAGATGGATTTTTTCAATATAAAGCTCAAAAAACTCAAGACCATCTTTTACAATTAAATTATATACATGACATGTACACTTAATATGAAAAATTTCAGGCAACGGCAGAGATAGCTTAGATTTTAATTTTTTATAGCAGTCTTGTTGTTAGAAGCATTATAAAAAATAATACATAAGATTTTATTTTCGATACCATCAAATCCGACAACTTTAACAATAGAACCAGCAATAAAATCTCCAGTATGTTTACGATCTTCATCATATAAAAAAGCAAGAATACATTTTTGCATCACAAAATTACTATCCATCCAGTGACAAGTAACGGTTAAATAATCATTTTTATTTACAGCACGACCAAGATCAGAAGTTAGGGACAATCTACATTGAATATTTTTTAACAATGTTGATAAATAAAAATAATATTGTGAATGAAGTCTAAAAATATCAGACCAACAAGTACTTCTAGTAACACCATTAAACATAGGATTATAAATTGCTTGAATATAATGAATAAAGGCATCAGAAGAAGGAAAACTAAAAGACAAACAACCCACAACTACCATTTTAGTTATTTCTTCCCGGTCCCTCAATTTATTATACTTCTTCGTTACCTGCTCGGTTGCTGGGTCCATTCTAGTTTGCGTTGGCCCACCAACATCCCCAACACCTCGTGCAATATTTAACCCTCTTTCGTGAGCATCACCTGTATGTCTCATTAATGTACCCGTACCCCTTTGCTTGCCTCCGCTTTTATGCTTATATATTTGTTGACAAATATTGCATTGCACCTCAGTATCTGATATACGTTCAAAAAATTGCCAAGCAATACTAGTTGTTTTATGAGTTCTTGGGGCAAGGGGAGGACAGAAAGGGAGATTAACCGATTCGGATTTAACGTTAGAATTTCCTACTGTGGGTGTCTCACCAATATTTTCATCATTTTCGTCTAAATTAACCGCATCTAATTCATTTTCTTCTTCTATACCGTAATTTTCCTGAGCTTCTACATAATCCATATCGTGAGCGCCTACACCTATTTCTTCCTCAAAAGGTGTATCAAGCGGTACCGGAGGTGAAGGCACACGAGTATATCTACTACTTGAAGTACCTCTACCGCTAGTAATTCCCTTTTTACTACCACTATCGTTTCCGGGACAAAAAATTTTAACACCTTTAGTAGCGAGGTTTCTTTATTTATCCATAATATAAATTAAACTAAAAAAATTCAAAATACACAAATATAATAAAATTAAATATTCAATAAGTAATAAAATAAATAAAAATTAAACGTAAGAGATGGAACGACAATACCAAATTTTGGAAGTATCCGAAGGTTGCGACTTTAGAAACTTCCAGTCGTACTTGGTAATCACAAAATTAAGAAATTAAAGTGAGCACTTTAGGAATTTAAATATATTGAATATTTGAGAGTTGAGAATTGAGATTTGAGAGAGAATGAGATTTGAGAAAGTGAAAAATTGAGTGAAAAATGATTTGAAGATGTAGGGTATTTATAGAATTTTTTTGGGGACTAAAAAATATTTTAAATGAATAATTTTTTATTTTCTTTAAGAAATGGGCCCAAACTAGCTGTTTGGACCCAAAAACGGCTATATAGCCGTTGGAAATATCAATTTTTTTTCTTAAAAAAAAATTCGGGCCGGATCGGTTAACTGGCGAGCCTGGACCGGGCTGGGTTAACCGTGCCCAACCAAAAAAATTAACCATCCCGGTACCCTACAACCTATGGGCAGACCAGGCCGGATCAAACCGAACCGGTTTTATTAAGTGGGACGATTCGGGCCGGGTCAACCCGACCCGTTTGACAGGTTTAATTTCTACTCTTTGCTCTCGCCTTCCTTTGTCATGTCGAGTGTTTAGGAAAATCCAATATTAATGTTTATGAAACAATCCCAAAATTCAAAATTGAACTGACCGGAAAAGTGATTGAGTAGGCCAAACAAACTGAAAACCGCAATCAAGAAACTAAATTCTGAAAATGCTAACAATTATAAAATTTTCTTCTATGAAAGTCTGTGGTACAAGCATTTCAGGAAAATAGTTACACTGTTAGTAGAAGTGGAATTAGTTACATAGTGGAAGTGGAATTACTACTGTTGATGTCACGCCCCAAAATCCCATCGGGCCGGACTGGAACCCGAAGCCGAGAAGGCCCGGGAGAACCCGTTCAAATACCTGTACTTTCACTTACATGTCACCAAAAATTTGGACAGCACTTCGTTGCATATAGAAGGATCTAACCTGTATCAGCACAACACGCGCAAATATATATATATATATATATATATATATATATATAATACTTGACCTTCGGGGCCACCACATATACAAATATAACATCACTATATAAACTTCCATGACTTTACCCTTCCTTATGTCTACAAAGCCTCTAGGATATACATGACATAACTAGGGTCGGGACAAACCCCCGCCCACACATGACTCCTGTACAATAACAAAACATAAGGAACCGACTCTGAAAGCTCCAAAGCAAACTGGAGCTCACCAACAATAGCTGTATGACCTGGCTCCTATCTATGCTGTGAATGAGCTGAAGCACCTGTGCCTACAACATGAAATACAGGTCCCCCGTGAGGGACGTCAGTACGAAATATATACTGAGTATGTAAAGCTGTAAATAATCATATGTGATATAGGGGATCAAGAAAATCAGACGCAAGTGAATAAATCATAATAGAAGTGAACCACACTTCATAAACACTTTTAGGATCATGTACATTAGCATTAATCTGAATTGGGTTCTTGAATTCAAACACATTTGTGGAACGGTGTACATTCGTTCATTTCATTCTTTACAATTATCATTCGCCATTACCTCCTCCTCCCGAACCTCCAACCACCTAACAATAATCAATACTGTATCGTACTGTGACCATTAGGCTGCCCCCAGTACATATCAACTGGGATCGACCCATGCTAGGCTTATGCCCCTGGGATACCACCCACACGTATATCAAGTAACACACATAAGAGATCTTTCCAATAACTTAGTTCAAAAGCTTTTGAGATTATTACATTAGTGTTCATGCCAATATAGTACCTTTGGAAGAATGATACATCAATAGGAATCAAGTAATAGACCTTCTATACAATAACAATGTCATAAAGACTCATTGGTACATCAACAATGTGTTTCAAAATCATCAATATCACAATAATGAAATAGGAGCCTTTTGGTATATCAATGAAACATTTTGACACTTTATAGAATGGAAGCAACTTCGTTGGTAATGTAGAACAATACATATTTTTGGACAACCTCGGAATCTTACTTGACGGAATATTGGTGTTTTCATGCCAAAGAACATCGTTAGAGTATGGTTTACATACCTCGTTGTAGATTCGAATACCAATTCAACACAACTTCCCGCCTTTACAAATCACTTATCTACAATGAAATGTTTGGCATCTAGTATTAGCAAACCAACACCATAATTCTCTTCCATAATTTCATACAACCAATATTTGCAAAACATTCCAAAAACCAACTTGAACAATAGGTTTATGTGTGTATATATATATATATAATCATCATTTCAATACCAAATCATCAAGACCACATCATCAAACCAAATCCCTTCATAATTCAACATAATCCAACATCATTTCTAAATCATCTTTCAACAACAATCACATAACATACTTCTTATGCTCACATGCATATATATATATATATATACATATCCATATAAATAACACCAACATAATTTATATCCTTACCATAAAATGGCCCTTTTGATTTTGAAGTCCTGTTGGCATAAATAAGGGGTGCTTCTCGAAGCCCTCGAGACGGTGAACACAACTACGGAATCAATTTGGATTTTCTACGGTTGAATCATAAGATAATTGGAGTTGAAATTAGGCTAGGGTTTCTTATTTTCAATAATTTGATGATAATTGATGGATATGAGACTAATTATATGTATATAATGACCAATCTTCGTCCATGAGGTGATGGAAAATGACCATATTGCCCTTAAAAATTTAAGTAAATCCGAATCTGTCCATGGTGGACTGTTTTGACAGGCTAAAGTAAATCGGCGATAACTCTTTTCTCCGATATCGGATTTAGGTGAAATTAGTATCGTTGGATAGATAATTGAAAGGGCTTTCATTTAATATAAAGTAGGCCACCCAGTTCGTCCTGTACAAGGAGTTATGATCGTTTGAAGTTGACCCTAAAAATCTATTTTGAGAGGCTGAAGTAAAATGAGTATAACTCCTTACTCAGATGTTGGATTTGGATGAAACCAATTGAATTGGAAAGAGGACTCAAAGATATTTCTTTTGATAGGTCGCAGCTCTCCCAGTTCATTATATTAAGGGAGTTATGATCGTTCAAAGTTGATCAAAAAAACTAGCAGGCCTCAGTAGTTTGTGTGCAGGAAATTTTCCTGCACATTTACTGTTCACAACATCCCGATCACCGTTTTATAGTTTCGAACGTGCTCGATTATATTCGAAACTTATCCGTTTTTGAAAATCTTTATATCGTTGGAAAGCTTATTCAATAACCTTCATATGGAACCATCGACTGGCAAATTCCGGTATTAATAAAATAAAAAATTAATTCCATATAAATAAGACCAATACACGTACTTGAATATGCCAATACATGTACTTGAATACGGGGTGTTACAGTTGATAGCTCAAGAAGTTAGTGCACCACGTCAGCAAAGTAGTTAGTGAGCCAGTTAGTAACAATTGATAGTGATAGTCAGCTAGTATAAATCATTGTAATTTCATCCATTCCAGTTATCAATCAAACAATACAATTCAGTTTCTACACTCACTTTTCTTCATTTCTTATCTTTCATTCCCTATTGAGATATTCCACTCGAATTTCTCTGTAGAATCCTTATTGTAGTTCGAATTCACTAGAGCTTCTCGTGAGTTCCTTGAATTTGATTATCAGTGGTATAAGAGACAAACGTTTCTTGGCATTAATGGCAAAGAATCGATCAAATGGGGATCGCAACAATGATTTCTCAACTGCAAATATAGAAGAATTACGGGATATAATGCAACAGTTGATAACGAAAGTTGGGTCATTAGTAGGGAAGGTCTTTTCCTTGGAAAAACTCGATCAAACTGTGATAGAGTTAAAGAACCAGTTGTCAGCCCGAGAAAATCAAAGAGAGAAAACACCATTGGAATGGGATAATAATTCATCTAGGGTTGAAGAATCCACAGAAAGAGGAACAAGGGATAAGGAGAAAATCCCTAACAATTACTATTCCCATCACTCGAATTTCAATAGATGTCCTAGAATGGAGTTTTTACTATTTAACGGGGATGACATACGATCTTGGTTGTTCAAGATTGAGCAATTTTTTGTTGTAGAAAATGTACTAGGTGAAGAAAAAGTTGGAGTAGCCATTTTACAGTTAAAGGGTGAAGCCATTCAATGGCATTTGGCTTTCATAAGATACAATAAATATCTCCAACCTGCATCATGGAATGAGTATGCTCTATCCATGGTAGAGAGATTTGGTACCAATTTTGATGATCCTATGAAGGAAATTAAGAAGGTGAAACAAGTTGGAAGTGTAAGAGAGTACTAAAGGATATTTGAGATGCATTTAACTAGGGTAAATTTGTTTGAGAAAAATGCAATCAGTTGTTATATTAGGGGGATGATACCTAAGTTGAATATTGCAGTAAAGATAACCAACCCCACCGCATTGTCTTCAGTTTACAAGATTGCTAGAATGCACGAAACCTATCTTGCTGCTGTTAGGCATCCTTCTTCTTCCCCTACTGGATTACTACATTAGAATAACGGATTTGGATATCAAAGGAACCAGAGGAAATCTATCTTGCCTACTCCAAGCAAGGGGTTCAACCAATTGAATTTTTGTATAGAAGAACAGTAATCCCGGAAGAGATGAATTAGAAGATGGCAAATGACTATATTTTTCTGTGATGAGAAGTATGTCTTTAGCCACAAATGTACGAATTTAAAACATTTATACATACTAGAATTGGAGAAGGAAAAGTGTGATCGGGATCTTGAAGAAGATACACAAAAAACATTGATGATTCAAGAAATTGAACAGAACTAAAATCAAGAAGTGGAGATATCTTTTTATGCTTTGAATGGGTCACTAGGCTACAGAACTTTGAGAGTCACTGGTTATCACTTAAAGAAGTCTTGCATATTCTGGTAGATATAGGCAATTCACATAACTTTATTGATCTCTTCTTAGTGGATCAATTGGGGTGTCCAGTAACTGCTATTATGCCTCAAGAAGTTGCAGCAGCTAATGAAATTATGAAGGTTGAAAAAATGTGCAAATTGTCTTGGCTATTGCAAGGAGCAGAGTTCTCTGCTGAATTTTTGTTGTTACCCTTGGAAAGTTGTGGAGTAGTGCTTGGAGTGCAATGGTTACTCACTCTTGGGGATATCAAGATGAACTTTAGAGATTTAACTATGGAATTCTTGTACAGGGGCAAGAGACATGTGTTAAGAGAATTTGGTAAATAAATTTTGACCACAAAAGATAGGAAGTTAGCAAAAATTTCAGTTAATTAAGCTCAATTATGCATGATTCAATTGATACCTACCAGGTGTAATGTTGTTCAATGATATTGCATTAGAAACTGTAGGAGATGAAACTGATAGTATTTTGTCTAGTTTACTAGTCGAGTTCAAGGAATTGTTTAATGAACCTACTCAACTACCTCCATCTAGAGAGGTATTTGATCATAGAGTAGTGTTGCACCGGGGATTGAACCTATTAATAAAAGGTCTTATCGATATTCAGCATTTAAGAAGGATGTGATAGAGACCTTGGTAAATTAGATGTTGGATCAAGTTATCATTTAACCAAGCTGCAACCCTTATGCTGTACCTATGGTATTGGTATGAAAGAAAGATGGTACATGGAGGTTATGTGTTGATTATAGAGACCTCAATAAGGCCACAGTGAAGAACAAATTTCCCATTCCAATAGTAGAAGACTTATTGGATGAACTAGGAGGGTCCAAGATTTTCAGTAAGATAGATCTCAGGTCTGGTTATCACCAGCTGAGAATGGCTACGGCTACTGAAGACATACCTAAGACTGCATTTAGGACTAATTCAGACCACTATGAGTACCTTGTTATGCCCTTTGGGCTATCTAAAGCACCTGCAACTTTTCAAGGCTTGATGAACTTAGTATTTCAGCTTTTTTGAGGAGGTTTTTTTTTTTTTTTTTTTTATGATATCCTGATTTACAGCAAGACCTTAGAGGACTATGTAAGGCATTTAAGACCTGTTTTTCAAGAAATGAAGAAATATCAACTGTTTGCTAGACAAAGTAAGTTCTTCTTTGGGGTGAGACGAATTGAATATTTAGGGCATTTTATCACAGAAGAAGAAGTCTCCACTGATTCCCAAAAAATAGAATCTGTCAAAAACTGGCCTATTCCTACTGTTGACACCTAATTTTTGCCCTCTACAACTAAGTTTAGTCTCAAGTTTCTGTAAATTTCAAATAAAATCACAATATTTATTTTATTCGACTAAAGGCTTTTCAAAGTATTTATCTAGATATTTTTGTAATTTTAAGTAACAATTATATATTTTCACATTATACAAAATCATATAATTTTGTTACTTAAATATTTATTTTATGAAATATCAGATTTTAATAGAGGCCTTATCTTGAAAATTAATTCAAAAGCTTAAGATCTTAATTTAGATATAATTTGTTCTCAAAATAAATAATAATAATAATAATATAATTTCTTTCGGAGAGATATTTGTTTGATTTTATGAAATCAAGAAACTCGGGATTGAATTAGTTGTTAATTTATTCCAAATATTATTTTAATTTAGTCAATTTATTTAATTAGACCCTAATTGGAATCAATTCGGCCATAATTGCAATGCCATTGATCAATTGAATTTTATTTAGGCTAAAAATAAATATAATTGTCTAAATTTTATTTATGGAATATTTAATAAACAATCCAAAGTCAAGTTCAGCCCCTATTCTTTTTTTTTTAACAATTTAAAACCAGCTCAGTCCTCTTAAACAACAACAACTTAACCGAATGACCCAACAAAGATCTCCGACCCGGCCCACTTCGACTGTTGTCTTCATCAAAACAACATCAACACAACCCAAAAACACCATAACAACTCAGCAACAACGACCATATCTGACCGGTATCGAACCCAGATCCGACCAAGCAAATCTCTGACCCTTCAACCTGCAACCATCAAACCAACCCATTATTTTCTCTTCGTCACGCATCTCACACGTTAGTAGGAAGAGAAAAGGTCCAAAAATCTTCTAGAACAAGCCTAAATGCCATCCCCAACGGATAATTCCGCGAATCTTGGGCATGATGGTACGATTTCGTATATATTTGGATGATTTTCATTGGTTCTTGAGTACAATTGTTTTTTCCCAAATTTCTCTCAAGAAATCCAAAAATTGGTATAAATTGGGGATGAAAACAGAAGCTGTAGGGGGATTCGATTTTCAAATTTCAAAATATCTCAATGGGAAATCCCTAAATTACCCCCCCCCCCCCCCCCCCCCCCCCCATTTCAATTTTTTCCACATCGGCCGAGCTTCAATGGGATCCTATTTATCGGACCCTATTTTTTCTTCTTCTATAAATAGCTCTCTTTAGAGCAAAAAAGGGGGTCCAAAAAAAAGAAGAAAAAAATTCTTTTGAAAGCAAAAAAAAAAAAAGCAAGAGAAAAAAAAAGAGGGAGGTCTGGAAGGCCAGAATAAGCTCTCAAGAAAAGTTCTCTTTTTTTTTTTCAGTAAAATTTTTTAGTGAATTCATCAGCTAATCGGAGTTTCGAGTTGTCGACAACGACGATCTCTGGTGGTGGCTGAGTCTCGTTTTGCTGCCCAAAAGTCAGTTAGTCTTCGATTTATTTTACTATTTTATTGTATTTCATCGTAATAGTGGTAGCACGTAGTAATTTCAATTGTTGTGTTTGTATGTTGGGATCTTCCTGCTGTAGAAGGCCTCAAAGGCCGTAGGATTTACGTGCGTAGAAGATGTGTAATAGTTAGTCGTAGCTGTTCGTTGGTCTGCCCTTCCTTTGTTATCAATTCACGTTTAAATATGTAGAATAGCATGAAATCTATGTTTTATCCTGACATTCAATTGTAAACAGATTCTTTTTAGGATGTTTGTTTGGTTTATTGAAAAGCATTTTGTTTTGAAATATCGTGATTTAGGTTGCTACTTGATGAAGTAGTGAAATGTTCTAGCGAAAAATGGGTGTTTCGTCTATAAAACTTGTGCACGGGCTTGTCTAATGTGTACTTGTCTGATTGGGTTTCGTTGATCTTTCCCCAATTTCTTACCTTGGCAATAGTATATTCCCGCAATTTGGTTGTAAAAGCAGTTCGGATATGTTGATTTTGTTACCATATCTAAAGTGTTTGCTTTTGAGAATTCGATTGCTTAAGTTCGTTCCGGTCCTCCTCTTTTCTCTATGTGATGATCTGAATAGAAAAATGAATGCTTAGAGTCAATTGTCTTCCTTTCTTGAAGTTTACCGTAATTTGTTGAAGTTAGATGTGAATGGTAAGTCTTATAATGTAAGATTTTATTTGTAGACACGTAATTTTATCCTTTCTTAAAAATATTTTAATTATTTTTTATTTTATTTTATTTATTTTAATTTTAATTTTTATTTTATTTACTTTACCATACTTTTGTTTAATTGATAATTTCTTCCCAAAAGAAGAATTGAAAATAATTAAATACATAGCATCTTTGTCACTTCAGCACCTCACTTTTCATTGGATACATGCAAAAGTCACACGCTCTACTCATTTTTCCACACGCCACCCTCATCTTTCCACATGCCACACTAACTTTTCCACATGCTACACACTTATTTTCACAAGCCACCAATTATATACAATAAATAAAGAGAAAGAAAAATCAAATAAAAAATATAAAAGAAGAATTCTAAAAGGGAAAGGGGAGGCTCATTCTTTCATCATCATCTTCTCCACAATAACAACAATCACGAAATCATCTTTCTCATAAGAAGAACAAAAAAAAATCGAGGGAGAGAAGAAAGAATCGCGCGAGAGAAAAAAATCAAGAGAGAAACAGTGTCGTGAACAGTGTTGTGAACAGTACCGTTAAAAGTGCCGTGAGCAGTACATGAACAGTGTCGGTTTTCGGGTTCGATTGAATTTATGGAGCTTCAGTTTTTGGTCTCAAATTTGTCAATACGGAGTTGGAGTTCGTCATTGTTGAGGTCCTATTAGGAATTCTATAGTCCGGGCTTTCTTGATTTTATTATCAACGAAATCGATTCTTCAAAGGTCCATCTCTCAACTCTACTTTTTTATTATATCAAAGTTGGTTAATATTGTGATTTTGTGGTGCGATTTTGAATATTTCGAGCAAAAATGTTAATTGTTGTTGTGGATGTGAATGATTGATATGCTTAAATATTTGAATCTTTGTTGGGGTATGTGTTGTTGGTTTCAGATTTTGAAAAGTGATTTGATAGTCGAACTGGTTTAATAATGTGGTTCAAAATGGATTTGGGGGATGAAATTGAGAAATTGATAAAAATTTTGAATTTAGATTAGCTTTGGTTTATTGTTGTTTTGTTTAATTCGTAATGAGCATGAATATTGTTGGAATATGATAAAATTATGATATGTTGAAATGGATAGGCAAATGTTGGTTCGGGTAGGCAAAAATTTAGGAATAAGTTTTCTTGTTGAATGTTTGAATGTGGAATTTGAGTTGAACGGTTTGGTTTTAGTTCTTGCATTTGGAAATGTATTCATTTAATCGGGGAATACCCCGCGATCACTTGTATTTATTCGCCGGGAAATACTCTGAAGTATTTTGTATTTGGAGGACGTCCGTGATGAAGGGAAGGCCCGAGGCATCGGGTAGCATGGGAGTGTAGTGTAAAATTAGTGTAGGGTAGAATAGGATTTACATTTTCGCATTCTTTTTCTATTTTGGATTGTATAATTGGACTGGACATTGTTTTTGGATTCGTTTGCTTGATTGATCATTTTATTTATGTTTGGTGTGGTTTATACATTCATAATGTCCAAATTAGCTGATATACTCCACCAAGCGACCGTGGTCGAATCACGAAATCGAGGGGTGCATAACACCTTTCCCTCGGTCAACAGAATTCCTTAGCCAGAATCTCTGTTCGCGGATCAGTTTTATAGAGTCAAAACCATTTTGAAAAAGGATATCCACGGGTGACTTGGAACACTTGATTTATGCCAAGTGGCGACTCTGAGTTTGGAAACTAATGAATTTTTTTTCGAAATAATTTTCATCTTTTGTCACTTTAATAATAAAATCCTTTCGAAACTTAAAAAATTAATTCTTTTGGGAGTGAAAAAAAGGGGTGTGACATTATTAACTCATAAACTTACTTGCTCTTTAATTTGCTTGAGTTCTTATCTCTTAACCTTCTATCTCCTCGCTAAATCTTTAGGGTGTCCCGTCAATCCACAAATTTCCACACCCTTAAAATGTAATGGTTTAACTCCTTTTATTGGAAATCTTTTTTTTACAATGTGTTGTTTATCATTATATAAATGATGCCATTTAAATATTCATTTTTTTTGGTTTGCAAGTCGTAACATATCTTTGCACAAATAAAATTTCCCCTAATGTTCTTGTAAGAAAAAATTACCGTGACAAGTTAGTTTTCACAATATTATTATTATTATTATTATTATTTTTTTTTTGTTTCTTTGCGCCCCCCCCCCCCCCCTCCCCCCACAGGAGGATCAATAGTGTTTCCACACTTTCCCTCCAGCGTGACTCGAACCCTCAACCTACCGGTTGAAGGTGGAGGTGCTCAACCACTTGAGCAACAATATTATTTGAATCCATATTCTGGGTGTAGTTTTCCAGGAGAACATGTTACAGTTATTCATTAGCTAATGCTGAAGTCCTTTCCGTGTTGCCTTTGTTATGTTCCTACAATACTTGAGACATGCACATTTGAGGTTTTAATCACTACCATAATCCATAGTAGAAGACAACTCTTTTTTTAGCATTTGGTGTTTAGGTGGTATTTAAGAAGCAGCTTGAGTTAGAAGGTTAATTCGAACCTAGGAGGGTTATATCTTTAGTGTGTTACTTGAAGTATTTTGTTATAGGATATGTTACTTGTTGTTGTATCTCTTTCCATATTTATGCTTGAATCTTTCACTGCATCATGTATTTCTGTAGCATGTTAATCTCCAATTTGGAATACATATTAATTCCTTCATTTATTTATGTTTTTGTTCTTTCTTTCTTTGCATCAACCCACTTAGGAGTCCAATTGAGCTCTTTTCTCTTGCATTACACAATGGGCCATTGAGTTCCGCCCTTTTAGAAGACTTTAAACGCCGTTACATAGTACAAATACGAGGAGTCAAAAGAAGAAGGACGGGTTAAAATCCATCTTTGAAGCGGATAAGAGACTTGAAAGTCTCATTTTTTTTTTTTAATTTATTTTTCTTGTTGTTGTCTCGTTTTATTTATTTATCTATTTGTTTTATTATTTATCTATTTGGGCTTCGAAGCCAAAGTTGTAAAATAATGCAGGTGAAGCAGATTGTGGGACCGAAAGGGCCCGAAAATATAGTTTAGGACAGGTCATGGTCCAAAGCCCCAAAAACTTAGATTAGGATAGGTACAAATGGGTCAAAAGCTCAATTAGATTAGGACATAGTTCGTTGATTTGGGACTAATGGCCCGAGTTTTTTACTTTCTCCCCCTCTCCTTTTTACGTGCTATTTTCTATTTCATTCACTTAGACTTAGTTGAAACCCCTAACTAAGTTGCTAAAAAACTAGTTTTGCATAAACTTCCAAAATATTTCTTAATCAACCTCTTTTCAACAATCAATCTTTTTGAAGTTAGTCAAAAGACATTTTCAAACAGTCCGAATAACCGCAAGTTAGCGGACGTTTTAGGTGCCTTAAAACCTTCCTAAAACGTTAATAGAAATCACTTACCTAGAATTTCAACTTAAATGATTTTCCTATTTTGAATCATCTAAGTACTTTACGAAAGTTTCTTAATTTCTTTTCAAAATTAAGTGGCGACTCTCAAAAGTCAAATCTTTCGCAAAAACACCTACAACTTTGAAACAACTGAGAGGATTCATCAGGTTATTAGGGTATTATAGAAGGTTCATCCAGGGCTTTAAGAAGGACAACTTCAAATGGTCTCAACAAGCTACCGATGCATTTGAAAAACTCAAGTTAGCCCTTATTGCTTCACCTGTATTGGCTCTATTTGATATGACCAAGACCTTTGTAGTTGAGACTAATGCAAGTGGCTATGGAATTGGTGTTGTATTGATACAACAAGGCCACCCTATAGCGTTTATCAGCAAAGCTTTATCACTGAAGCATGCAGCATTATCGGTATATGAAAGGGAGTTACTAACTATGGTACATGTTGTGACTAAATGATCTTAATATCTTTTGGGATGGAAATTTATTATAAGAACTGATCAAAAAGTCCTAAAGTTTCTGATTGAACAAAAGTTACATACTAATTCCCAAATGATGTGGCTAACTGATCTCATGCCCTTTGATTATACCATTGAGTATAAGAGGAGAGTAGAAAATAAAGTTGTTGATGCTCTCTCCAGAGTATCAAATGCTGAACTCTTATCTCTCATCATTTCTAATACCTGATCTGACCTTTTACAAGCCATTGATGAGAGTTGGGAAACTAATATAGAATTGAAGACTCTCATTGACCAGTTACAAGTTGATCCCACTAGTTTTTTCCAGTTTACATGGAGCAATAACTAACTCAAGAGGAAGGGTAGATTGGGTTATTAGCAAACCAGATCAATTAAGGAATAGTATTATCACTTTTTGGCACTCCACTGCTCAGGGTGGTCACTCTGGTGTTGATGCCACATTGAAGAGGTTGCTACCTCTATTTTATTGGAGAGGTTTGAGGAAGGATGTCAAGTTATTTGTACAGAGATGCGATATGTGTCAGCAGAATAAAGATGATTTAGCTGTTTATCTTGATTTATTACAACCACTTCCAATTCTTGGGGTAATATGGTCCAAATCAGCATGGACTTCATAGATGGTTTGCCTAAATCACATGGATATGAAGTCATTCTGGTGTTAATTGACAGGTTAAGTGAGTATGGCTATTTCATACCCTTGAAGCACCCTTCTACTGCTGAATCTGTGGCTAAGGTGTTTATGGACGTCATAGTAAGGTTAAACGGTCTTCCTAATACCATCACTAGTGATAGGGATGTTTTGTTCTTAAGCACTTTTTAGCAAGACTTTTTCTCACTGCAAGGTGTTCAACTTAACATGCCATCTGCCTACCACCCTCAATAGGATGGTCAGACGGAGGTCTTAAACAAGTGTTTATAAACTTCTTTGCGATGTTTTTGTGCTGAAAATGGTACTGGTTGGTTCACTTGAATTCCTATGACTGAGTACTGGTATAATACTAGTCACCATTCTACAATTAACCTCACTTCATATGAGGCTCTTTAGGGTCGACCTCCCCCTCTACATCTCTCGTACCTTCCTAGTGAGTCTTCTTCTACTAAAGTAGATCAAACTCTTCTCAACAGAAAATTGAAACTTCAACTTCTTAAACACCATCTTGTGAGGGCACAACATAGGATGGAACAGTGAGCAGATACTCATAGAAGTGATAGGGTCTTTGTTGTTAGGGATTGAGTCTATTTTAAGGTGCAACCTTACAAGCAAGTTAGCGTTTCAGCTCAACCCTTCCACAAGTTAGCTGCAAGATATTATGGGCCTTTCCATATTTTGAAAAGAGTGGTACCCGTTGCTTACATATTGTTGTTTCTAGTTTCAGCCAAGATCCATCCAACTGTGCATGTTTCATTAATAAAGAGGTGATATGAAGTTCCTTCCCAAATTGCCTACCCTCCCACCACTGATGTTGCTAGTCCTCATTGCCCTGATCTTGAAGCTATACTATAGAGAATGATGGTGAAAAAGGATAATAAACCGGTTGCATAGGTGTTGGTTAAGTGGCATGGAGTACCCGTAGATGCTGCTACCTGGGAATTTCTTACTGTCCCCAAGACTAGGTTTCCTGATTTGATCCTTGAGGTCAAGGATCTTCTATAGAGGGAAGTACTGATACAAGCATTTCAGGGAAGTAGTTACATTGTTAGTAGAAGTGGAATTAGTTACACAGTGAAAGCGGTACTAATGTTGATAGCTCAAGAAGTTAGTGCGACACGTCAATAAAGTAGTTAGTGAGGCAGTTAGTAACAATTGATAGTGATAGTCAGCTAGTATAAATCATTGTAATTTCATTCATTGCAGTTATCAATCAAATAATACAATTCAGTTTCTACACTCACTCTTCTTCATTTCTTATCTTTCGTTTCCTATTGAGTTATTCCACTCGAATTCCTCTGTAGAATTCCTGTTGTAGTTCGAATTCACTCGAGTTTGTCGTGAGTTCCTTGAATTCTATTATCAGGCCGACATAAAATTGAGTCACCATCACCCTTTTACAACATCACTATTCCATCAGATATGAATAACAAAAGAAGAAAAAAAAAAGAATGGTTGAATTTGAAATCAATCTATTAAACAGTTAAGCTTTGTTGAACAATGAGGAAGAAGGAAAAGGGTCTTTTTTCTTTTTTGAAAAGTAAGTAAAAAATAGATTTGAAATAATTTTTAATTGTTTAAAATATAAAACTTATTTTTCTATAATTTGTAGGGCCTAATGACACTTGTGAAAGTTTGATTCTGTCTCTTTATTATAATTTTCGCAAGTGAGCGACACACATAATATTTTATGAAATAATGCCTAATAGATACTTATTTGTTAATATTGGAGTATCTAACAGGTACAAGATTGAGTTGAGGTATCTAAGTGATTTTTTCACATAACTTTAAGGGGTCGTGAATGACTTAAGCATATTATATTTATCAGATAATAGGATTTTTAAAATTTGTGATTTTAAATGTAATAAGCATTAATTATATGAAGATTTTGAAATTTGTAATTGTAAACATGAATTTAAATTTAAGTAATAAAATTCAAAATATAAGGGCCACAACACTTAATTTTTTAATATAAATTTTATTTTTTTTTTAAAATAAAATTTATATATCTATGTTTATATCTATATCTATATCTATATCTATATCTATATCTATATCTATATCTATATCTATATCTACACTCTATTAAAAGCATGAAAGGCCTTGGAAGTGTTGTTTGAATTTTTTGACTTTCACTAAAAGTCTTTGTTTTAAATAAAATCATATTTTCGCTATTTTTCTAATAGTTAAGAGTTGAAAATTAATTAAATCTTTATAGAAAAACCTTTTCATATTAGAAGTTATCAGAATTAATGACAACTAATACCTTTTTCATTAGTTTAAGAATTTAAGAATATTTACAAAATCTAGAAATAAATATGATACGTTAAAATAAGAAATTATAAGAAGTACCAAATTTTTTAAGTAAGAAGTATGTAATAAAAAAATTTCTAAAGTTTAATTTAACTTTAAAAGCAAGAAAAGATTTTAAATATAGGAAAAAAATAACTGTAACAAATATTATACAAATCGATGCGTTTCTCTTAGCCTCTAATAGCAAAGAAAAGAGGTATTGCATGACAAAAGCAAAAGTGATGATTCATCAATCAGTTGAAACTTCTGGTGATAAAATATATGTGTTTACAATAAAATACATTTTATGTTTACATTATTTACTAAAGTGAAAGATCTTTGAGAAGTGACTTGAACTTTTTGCACTTAATTAAAAATCTTTGCAATAGACAAAATAGTCTAATTTTAAATAATCAAAAATTACATGTACGGTTAAACTAATTTAAAATATACGCGAAAGTACTACGAGTCAAACATAGCTAATAGTTCAAAAATACTTTTATAAACAATTGTGAATAGGCTCAAATGCCATCGAACTTTTAAAAAAAGCTCATTTACGTTATTCGTTAAAAGTTGGGTTCATTTATGACATTGTCATTAAACAAATGGCCTATTCATGCCATTTTAATTAACAGAAAAAAATATTTGTTTTTTCAATACCCCTTTTTACACATGACAAATAATAATTCGGCCACGTCACTAATTAAATCAATCAAAATTAAAAGCCCCTAAACAAAAAAGAAATCTGCACGTATCCACAGTTACCACCAATTAGACATGACACCTCAACCATTACCCCGTTCTGAATGACGATACGAAATACCCATCATATATAATAACTAGTAAATATGTCCGTGCTTCGCGCGGTCATAAAAACATATTTAAATTAAAAAAAAATATATAAAGTAGCATATTTAAATATTAAATTACAAAAAATAACAACACTTTTATCAAATTACATTTTGTAGCATATGCATTTGTATGTATTTATATTTTTATAGCAACAATTTGCAAAAATACAAAATACATATCGATCATAAGGACAGTAAAAATCATATGTATTTGTATTTTTGTAGCAACAGTTTGCAAAAATACAAAATACAACTTACTATATTATGTAATTATGAAACTGTTGTTATGAAACTCACAATTAAAGGGATAAGTTTAAATTATCAAACTCTCTTTTCTTATGAAAATAAAAATACTTATAAACATGTAAATTTGCATTCATTAGAAAATGTGAATTTCAACAAAGATGTAAGAAATTTTAAATTATCTGTATAGGATTTTTAGATAACTATTTGTAAACATCAATTAACGCATGTTCAACATCAATAGCATTCGAATTCTTTTAATTATATTTTTGAAAGCTTAATGCTTTTTCTCTGGACTTTAATGTGTTATTTATGCAACAATTTAAAATATAAATTTTTCAAATATTAGCTCATAAAGATATTCGTTCCTGGTACGACTGAAAATATAAGCACCATCCCACTGTACTATAAAGATCTAATCACATTTAAAAACTTGAAAGAATATTTTCGACACTCTCCAACTTGCTCTAATGTATCACTACGTTACTCTTACTTTTTTTCTCGAAGTTGAAGGAAACTTGACAACCTCCAAGTTTACCTTTGGAAATTTCACAAACTCAGAAATTCCATACATACAGTAAATCTTGAAGGCAACAAAAAAAGACAAATAAATTACAAATTAAAAATTTTTCTTTAGCCATTTTCATTGAATATGTTCTTACTAATTTTACCTGGCTACTTTCATGCTATGAAAACTTAGTGCTAGAAAAAAGATTTAACTTCCTGCTAATTAGGTAACCAAGTTAACTTACAAAAAAATATAAATAAAATTTATACCCCATAATCAAGTGCTTTAAGAAAAAGGCCTGATGAAACATAATGCAACATTTAACCAAATATTAAAATAAAGAATAATACATAATGCGGTTTTTAAGAACTTACGTTGTCCACAAAATATTAGAATTTCACCATGACAAAATTAGAGAATATTGAACAACATACAACGATGATTTTCTAAAATTCGAAGGAAACAGCAATCGAGATGGTGACTAAAATCAAACCTCTTTTCTTTCACTTCAAAACTTTTAAATTCTTTTTGAATCCCCTCTACCATATCTTTGTGCTTGATGAATATGTGTGTTTCTCCATGCAGGTCTTGCGTTTCAATGTGTGTGTGTGTATATATGTATATGAAACAGATCTTTTATTAGGACAAAACATTTTCGAAGCTTCAAAACTCACATAAATTTTACATTTAAAAGAGTCAGCTAACAATTAACGCAAGATAAGCAGTGCCAGAAAACAAATACAGGTTTTAGTTCAAAGACAACTTTCAAATTTATCCCAACGTGTGGGACTTTATGCAACATGTATTAATCTTTGACAATCTAGAGAAGGAAGTAAACAGAAAAAGGAAATGGGCCAGTTACAGCTCCATTCATGATCGATTTGCCTCATTTTAATTTTCTCTTACTTTAGGTTTTCTGATGTGTTTGAGAACGTTTTGGTCAATGGGAAAATGTGGGAGAGTTTCTTCTTTCAATGTGAATATTATATGTTAGCGAAGGCTTCTCCTTGAATCCAGAAACGGCAAGCATAAAAGCTACTATGATTTATTACCGATTGTGGGCAGATTAGGATCCACGTTTCGGAAGCTTCGGGTGCCACCTTATTTTGAACAATAACGTATACTTCGTACGATATTTTTAGGATAGTGGAGTCAATATTAAGGAATAAACTATAATTATTATATCAACAAATACTGGTATTACATGAAGTGTAAGAAGAGGTTAAGGGTTCCATTCTTCGTAGCCACAATATGTTTTTTTAAGAGAAAACAGACATATAGTGCTAAAAATCATTCTAAAAAACTGAAAATACAGTGTTGAGCGGGGATCGAACCCGCGTTGCTGGAGTAAAACTCAACCATTTTGATCACTTGCACCACCAATTCCTTTGGTATTGTGAGTGCCAAGAGTAATATTCATACATTAACTAATACATATACACATAAATATGCAGAGTTTCAATCGAGAAGTGCGGGTGCCGTGGCACCCCAAACCTTGTGAATAGATCTGCCCCTGATTGTGGGCAACATTAAAACGGTACAAACTTGCTCCTTATATATATATAGGGAGAGAGAGATTACAATATAACATTATAAGGTATACAAAACAGCCCCTTCTCATACATTATCCGAACTTT
Source organism: Capsicum baccatum var. pendulum (assembly GCA_030864225.1). NCBI lineage: Eukaryota > Viridiplantae > Streptophyta > Magnoliopsida > Solanales > Solanaceae > Capsicum > Capsicum baccatum. The sequence continues at coordinate 33,177,703 of CM061559.1, read as the reverse complement.
AATCGATTTTGGACAATCTAATCCCGTGCCCGAAGGCCTAAACATGAAATCTAATCTCGTGCTTTCTAACACGGATTTATACTATACAAATAACCTTAGCTTACCTAGATGTCAACCACTAGTGGAAAGGATGAACCAATGCAATTTCTCATCTTCTATCAAGATTACAGATGCGTTACTCCTCGAAAATCTATCGGTTTACACCCCGTTCACACCCATCTTTGCCCTTTCCATAGCTACAAGACATGGGCGGCAACTCTTAGGGTTTTTGGAGGCCTCCACGTCTTTGGTTTAGTTTGTGAAGAGAAAAGAAATAAAAATACGTTAAGTGCGTTTTTGGTTTGCGTAATGTCGTTATACGGTCGGCGTGTCGCTATAGAGGAATAAGTCCCTCTATAGCGGGATGATATTAGCCCAATTCAACTTCTTCAAGTTTCAAGATTTTAAGGAAAAATTACATAAACTAGCAACTTTAAAATAATAATTATAAGTAATAGCAATCGTTTCTTAAAATTACAACTATTAGTAAAAGTAGCAATATTTTACCTCTTTAATTAATTGACGCATGACATTCACTATCTTTTTTTCACTATACCCTTATCACGTCTTTTTACCTTCTGTTTACCTATTTTCACGCACAAACAAAGATTCAATTTCCTCCAATATCTCCTTCGACTATTTTTTTTTTTAAAATCCGAAAATTTCTCCCTAAATCTTGATAAACCTTGTTTCCACATTTTATGGTAAGTGATTTTTCAGTTAATGCATGTTAAATTTTTCTTATGACTTCTTCTTTTTCTTGTTCGTCAGTATTTTTTCCATATAATTGTGTGTGTTTAATTTGGAGGGTTTTTTTAGGTTTAATTTCGTGTGTTGATTTTTTTCTTGTTTACTGCTATAATGTCAAAGCATGCAAATTGTTCTATGAATTTTGATGAAATACCATCTTTTGGCCTAGGTTTAACCCAAGATGAAAACATTAAATTTGTTTCTTGTAGTAATCAGCCAAAGAGAAGTCTTAACTTACAAGAGTTGAGATCGAAGAAACGAAACGATCCCCAAAAGTCTGCTGAAATAATGAAACGGAAAGCAGTGAGAGAATCTTTGTCCGCCAAATCTAAAAAAAATAAAAAAAACAGCGAAAAAAAGAAAGCCAGATGAAAAATCTCATTCAAGCCCGATTTCATCTGATTATGAATCATTATCTTAAGAAGAGAAAGTTGAGGAGGTATTGTTGCATTTGTAAAATTTTGTAGTTTATGTACAATATGTTAATATATGTATTTTATATATGCAATTAATAAGTTGTGTGCTTATTTTAGCTTTCAGTCAAGTTATGAAATTTGTAGTTCCCAATGTGAAGATCTATATATGTTATGTTATAGATATGTAATTCTGAAAATTTAGGGGATTTGTTACTTATAAGTTTTAGAGTTGTATTTATTCTGTATTAGATATTTAAGATATGTATTTTTGTATTTAACTCTTATGTAACATATTATATTTGATAATGTTAATATTTGTATTTATATATGTTTTCATTAGATAATTTGTATTTTTGTATTTAAGTCTTTTGTAACATATTGTATTTGATAATGTTAAGATTTGTATTTGTATCTGTTTTCATTAGATAATTTATATTTTTGTATTTAAGTCTTGTATAACATATTGTATTTGATAATGTTAAGATTGTATTTGTATATGTTTTCATTAGATAATTTGTATTTGTATATGTATTTTTCATTTGTTGTGATCATCTATCGAATATATATGTATTTTGTATGTCAGGGATTACATGAAATGTATTTATTACTAGATAGTTATGTATTTTGTATTTTGTTATTCATAAAATTTGTATTTTATGATCACTTATTTTTTTTATTTTTTTTATATGATCACAATGTATGTATTTTGATGATTGTTATCTTATATTTCTAGCAATGATGTACTCATATAATACATATGCTAATTTTTTATTTTTATGTTGTAATCCAACTTTGAAGATGTATTTGTATAAATACATATATGGCATTTTTAGACATATAATTGTATTTTTATTTTTTATAGATTTTGCGCGATAATATATATATGGCAAGAGCATTGCCTAAATTTGCACCACATATCAGTTGTCATACGGTCAATGACATTGAAGAACGTATTAAGGCAATGCTAACGAAGAATCAATTCAAGAAGTTTTGTACTGAAAGTATTTTTGGTGTTTTAATGAAGAAAAAGAATTGTGTTGTGCAAGCGCAATTAGGTAGATGCATTATGTCACTGGAGACTACGGAAAGTTCAACAAGTGACATAATAATTCGTGCAAAGGGCACAACCCTGCATTTTAGTCTTAGAGAATTTGCTGTAGTAACTGGTTTGAATTATCATTCAAACATGGATGATTTTGGGTTTGATGAAGACGTTCCAAATAAAATTATTGATCAGTATTTTGATGGTTCCAGATTTATTCAGAAGAAGAAATTATTTGTTGCTGTTACTGATAAAATATGGGGGTATGAGAATGATGAAGATGCGTTCAAGTTTGCTAATTTATATTTTATTCATGGATTTTTGCTTTCGTCTGTTGATACTGTCATTATTCCACGCCTCCATTTTGATCTGGTCGAGAGTGATCGTTATAGGGACTATCCTTGGGAATTGGTTGCATATGAAGAATAAGCTAAAAGTTCGAATAAAAAGTTGAAACCCACAGAAAAATTTTACATGCTTCATGAAATGCCACTTGCCATCCAGATTTGGTTGTACGAGTGTTGTTCTGTTGTCCCTCGTACTGTTGCTTCCAAGGTGGATTCTCAAATACCACATCTTCTAAATTAGAAGACAAATGCTATTCGTCCACGATATGAATCATTGATGGAAAGTTTGTTTAATGATTCAAATGATAAGGTTAGTTTTCTGAAAATATACTGTTTTATGTGATGTTTTGATTATGTTGTAAATACATTTACTATATTCATATATGTTAATTTATAAAAAATAGTGGGTGAATGATTTGAATTACTGTCAAGGTTAATTGGTTATCATGTATGTTGTAGGTTGTTTTCAAGAACATTGAGCCGACACAAAAGGAGATTTCAACCTTTCAGATACCAAAGAAGGTTTTTCATAGAGGTGAAAGTCATAAAGAAGATTATGTTGATTCTGATGATGATTTTTAGGATCCTCCACTTAAACACCAACTTTCAATCAGCAAAAAAAAATATCAGGACGATTTGTCAAATTTATCTGTCAAGAAAAAGTTGAAGAATCAATCAAAAGGTATATATCAGCATACACCAAAAAGGACTCCTCCAAGTCATGCTGTGAAGATGTCTTCTGTGAAGACACCAATTTTCAAGACGATTCAATCAAAAGAAACAGTACCTTCAAACAGGAAAGACATTTCGGTTCAGTCGTCTGATATGTCTTTTTTCAATCGTGAAGACGAAGATGATGTTCTTTCTAAGAAAGTGTTTGAAAAGTTTCGTGATGAGGTAATTTATACTTAAGACTTTGGTATTTTCGTTTCTTTCATATCTGATTTCAATTCTTTGAATTCAAGTTCGCAAAGAGTTTAATGACATTCGAAATTTAGTAACAACAAGGTGTGATCAAATAATGAATTCAATAAATGAGATGAAGGTACAAAGTTTTTAGTTTTATAAAGAATAATTGTTAAGTACAGCTGATTTGTTATATACATATACAACATATGTATTTATGTTTGAATAAATACTTATTCAATATGTATTTATGTTTGAATAGACACATATTTAATATGTATTTACGTTTGAATAAATACATATTTAGTTTGTATTTATGTTTGAATAAATACAGTGGATTTATTATATGCATATAACAAATACAAACATATGTATTTATGTTTGAATAAATACAAATTTAATATGTAATTAGGTTAGAGTAAATACATATTAAGAATGTGTTTATATTTGGATAAATACATATTTAATCATATGTATTTATATTTTTTCAATGACAAGAAACAAGAAAAAGACAAAGATTGTGATACGGCTCAAATGGAGGAAGGTGATAAGAATACATCACCACATCAATCAACTCCAACGACTGTGGAAGGTTTTAATAAGAATCCTGAAGGCATATTTGTAAGTAATTTTGTGTTCATTTGATGTTTTAAATATATTTGATCTGTTAAATAAATATAAAACAAATTTATTATGTATTTGAATAAATACATATGCACTCAGATATACATATGTAGTACAAAACTAATCAAATGTTATATTAATTTTGATCGTCATACATATTTAATATTTTTTACACCAATAAACAGGTTAAAGATTATGAATTTGTCAAACCACAATTGGATGAAGCTGATAAGGATACTTCACAGCATGAGTCCACACAAATTTTACATCATGATTTTGATAAGAGTCCTGAAGGCACGTTGGTAAGTAAATTATTTTTATTCATATGTATATTAGTTTTTAATACTATTGAAATTTCTATTTATATATATGAACTATACATGTCATCATTATTTATGTTTAGGAACAGGTTATTGAAGAGAACACAAAAAAATAAAGCATCAATTTTATGAAGTTGTATAATGCGGATAATGATGTTGTTTTGGTAATTTGTTGATTCTTATTTTTATGATGTATATTAATATAGGTGAATATTAATATTTCCAATGTTTTATTGTTTCCTTTATTAAAGGACAAAATTGATACCTCCGTGCATGAAGTAAGAGATGTCTGTGATTCAACGGTATGATGAATAAATTAACATTTTATTTTAATTTCTGAACAAATATTGATGTTATTTAATATGTTTCAACATGTTGAACAGAGCAAAAAAATTGTTGAGGAAAGTGTGAGTGAAGCACAATTTTCAAATTCACAAAACACATTTCCAAATGAGGTGCTTAGAAGTATCAATCTTGATTTCATACAACAAAATTTGAGAGTTCGAGATGATTCAAAGGTATGCTTAATTCTTGCATAATTTATGTTTACTTTCTTTGTTATTGTATCAACTTTAAAAGATTTGTGTATATTTTAAACAGAACACTAAAGTGGCTGCAGAAATAATTGAAAATACATCAATGACTGATTGTGAGAAATCAATTTTGGATGAACAAATTAATTCAGAAGTCCACACCCATGGAGCAGTTTTTTGAGAAGGGAAGTCTCAACTAGATTTACATGATTCCCAAGTAACAATTCCTGATGAGTTGCTACCCAGTCTTAACGAATATATGAATCTGGAAAGAAGTATTATTGTTCATCCATCTGCAAATAAAGAACAAACTCCTATGAATGTTTCAAGAATTAAGAGACCATCTAAATTCAAGGAATCACCATTTACTATAAAATTTGGTTCAGCAGAAGGTTTGTGCTTTTAACTTTTTTTTTTTTGCTGTATATACCAAACTTCTTTATTTTATTTATTAATTATTTTTTCCATTTTATTGTAATATGAAAAGAAGCACAGAAGTGCAGATAAAAAAATTCAAACAGAAGCATCCATTTGTATCTCATCCAATTCTTGATATTGAAGACACTAAGGTCACCAATAAGTTCATGATGTGGCTTTCAATGGACCTTCTCAAATATCATGCAAAAAAATAAGTACTTTACAACTTAATTATATTATTCATTTACATTTTCTATTTATTATTAAGTAGAATATTTAATCAATTAACATAAGCAACAAAGGGGAACATTATCTGAAAAACAAGTCCAAGATATCAGTTTGGAATTTTGGCATTCTATCAGTTGAAGACAAGAATTGGTTCTACGTTATGGGTACTCCCGAACAGTCATGGTCAGATTAGGTGAGTTACAAATTTATATTATAATTAATTATAGTGATTATCTACAATATGTATTTTCTTATATACATATGTAGCATATCATATTTTCAGATACATATGTACATGAGTATATACATATAGTGGCTTACACATTGAAAATTTAGTTTTGGGTAGTTGCTTTTACAAATCATCTTTTATTTGATGCAGCAAATTGATATTTGCCTGTACTATTTAAGAAAGTCCAAGTATGAACCAAATAGCTCATTTATGTATAGCACAGTTGACTGCAATTTCATAAACATTATAAGAGCTGTGTTAGCTGTGTATTCAATTGATGATCCAACGCTTAATGCTGGTGGAAAGGAATACCATTTGAATGAGTACATAAGTGGATTTCGCATGCATGCTGTTGTTCCATGGCATACAGTTGATCATATATTCATTCCTATCAACATAAATTCCAAGCATCACTGGGTTCTGGCTGTACTTTCTTTCAACAGTAGATGCATATACGTATATGATTCACTGTCATATACTGGTCATGATTCTGCTGTGCTTGCTGAAGTTGAGAAGTTAGCTGAGGTTATACCTTACTGTCTTTTGGCATGTAAATTCTATGAGAAGAAAGGTATTGATATTGACAATCATCCAAATTACAAATTAAATGATAAACATGATCTTTTTGATGTTTACATTACAGAAGATTTGCCTCAACAACCATGTGGCAGCTTGTAAGTTTTGAATATACATATTATATATATATATATATATATATATATATATATATATATATATATATATATATATTCTACTAATACTTATTAATTTCCATAGAAGCAGGGATTGTGGGTTATATATGATTACATATGTTGAGTGCCTTATATTTGATGGAAGTGTTCCAAAAATTAACTTTCATCCAGATCTTCTCTGCACGAGATACGCTTCAATGTTGTGGGATTATGGTACAAAAAAATAAGAAGAGAAGGCACAAAGTGATGATGAAGCACCAAGTAGGCCTCGTAGGAAAATTCAGTTAACAGAAGTTACTGAAGTACATGATATTTGACTTTTATTTTGAGATGGATGTTTTTGATAACAATAAACATTTTGTTGACAACCTTTTTGTTGAATATATTTTAGGTTTCATATGTTAATTCAATCATCAATGGCAATATTTTTCTATGTTTAATTATTGTGATACTTAGTTTTTGTGTTGTTTATATTACAATATTTAGTTTAGTTTACTATTATGCATATATACATAAATAAATATATAATGTAAATGTATTTTAAGCATAATAGGCCAAACGAAATATGTCCTGCATGTTCAAAAAATTCATATAACCATACATGATTTTTGACAAATCAAATAATGCACATTTATATTATTGCTTCATACAGCTACAAAGATTCTAAACTTTCAGAGGATAACTAAAACTTCTACATATGTATATTTTAAATACAATTTGCTTTCAACAATAATAACTGAATCTCATTACATAAACAATATATACATACATACATACATATATATATATATATATATATATATATGTATATCCTAAATACATACAGCTGGACACATATTTGAAATCAAATATATTTATAATTAAATATCTTACCAGCTCCATCCATGGTACATGCAGCTACGAAATTCCATTAAACAGTCCTCTTAAATGACTTGCATCCACAACTATGACAGGTCTACAATGCAGGAATCCTTGAATAAAGGTAGTTAGTGCAATAAATATATACAAAGACTCATTGTCCTCATTCTTTTTCATTCTTATATGTGAATCGGGTTAACTAGTGTTTAACATATGAATGTATGCAGGTAGTTTCCTGTATGATGCTGCTGGTTTCCCTCTTAACTCTTCAAGTGCTTGCTCTTTGGCTGGCCAACACATAATATATGTTAAAATCCATACTCATGTCTTCCTTCATATCACTTCTGATTTCAGATGGACTGTATTTCCGTTTGTGACATTTAAATTTTAGTTTGACTATACCACTAATCAACTTATTAGTAACATGCAATTTAGGATAAATATTATCTTTGATCGGACAGGTATGTTCTGATAAACATTCTCTGACATTAAACATTCCAGATTCACCGATATCAGATGCACAAAATAAAAAAGCACAATTACCGGATCTGCACAACAACGTATAACTGCAATAAATAAATAAATACATATGCTCAAATACAATTAACCATATGAAAAAATAAATAACTAAATTTATAATACACTTACCAGGTTTTACTCGATCTTGCAGATAGTGTTCGAAACTTTTCACGAATTAAATAGTCCTTCATAACTGATTTTAATACTCTTTTGAGATATAAACTTGATCAACGTCAATATGTTTGTGATGTAGGTCGGAGATAATAAATTTACTTGTATCCATTTCAAATACATCCAAACATTCTTCTGATGTAGTAACTATTAACGCTCTTTGAGTACTTGTAATTTCCACGTTACTCGCACTGACAAACATCTTTAGACTTTTCAAATTACACAATTATGAACTGACAATTCTGCTGAAATTATCCCTGTCAGAAATACTCACATATAAAGGCAAATTACTCAAATCCTTCAACTCTTTTTTCTGCATAATATAGACCTTCAAACCCATGTCATTACGTATACGTATTTTCTCCGCACTATCTGTTAATTGATATTCGATTTCAATGCATCTGCACGTTAAATCAACATCAACATAAGAAGCAAGTAACGTGTACAGTTGATCATATGTAGAGTTTACACTCAACAATATTGCATCACTCTTGTACTCTTCATATTCTTGCTCATAATTCCATCTTCCTGAATGTTTAACAAGAACAACAATGCTTCCCATCTTCAATTTGTAGAAAACCACAAAATAGTAAAAAATAAATTAAATATCTAATTCGTAGTATACAGAACAACCAATTCGCTAATACAAAACTCCAAAGCGAATTCACACAAAAATAATTTAATCGAAACCAACTTATCAAAAATTAAAATTCAGATTAACGTTTTACAATTGCTTCTCAACTTTCAAACTTTATAACAACAACGCCAAATTTGAAATTGTAAAAAAAATGCTTCAACAATTGAACAATACCTGTAATTGCACTGGTTTTTTTTTAATGTGCTTCAGAATGCTAGTTGATGAGAAAAAATTTACGTTTAACTAGTAGTTCTTTAATTTGAATATGTATTTTGGATTTTGATTTTAGTTTCTGTTTATGAAAAAAGTTATTTGAATTTGAATTATTTGTTGTAATTTAACGGTGATGTAAAAAAAGAATTTTAAAAGGTAAGAGAATTTGTTAATTAAATGTGCCATAAATTATGGAACTGCTGTTTACCATTTTAAACTGAAACTGATTAGCATTATATTAGGAACATAATATATTGTTGTATCTGTATTTAACTAGCAACAGTTTACTCAAATACAAAATACATATTGCTATTTTTTGTAATTTTAAAACTGTTGCAAGAAAAATTACAATTAAGGCTCTATAGTTGTTATTTATGAAATTTTTCCAAATTTTAACATACGTGGCCCACAAAAATTTTATGAATATAATCTCAGTAATGTTCATACTTCACACCTATCTCGAGATGGTTACTAGTAATGATAGATTAGATCGTTATTAGCTCATTGGTCTAGACAGGGACGACTCAAGGATGAAGTTAGCTAGTAAAACGTTTGCACCTCCAAAATATTGAGGCCTCGAAATCTTTTTTAATGATAAATATTATGATTTTATTATCACTTAAAACAATAATGAAAATTGTAAAAGAAAAGGAGGGGGGGAGGGGGTTCAAAATTTATCTATAAATATATAAAAAAAATCTACCTTTTTATCAAAATATGTTAAAACTTTGAATTAAATAACGAAAATCTTCATTTCAATAAATAAAGCTTTTACAACAATATGGAAGATAATGTATTGCAAACGCATGACTAGCATTTTATTAAGTAGGATTAATCTTTAGTTATATATTACTATGTGAGGTTAACTTAAAGTTTTATGTCATTTAAAAATGTTATATTTAAAATAACAAGTATATGAAAATAAAAAAATAACTCTAAATTATTATTTTATATATACTTAATGCCTCTAATAAAAAAAAGTTGTTTTAGCTCAGTAATTTATTAAGATGCCCTTGATTTAGGAGTGGCAAACAGGCGGATTGATTGGATTTGAACGGGTTAAATATGGATCGAGCAAAAATGGTTTGAATTGTAATTCTCCCATATAAATATGGGTAAATATGGATTTGGTCAAATATGGATTGGGTAAAATGGTTGCAACCCACTTTAACTTCTAAAGTCTAAAACTTAAAACTTATATATTATATCAACTTGACTTTTTTTTTAATTTTTTTTAAATTTTTTTTTTCTGTCACTCTTCTATATGTAGCCTCTAGTCTTTTTTCATTTTTTTCTTTTTTCATTTCCCTTTTTTCTCTCTTCTATCTGTACCCTTTGCTTCTATTTCTTTTTTCTTTTTTTTTTTCTTTTCCTTCTTAGTCTCCTTTTTTTCAAATTTTTATTGCTTTTATTTTTACTTCTTTCTCATTTTTTTTGTTGTATTTTATGTTTTATATTTTTTTTATTTTCGAAGAACATGGTTAAACCGAGCACAAATTATGAATGATGACTGAAATATTATAACCACTCAGTATATTTATATTCACCATTATTTTTTTTCTTTTTCCTTTTCTCCTTTTTCATTATTTTTTGTTTTTGATTTTTTTTGTATTTTCTACCTGTCTATCTTTTTTTTTTTTTTTGATTTTTCTTTCTATTTTTGATTTTTTTAGGATAATGAAAATACTATATATATGAAGCTAGACTTTCCCATAAATCGAGGTCTATGTGGATCCTCAAACATATATAAAATAGAATAAAGATGGACCAAACTACTTAATACAATTGTATTTGTATTTGTTTTTTTAGACTTCAAACTTTATTTGTATTTTATAGTTTGCACCGTCATATATATTTTATATAATTCACACTTATATTTTAAAAGGACTGTTTTGTATTTGTAAGTTGACTGTGTATTGTATTTGTATTTGTATTTATATTTGTATTTGTATTTATATTTGTATTTGTATTTGTATTTGTATTTGTATTTGTATTTGTATTTGTATTTGTATTTGTATTTGTATTTGTATTTATAATTGCATTTGTTTCATTTGTTTGTATTTGCATTCATAGTTGATAGTATCATTTGTATTTATAACAATTGAAAAACAATAGTTATTTATCTTTCTACGAACACTTATATTTATATATATCGATACAAATTTTATTTTATTGATATAAATTGAACAAAAAAATTGAATGCAAAGAAAAAAGAAAAAAATTGACGAAAAAGAAGAAAGAAAAAGTGTAAGAGATGAGTAAAAAATAAATGGCAAGAAACAAAAAAATGAAAAAGAAAAAAAAGTAAATTAAAGGAAAAAATAAATAAAAAAATAGTAAATTAAAGAAAAAAAAATAGAAAAGAAAGAGAAATAAAAGATAGAAAAAATAGTAATAAAGGAGTGAGACTATGGATTATATTTAATCAATAAGAGATTCTATGAATTGTATAGGCTAAATGGGATAATTAAAAGCTTATATTTATTAACACATGTAGGTCTCAAGCGAATACGAATGATGAAATAAGAATGAGAAAGGGGAAAACGAAAAAAAAAAAAAATACAAAAGAAGAAAAATGACAAAAATGACGAACCAAGAATGAAAAAGAGGGAATGAAAATACAAAAAAAAAAAAAAGAATGTGAAGAAAAAAGAAATAAAATTGAAAAGAGAAAAAAAATTGATGAAAAAAGAAGAAGGAAAAAAGTGTAAGAAACGAGTAAAAATTAAGTGAAAAAACAAAAAAAATGAAAAATAAAAAAAAGTAAATTAAAGAAAAAAACAAAGAAAAAATAGTAAATTAAAGGAAAAAAGAAAGAATAAACAAAACAAAAATTGGAAAAAAAAAGAAGAGAAATTAAAGATAGAAAAAAATAATAATAAAGGAGTGAGACTATGAATTATATTTAATTGATAAGAGATGCTATGAATTGTATAGGCTAAATGGGATAATTAGAAACTTATATTTATTAGCCCATGTAGGTCTTAAGCGAATACGAATGATGAAATAAGAATGAGAAAGGAGAAAACAAAAAAAAAGAATAAAAAAGAAAAAAGAAATATGAAAATAGATGAAAGAATGAGAAAGAAAAAAAGAAATTATAAGAAACGAGTAAAAAATGAAAAAAAATGAAAAAGGCAAAAAGTAAATTAAAGGAAAAAATAAAGAAAAAGCAAAAAAAAAAAAGAAGAAAAGAAAAAAAATTGAAATTTTAAGAATAGGTGGGTGATCTCTGTGTTTAAATGGGTACCCATATTTACCCATTTTATCCATATTTGTATGAGCTTTTAAAATGAGTTGAAGTCCATATTTACCCATTGAAAATATGAGTGATCAAATTCAATAAATATCGGTTAAATGAACTCTTTTCACAAATATGGACTGAAATTGCCACCCCTACCTTGATTATAGAGGATTTAAAATTTACCCGGCCTAAGAACACAAGACTCCAATTAAAATACCTGAAACGATATTGCTGAGCCTGTACTTGGTTTAACTCTTGAACTCGACTTTAAACTTGGTCTTTGATTTTCTTACGGTCAGTAGTCCAACTTGTTATAGATTGTTATATTATGGTGTTTGGGTACAAGAATCTGTATACATGCAACACTAACTTCAACTCTAGTTCAAGTCTAAGACAAGAACACTTTTGAAGTTACTTAACACATTCAACACTAGATTATGAATAATCTATCTAAGAAGTGTGTTTATTTTCAGAAAATAGATGAAATAGAATTTGTAAGGTCAAATCCCCCGACTTCACGGAGTGTCCTTAAGGAATAATTTCCCTCACTGTACCCAAGGTTATAGAATCTTCCTCCCAGGATAAAATGGCCTTCAATTCGAACAATAGTGGTACCTCAAATTGTCGGATTCTACAAACTCACTCAACAGTTTGATTGATCATACAGAATGTTTTGAAGACAAGAAGAGAGTTTGTAATTCAGAAAATTCGTTTCTAAACCTATAGATGAAAGTAGGTTTATATAACATTCATATGCCTCTTCTGAAAAGTGGTAATGTTTCACTTAAAAGGTGTGACCTTTCCTGAAAAATTATGTCTGTTCGTCCAAAGATTGTATCTTTTCCGAACAGGCAATTGAAGGATTGCATCCTTCCGAAGCATTAGTTCGAAACAGTGCATCCTTCAGAAGCATCAGTTCGAAACAATGCATGCATGCATATAACTAGAGGATCAAAATACAGAAAAAATTTATTACGTTTTTATTTTCCCTTCGGATTAGCCTTAGCCAAAGCCGAGCAACGACAACAACAACGCGAGGCATCTCTTATTTCTTGTCTTACTTACCAAGTGGAACAAGTGTTTCTTAATATAAACACTTAAAAGTCACATTCTCCCACCAATGTGGGAGAAATAATATACTTTCCATTTTAGAGTATACTTTTTATTTTAGTGTTTTCTTCTCTATTTTACCTTCTACTTGATTTTCTCCATTTTCCATATACTTTGAACCCAACACAACTAACTAGTCTTAACCCCGTTTGACCCGATATCAAATTACGATACCAGAAACTTAGCCCCGTTTGACCATACAAATTTTTTACTATTTTTTTTTAAAAAATATAGCATTTTATACAAAAAAATATTGTTTGGCTAAAAATTCCAAATACAAATCCTCTCAACCTCGTCATCGACTAACATCTGTTTTGTTTCCTATGCAACGTCATCGAGATTGATATGTGCTAGTTCACTGCTTTCTTGGTTAAGTTTGTCAAATAATTTGTGAAGTGTGCTTAGACTTTTGTTTTTCTATATCTCATAATTGGATTTGGCTTCTTTTCATTTTTCTCAAGTTTTTACTTGGATTGGGATACATGTAGTTTTAAATTACTGGTCGAGATTCAATTAATTAAAACAAAGCACTAACTATGGTTAGAATAATTAATTACTTTCATAAATTTGCTCCTAAAATATGTTTGCAATTCCATAAATTTTAAAAAATAAATTAATTTTATCTATTTTAGCTTTGAAATTTAATCAAATTGACTCATGTAAATCGAGGGAAGCATATCAAAAGTAATGGAGAGAGTACATCTTATTAGCCTTAGTGTATCTTTCCTCAATATTGTAAAAGCTTTTTTTTTGTGTGTGTGTTTAGATATAACAATTTTTCTTTCTCGTCATGAGTAAATTATTCTCCCGCATCAATTTTTTTTTTCTTCTCTTTGTCATCCCTCAATATGCTCACATTATCATTCAAAAGATAAAAAAATGGGAAATAAACTTCTACCACTGCTGTTGCTGCTGCTGATGATCATATTACTATTACTACTACTACTAATAATACTAATAATAATAATAATAATAATTTTAACAACAACAGTAATAATTTTTTAAAAAATTTACAATAATATTTACCAAATAAAAAATAAAAAAGTGTAGCAGGACACATTTTAAATTTTAGGAGCAAAATAAATTTAAGCACTCCAACTTCAAATTCTCCATTACTCCCTCAAAGGTGGATCTATTGTTGTATCAAAATTAATATATTTAATAAAGAAAGTGAAAAAAAAGGGTAAAATTCATAAATAGCATAGTTAAGATCATAACTATTGAGATTCATAGCAACATTTTTATAATTACTTAAACTAGCAACTTGTATTTTGTATTTGAACAAACTATTGCTATAAAGATACATATACAAATTATTTTATTGTTCATATTTAACTCAAATCAATTGAGTTAAATATGGTATAATTAGCCATGAATTAAATGTGGAGATTTTTTTTTCATTAAAACCTCTTAATTAATGTGATTTCCGTTATTTGTTACCAACCGAAATAAAAATTCAAATTTTAGTTTCACATTATCGTTTTCATAAAAAAAAAATCAAAATCAAATTCAACTGAAACTTCTTTTGTTCAATATCTTCGAAAATTCAAATTAAATCATTACTGTTGTTGAAGGTATGCTTTCTTATATGAATTTCATCAGTAGTTTGCATTCGATCAAAATTTTTTCGTTCTGAATTTTTTTTGAACCATTACTATTATTTCGTTCAATTTTTTTTGAGTCATTGCTGATGTTTCATTCAAATATAGTGATTAAAATTGATTTTTCGATAAGTTATTTTTGAATATTTTGAGCTATTAACGATTTTTCGTTAGAGTGATCAAAATCGATTTTTTATTACGTTGTACAATTTAACAATTTATTTCGTTAAATTATTTTTGAATATTTTGTAAACGAATTTCAAAAAAAGAAGAAGTAATGCAATAGTAAATTGAACTGATCGAACAGTATAGTGATCAAAATTGATTTTTCAAGCTGCTCAAACTCAATTTTTTGAAGTTCTGATTCTCGAAATTTAAGAGTATATTTGTATTTTCGTAAAGTTCAATTTTGTATATTTTGGTTGTGTTCGAATATGGATGTTACAAAGCCATCACTATAGAAAAATACATATGAAATTGGATATGTATGTATAAAAATACAAATGCTTCCATATACCTTAAATGTATATTGACTAGAACAAAAATACAAATGAAAGTGCATATGTATTTATAAAAAAATACATAATACTTCCATGTAACTTAAATGTATATTTAGTTAGTCAATTTGTATATATGGCAAACCTATATATACTGTATTGAAAAAATATTTGAAAATGTATTTATATTTCAACAAATACAAATACATCCATGACCCCAACTGCATATTTAAACAGAAAGAATACCCAAATGTATATTTCAATATTTCAATACACTGAAGATGCATAACAATTATAAAAAAAATACATATAGGCAAATACCTCTTCATAAATAGTTCATATATAAATGTATTTTTCATACATGCAACTTAGCATATGTATTTAACATACGAATACAAATAAATACATATTACCCCAAAATGTATATTTAAGCTATCAACTTGACCAAATACATATCAGCTTCACCAAAATACATATTACCCCAAAATGATATCAGTTTTACTGAAATCCCTAAATATATATTAGTAAATAAAAATACATATACACCGAAAAATACCTCTTCCTCCTCATCTTCTTTCGATTCATTACCAGACGATTTTTCAACATCGTCATTTACGACATTGCTTGACTTTACGATTTATTTTTGTCACGCCTCAAATCCTATTGGGGCGGAATGGCACCCATAACCGAGGAGGCCCGAGAGAACCAGCTCATAACCTTATACTTCCCATGCATACCTCTATGACAACCCAAAATTCGGACAGCATCATGTCGCGTATAAAAGAAAATAATCACCTGTATAATCTCGAGCACACATATATATGTATATACAATACTTGGCCGTTGGAGCCATCACGTCTATTAACAAAACACCACCTTGACTGTACATTAGGTCTACAAAGCCTCTAGACAATACACAGAGTTTAACTAAGGTCGGGACACACCCCACTATATAACTAACTTCTATACAATACCAAAAGTGACTGGTTATGACATGGAAAGCCCCGAAGCAAACTGGAGCTCACCAAAAGCAGTTGGGTATCTTGGATCCTATTTGTGCGGTGTATGAGCTGAGGTACCTGTGCCTGCAGCATGAAATGCAGGTCCCCGTGGGGGACGTCAGTACGAAATATGTACTGAGTATGTAAAGCTGTAGATAATCACATATGATATAGGAGCTCAATAGAAATCAGAAACAAGTGAATAAATCGTAATAGGAGTGGACTGCACTTACTAGAACTTATGACAACCTGTACATTATATTTATTCAATCACTTTACCTTCGTTCTTATCATCTTTGTAATCATTACTGTACTGTACTGTGACCATTAGGCTGCCTCCAGTACATATCAACTAGGATCGACCCATAATAGGCTTATGCCCCTAGGATACCACCCATAAACACATAACTAGGAATCAACCCTTGGTAGGCTTATGCCCTTGGGATACCACCCGATAAGAGACAACTTCCATCACTTAGTTCAATTAATCTTTGAGATTGTTATTTTGGTCGCCACCGCATTTTTGATACTTTAAAACAATGATACATCAATAAGAGACATATAAATATACCATCAATGCAATAACAATGAAGTAAGAACTCATTGGCACATCAATAAAGTGTTTTGGAGTCATCAATGCCATAACAATGAAGTAGGAACTTATTGGTATATCAATGAAATGTTTTGGAGTCACTAATAGCACATGAATCTTGTTCGAGTAACCGGATACCTTCTGACATTCATTAGTGCAATAAATATGTAAGATTTGGAAAACAAGTAAGTATTGGAATGTCTTGACATCTTGTAGGGTGGAAACAAGTTCATTAGTAACGTAGGACATCATACAAAATCATTATGGATCACATGTTACTGAATAACTTTGGAAACTTTCTTAATAGAACAATTGTTCACTTTCATGCCAAAGATATGGTATAGAGTATGCTTTACATACCTGACTGTCAACCTTTAATACTCGTCCCAAATGGACTTCTCATCTTTTCGGATTACTTATCTACAATGAACATATATAGCAATCTAGTATTAGCGACCAAATGTCACAATTCAATTATTTGAATTCACCAAACTAGTGGTTAAGTAGTAATCCTCAATTACACCATCAAGGGTGTCACTTTAACCCTCTTATACTCCAATTACATTCACATGTCATGCATATTCATACAACATCCTCCAATATCAAGTTTGGATTCATTTATCCTTCCAACCAATCCATTAAACCAAATTGAGCTATAGACATAAATAATCATCAATTCAATAGTATATCACCATATCCACCTTCCATAACTCAATTACCATATTCACCTTCCACAATTCAATACAACCAAACCATGCAAAATAGTCCATAACCCTATTTTCATCACTTTTCAATAACAACCAATACATATAATCCTCTATCACACATGTACATATGGAAGAGAACAAAGGCAAACAATATTCATACCTTAGAATTCACCTCTTGATTATGCAATCCTGTTTGCACAAATAATAGGTGCCGTTCGAAGCTCTCGAGATGACAAACACAGTTATCAGATTACTTTGGAATTTCTACGGTTGAATCAAAAGTAATTTAAAGGTCAAATTTGGCTAGGATTTTTTCTTTCTCAATGATTGATGATGAAAATGAGTTTTTGAACTCATATACATGTATATATACACATATTCTCGTCCATAATATAATAGAAAATGACCAAAATGCCTTTAAAATTTAAATAATGTCAAATCTGTCCTTTGGTGGACTGTTTTGATAAGCTAAAGTAGATCGACCATAACTCTTTGCTCCGATATCGGATTTGGGTGAAATTGGCATCGTTGGAAAGATAATTCAAAGGGATTTCATTTCATATAAAGTAGGCCATCCAGTTCGTCCTGTACAAGGAGTTATGGTCGTTTGAAGTTGACCTTAAAAATCTGTTTTGAGAGGCTGAAGTAAAACGAGTATAACTCCTTACTCAGATGTTGGATTTGGATGAAACCAATTGCATTGGAAAGAAGACTCAAAGATCTTTCTTTTCATAAGTCGCAGCTCTCCCAGTTCATTATATTAAGGGAGTTATGATCGTTCGAAGTTGACCCAAAAAATTGGCTGGCCTCAGTAGTTTGTGTGCAGGAAATTTTCCTGCACATTTACTATTCCCAAATATCCCGGCCTCCGTTTTATAGTTTCGAATGTGCTCGATTATATCCAAAACCTATCCGTTTTTGGAAATCTTCATATCGTTGGAAATCTTATTCAATAACCTTCGTATGAAACCATCGACGGACAAATTCCGGTATAAATAAAATAAAATAAAATTAATTTCATATAAATAAGACCAATACACGTACTTGAATACGCCAATACACGTACTTGAATACGGGGTGTTACACTTTTGCTTTCCTTTTCTTCTCATATTTTTGTAATTTTGTGGCTTTTAGAGAAGGATTTTTTTCAACTTTTTTTTTTTCAAAATATTAGCCATCTTCACTGGATTGTTACAAAATTTGGACCTAATCTCCTTCGTACTCATTAATTTTTTCGACTGTATAGGAGTAGAAACAACTTTAAATACTTCGTCTTGAGTTAATCCAAGACTAAATGATAGTGCATTATCAGATAATAAATTATTAGGTGGTATACCCCTATTTGTTCATGATTTTGGTGTGTATTCTGCCATTACAGCATAAAAACCTCAAACTCGAAGTTGCTAATGGTTTACAATACAAAATAAAAAAATTGAGAAATTGATAACATGCAATAACTGAATTTATTAGTTACCTAAAATTGTGAAATACTATCCTTATCAAATCGTAAAAAAACGTGATAAAGGAAAAAAATTGAAAAAAGAATTTGAGAGATTTCAAACAATAAAAGGTAAAGTAAAAATCAGTAATAAAAAGAGAAGTGACGTGAAAAAGGGAATCTTATACATGGTAACTTCTTAAAGGCAGTAAATGGAGGGACCACACTTAAAATAATGTTATATTTGCTACACAATGTAATTTCACTAAAGTGTTGCTACTTTTCATAATTAAGTCTTAAGTATGCTACTTCTTGTAGTTTTTCCAAAAAAAAATTAGAACCGTCAATATGAGTCAAGCTCGTTGAGCTGGCTCGGCTTAGCCTGTAATTTGATAGGATTGAACTATGATTTTTACATCCTGTTTAAGAACATGACTTTTTAGCCCGACCCGAATAAGCCCGTTAACACGTGGGGCTTGAGTAATAAGGATTGGGCTGGCTCGTGGGTCAAACAAAAAATGAATAAAAAATAAAATAGAATACTAAGAATTAAAAAAAAAGTTCATACTCAAAGTCTATTTGGACCATCATAGATATTTAAATATTAACTATGTTTATAAAATATATAAATAATTAAATATAAAATACTAATTTTTTTAAGGAACCAAATATGTTTAATGAAGATGGCGTGGCAATGTTGAACACGCCATAAGTGCCATGATATTTTTTTTAGGAGTTCATTTTTACTTTTAATAATGGACTAAATGTTGACATTTTCTTGTGTTTTGTTGTGATCAATTAAAACAAAATTAGGTTAATATTGCTATTTAGCTAGTTATATTATTACTCATTAACGATTTCATTTATTTTTCGAGATCACTATTTGATTTGAATTTGATGTCAAAAGTTATATAATTTCACAATTATTAATTTTTTTTTGTAAATTTGATACTTGATTAACAAGTAGTAACTTCATGTAATATTAAATTATAAATATTTGTGTAATAGTATTTTAAAATTTACATTAAGATAATAAAAATAATATATTTTAAAAAGTGAATTGGTCCGTGGAGGCCCCGCAACCCACAGAGTGATGGGTTGGGCATGCTATTTCTTACAGCCCGACCTGACCCATCAAACTCCAAAGTCCATGTGAGCTAAGCTTGAATGGGTTGGGCCGACCCTATTGACAACTCTAAAAAAATGGAGAAAGAAGTATGTATGTATATATATAGTACTAGCCGGCTTACGCCGTGCTACACACGGCCCAATGTTGATTCTTAAAAATTTTACGTTATGTATAATTCTGTCATTTAATTAAAAGCTTTATTTGTTTGGTTGATAAATTCTAAGTTAGACATATAATATTATATTTAGATTGATGAAATTTGCATAACGATATCTTAAGTTGTTCAAACTTTCGTGACATTGATAGTCAATTATATTTTAAAAATAATTTAAGTTCTTAATTATTGCGATTTATATTTTTTTTTCTATTCTACTAATTAAAAGTGACATAGTAAAATTATTATAAAAAATACTTGTGATTTTTTTTAAATGGCTCCATATAAGACGTCATGTTAATTTAAAACATCAAAAATTAATTTATCATTTTACGTCTATTTTTACCCTTTTTTATTAAATATTATTAATTTTTTAATACTTAAATGACTTATAATAATTAAATATGGATAATTTAGTAAAATTACGATTGAAGTAGTTGAAACAGTCATGTCATAAATATCTATTTTAGTTTTTTTTAAATATTATTAATTTCTAAATACGTAAATGACTTATAATAATTACTTAGGGGTAATATAGTAAAATCACGATTGAAACAGCTGAGGCAGACATGTTTAATATGAGCAGTCTGCTTCATCTACTTATTGTGACTTCTTATATAGGATACTAATAATATTATTTTTTAATGCTTAAATAACCATAATAAGTAATTAGGGATGATATAGTAAAATCACGATTGGAGCCGCGAAGCTGACATGTATTAAAAGTGATATAGCATAATAACTATAAAAAACTACTTGTGAAAATAACCTAAGTGAGCCTCATATAAGACGTCAAGCTAATTTAAAACATCAAGAGTTAATTTATTATTTTATATCTATTTTATTTTTTTATTAAATATTATTATTTTTTTAATATTTAGATGACTTATAAGAATTAATTAGGGGTGATATGGTAAAATTATGGTTGAAGCAGATAAAGCAGACATGTTAGAAATGTATAATTTACTTATTTGTATTAAATATTATTAATTTTTTAATACGTAAATAACTTGTAATAATTAATTAAAGCTGATACAGTAAAAACACGTTTGTAGCAGCTGAAGTAGGCAGCTGAAACAAGCATGCCGACCTGCTGCCTGCTTCAGCATGAAACTCCCTCTTATATATAACTATTCAATTTAAGTGGCACAGTGCTTAGATGACCATAATAATTAATAAGGGGTAATATAATAAAATCGTGATTGAAGCAGCGAAGTAGACATGTATTGAATGAATTATAATAACTAATTAGAAGTGATATAAAAAAATTAATATAAAAAAATACTTTTGAAAAAAATTGAGTGGATCTAATATAAGACGTCAAGTTAATTTATTATTAAATACTATTAATTTTTTAAAACTTAGATGACTTTATAATAATTTTTTAGCATTAATTTTTAATACTTAGATGACTCATAATAATTAATTAGGGGTGATATAGTAAAATTACGTCAAATCAACCGAAGCAGACATGTCAAAAATATTTGTCTTTTTTAATTAAATATTATTAATTTTTAATACGTAAATGACTTATAATAATTAATTAGAGGTAATACTTTAAAATTACGATTGAAGCAGCTAATATTTTTTTTCAAATAATAATAAGTGGAACTTTGAGGAACTTAGTAGTCATTTTGAAAACTATCCTTTTATTAAATATTATTAATATTACAATACTTAAATAAAATAATTTATAATAATTAATTAGGGATAATATAGTAAAATTATGTTTGAAGCAGCTGATGAAGCAGGAAGCTGGAGCAGCCAGGACGACCCTAAGCTGCTCAAGATTGTCGTTTCTATTATAGAGTAAAAAGGGTAATCCGGTGCACTAAAGTTATCGCTATGCGCGGTGTCAGTCCTATATTTTGGTTTAAAAAAAAAAATGAAAAACCAAATCGAAATTTAATTTTGATTTCGGTCTTTCAATTTTTCGGATCGAATTCGGTTTGTAATTTTAGAATTTTAGTTTTTTGGTCCGATTTTCGGTTTAAAAAAAATTCGGTTTAAACCGAAAAATCAAAATTTTATGAATAAATAAATAATATATTTATTTTACTATATATATAATATCTATATATATATATAATATGTATAATATAATATAATATTTAGTAATTCACATTCACAATTAACATTTAACAGCAAATTCGCATACGCCGCAGACTGTTTATGGATTGTTTTAGTGACTCAAATATTTTATGGACTATTTTGGTGACTTTGGACTGTTTTATGGACTATTTATGTAGAAAGTATGTTGTTTCATGGACTATTTTTACGAGTTTTGTGTTGTTCTGTAGACTATTTATTCAAGGTTATATTATATGTAATGATTAATGACATTATGTATTATGTTAAGCTTATGATTATTTCATTTCGTTTCATCCATGCTGAGTTATTTATAATTATTTATATTTGGGAATGAAAAACAGGTTTGAAAAAAATAATTTTTCTAAAAAAATTCAACAATTTTAAATGCTCAGTTATGAAAAAGAGAGGCTACTACTTTAATATTTCAAATCGAAATAAAAATCCGAAATAACTGAACCGAATTTGTAAAAACCGAACCAAACTGAATTTATTTCAGTTTGGTTATGAATGTCATTTTTGTCAATCCGAAAACCAATAAACCGAACCGATATTAAACAGTCAGACCGAACCGACCGAACGCCCACCCCTATGCGCGGTGTCAGTAATTAAAAAAATTAATAATATTTAATTTTTTTATAAAATAAAATAGATATTTATGACATGTTTGTTTCAGCTATTTCAATCGTGATTTTACTATATCATCCTAATTAATTATTATATGTCATTTATGTATTAGAAAATTAATAATATTTAATTAAAAAAATAAAATAGGTCTTTATGAATGGCACCATGCTTAGTAGCATGGCTTGGAGATTCATTAAGCATCCTGACATGCTCTGGGCCAAGATTCTTAGCTCTAAATGCCACAATAGAAACAACCCCTGTAAGCCCAGTTCCTTTAAAACTTGGAAAAGCCTTTACAAGGGTTGGAACATCTGTAAGGAAGCATCCCATTGGATCATCCATGATGGTAAACACATTAACCTCTGGATGGACCAATGGATCCCCAACCAACTCCCCTCAGAGAGCTCATCTCTGGACCTCTTCAAGAGGATTACATCAAGACTACTCCTTCTGGTGTGTGGCAAGATAACAAATGGAATCTTGAGAACTTATCCTTGGAAATTCCATCCACCATCAAGGATACCATTAAGAGTACCTTCTTTCCTAGTCCTAGCTCTAGCAAAAACCACCCCATCTGGAGATTCACTGGCACAGGGCTCTTTATTAGTGCTAGTGCTTACTCTTTCATAAATAACAAAAGACAAAAAATGCCATAAGGAGACAAACCAACTGTAATGCCCTAAATTTGGTACCCGAAATGCTACACGGTGCTCATGAACCCGAAGGACCACAAGCTAAAGCTAACCCATGACTGTACCTATACACAACATAATATGACATAATAATGCGAAAACATGGACTGAAAGGCCATAAGATTCAATATTGAACATAATTTGAATAATATAACATCTGCGTAGGGTAATAAAATACCCAAAACAAAACTAAAAAAAATACTGAAGTTTGAAACGTGATAGTCTAAAAAGCCTCTAACTGACTGAACTATCTGAGTAAGGAGTTGATGGGACATGTCCCCAACTAACTCCAACTAATGAACTAACTAATGAGATAATGGAGAAATAATCATGTCCTCAAAAGATGAGGACTCACTTCTAACTCTGGCTGCTGAGACTTGGATCTACTGCTGCTCTGGAGCTCGTGTCTTTGAACCTATGGTATAAGACACCATAGTGCAAATGTGTCAGTACTTTGAATGTAATGTATGCATGTGAGGTAGGCTGAATGCATGGGGTTCATAAATATGAACAATAATAATAACTGACTAACTATCATAAGCGTGAGAATACATGCATGAGACATAACAACTGACACTAATATTATGATAACATGATTACTGAATCTGAGTACTGATGACATGACATACTGATAACGATATGACTGATAACATAAGTGACTGTATCTGGCAGTCCTGAATCTAATGGAACTAACTGAGTTCCGTACTGTATCTGAGTTGACTGTATTTGAAGTCCTGAAATCTGAAGAACTATCTGAGTTCTATTACTGAGACTGATTGACTGTATTTGACAGTCCTAATTCTATAACATAAAACTGTAGGAAGTAGTTATCCAACCGACATGCCCCTAATATGCCATTATGGCTGAGTTGGGGTCCAATCTGTAACCCCAAGATCCTCATCTGATAGTATCACCAAATGACAACAGTAGGGCCATTATCCGACAGTGCTTATCCACCTCATTAACCCTCATCGTACAGTGTTGATGTCCCAACCTAAGCTGGCTACATAGTTCTGGAACGCAAGGATGACTTCTAAGAATCACACCCTCATCTGATAGTGTGTGTTCCTATCCTTGGGTTCACTCGGTGCTAATTCCTACTCCCATCTGAATAGACTCTGAACATGATTTACTGAACTGAATATGGACTGAGTTACTGAATTCCGTTGACTGACGGAATACTACTGATATCTGACAACTGACTGAGTTCATGAGATCATGGAGATATCCTGAGTCATAAGACTGTCTGAAGTCTAAGGATTCATAGCTTGACTAAGAGTATCGTGAAAACAAGGCATGGCTCTAGGCACATAGCTAATGTTTCATCTACGAGTACCCCCAAGACTCGATGGAAGGAAACTGACCAAGCATAACTTACTTGAACATATAACTAACATCATAATCCATAATACATTTATAGAAGCATTTCATCAAAACATGTTATAGGCATAACTTGTACATACATAGGGATTTCATGGTATCATGCTAGTTAGGCACTTTTCCTTCATCTAGGCATTTAATCAAATATATTGTAGGCATAGTACATGTAAACATCATTGTACAATAATTAAACATCATTCAAGGGTTTAGTCATAGGTTTGCATGAATCTATATCTTTAATAATTTAACTCACATAGAATTTATCACCCTACATGGAGTAAAATTTAATTTCTCACTATCCATATGAACAAGAGCAGCCCAATCATGAAATTCATAAGAAAATCCATAAACTTGAATTTAGAAAAGGGATTCTTGGGCTTCATGGACAAAAGGAGTCCATGAATGAACACTATGCATACCTTAGTTGGTGATTTCGTGAAGATTGACGGTGAAACCTTCTTGAATTTAAATCCCCAATAGAAACCCTAGCTTGTTCTTTAGAGAAGCTTGACAAAAACTAGTATATTTTGGGTGAAGAATGGCTAAATCACGTGTTATTGGGTTTAAATAGGGGTAGGAAATTGACCCTTTTAACCCTTGAACGCATCTTGTAATTTCAGTAAATTTTTCTCGAATTGTCCCTTGGTGCAACGTGGAGCTATCGCATCGTGTCACTGAAATTTGACAATTAGAAAACTTAGGGATGGCATGACGCGGAGCCATCACATTGCCCCTTTCTCTGTGACCTGGAACTTTGGCGCGACGCGGGGGAAATCGCGCTGAGACACTGGAAAAAGGACAATTCTGAATTTGAGCCGTGACGCAATGCGCCATAATTACGACGAGAACTTGAAATAGTTGTAACTTCTGACCCGATTATCGGATTTAGGCAAATCTTATATCGATGGAAAGCTTATTAAATTTTCCATATGAAAAAAAGTGAAAATCTTGAAAATTACTCATGGAAGAATCATCATTCAATTTAAAAGCTAATACTATACATTCTTGAGACGAAATTAGCTAGGAAAAAAATACGGGGTGTTACAATATCTCCCACTTGAGAACATTCATCCTCGAATGAGAATGACTGAGAGGGAAGAAAAGACAACTGACGTACATACTGAACATGCATAACTGGAACATGATCTCATGACTGACATAACTGATAGCTAAACATATCATACTGAATATGCATATCCGATGCATGTGTAATCGATCCATGAATGCATGACGGAGTGTTCTAATGAACTATGTTTCTCACAATGAGAATGCATGTCTGATGCCTAATTATATAACTGAACTGATACATGAGTGCATGACTGAATATGCAATGGTACTTGATACCAAGTTTATAATGGGAACATGAGCATGAAATTGAATACCAAGTTTGTGATGAACACTGAACATGAAACTGAGTAAGCTTAAGAAGAACTGTTATCTTGAGCTTGATTTGAGTTGGCGGAGAAAAGGTGAGGATACTTGGTATGCATGTCTGCTTCTGCTTCCCAAGTAGCTCCCTCGACGGACTAATTTCACCAAAGAACCTTAACTAGAGGGACCTCTTTGTTCCTCAGTCTAAGAGTCTGATAGTCTAAGATTTCAACTGAAATCTATTCATAAGAGAGGTTGTTCTGAACATCTATGCTCTGGATAGGGACTACAAATGATGGGTCACCTATGCACTTTTTAAGCAAAGAGACATGAAAGACTGGGTAGACTGCAGCTAGATCTGGAGGCAATTAGAGCTCGTAAGCTACTTTGCCGAAGCGACTGAGAATTTTGAAGGGACCAACATATCGGGGACTAAGTTTTCCCTTCTTGTTGAACCTCTTCACTCCTTTTATGAAAGAGATCTTTAGGTAGACATAATCATCAATCTCGAACTCGAGATCCTTTCTGCGTACGTCTGCATAAGACTTCTGTCGGCTCTGAGCAACTCGGGGTGTTTCTCTGATCAACTGGACTTTCTCTAAGGCATCGAATACTAAGTCAGGCCCTATGACTGAGGCCTCACTAAATTTAAACCAACCGATTAGAGATCTGCATCTTCTATCGTAGAGAGCTTCGAATGGAGCCATTTTAATACTGGAAAGATAGTTGTTGTGGTATGCAAACTCAATCAAAGGTAATTGGTCATCCCAACTACCCTTGAAATCAATTGCACACGCCCGTAGCATATCTTTTAAAGTCTAAATGGTCCTTTCTGCTTGACCATCTTTCTGAGGATGAAAGGTTGTACTGAGATGGACTTGGGTACCAAGACCCTTTTGGAATGCTTTCCAGAAATAAGAGGTGAACTGGGTACCTCTGTTTGAGATAATAGATAACGGAATGTCGTTTAATCTGACCAACTCCCTAATGTAGAGTCTGGCGTAATCCTTGGCTGAAAAAGAGGTATGAACTGGAAGAAAATGAGCTGATTTGGTCATTCTATCTACAATGACCCAGACTGAATCATGCTAATGACGAGTTTGAGGCAAACTCATCACGAAGTCCATGTTCACTCCTTCCCCACTTTCAAGTAGGAATAATAAAATCCTACATAGGACCACTAGGCTTCTCATGCTCTATCTTAACCTGTTGACATGTAGAGCACTTAGCTACAAACTCTAGAATATCCCTCTTCATTCCACTCCACCAATAGACTTCCCGCAAGTTATGGTGCATCTTTGTGGCCACTGGATGAATAGAGTAGCGTGCACCATGCATTTCTGTGAGAATTTGCTACCTTAAGTCATCTACACCTGGAACACAAAGACGACCCTAACAGTATAAAACACCATCTCCCTCTTGGGAGAAAACCTCTACTTTCTGATCCTGAACTGACTCTTTGAACTTGACAAGGCTGGGATTTCTATCTTCGCTTTTATCACCTCGGAAACTAGAGATGATTCTGAACTACTCTGAACCCATATATCACCCTCATCTATATCAACTAAGCCAATGCCTAGTCTGGCGAGCTGATGTACTTCCTGAGCTAACTTTTTCTTACTGTCATCCACCTAAGCAACACTACCCAAAGATAGTCTACTGAAAGTGTTGGCCACTACATTGGTCTTTCCCGAATGATAGAGGACACTCATGTCATAATCTTTCAAGAGCTCTAACAACTTTCTCTGATGAAGATTGAGATCTTTCTAAGAAAAGACATACTGAAGGCTCTTATGATCTATGAAGACATCTACATAAACTCCGTAGAGATAATACCTCCAAATCTTAAAGGCAAAGACTACGGCTGCTAACTCAAGATCATGAGTAGGATAATTCTTCTCATGGGGTTTAAGCTGTTTGGAGGCGTAGACTATGACCTTACCATTCTACATGAGGACACAACCTAAACTCACTCTAGATGCATCACAATATACTACGAAACCATCTGGACCATCTGAAAGAGCTAATACTGGAGCTGAGGTGAGTCGAGTGTTCAACTCCTGAAAACTCTTCTCACAAGGATTTGACCATTGAAACTTGACTTTCTTCTGAATCAATCTGGACATAGAGGATGCAATAGAAGAAAATCCCTCAACAAACCATCTGTAATAGCTAGCTAGACCCAAAAAACTCCTGATATCTGATGGAGAGACAGGTCTGGGACAGTTTCTTACCACTTCAGTCTTTTGAGAATCTACTCTAATGCCATCACCCGAAATAATATAACCAAGGAATGCTATTGACCTTAGCCAAAATTCACACTTACTAAATTTGGAAAATAACTAATGATCTTTGAGAGTCTGAAGTACTATTCTGAGATGGTCTGCATGATCTCGCACACTACAGGAATAGACCAGAATATCATCTATGAAGACTATGACGAACATGTCCAAGTACTGTTTGAAAACGCAGTTTATCAAGTTCATGAAAGTTTCTGGGGCATTGGTAAGACCAAATGACATGACTAGGAATTCAAAGTGATCATACCGAGTACGTAAAGCTATTTTTAAAATGTCACATTCTCTGACTCTGAGCCGATGATAGCCGAATCTGAGGTTTATCTTAGAGAAATAACTAGCACCCTAAAGTTGGTCAAATAATTCATCGATTCTGGGAAGAGGATACTTGTTCTTGACCGTGCCTTATTAAGTTGACGATAGTTTATACACATTCTGAGAACCGTCTTTCTTGCGCACGAATAAGACTGGTGTGCCCCATAGGAAAATGCTGGGCCTGATGAATCCCTTATCTAGGAAATTCTTCAATTGTTCTTTCAATTCTCTGAGTTCTGCTAGTGCCATTCTGTATGGCGGAATACAAACAGGTTGAGTATCTGAAAGAAGATCAATGTCGAAGTCTATTTTCCTTTCGGGAGAAATTTCTGAAAGATCTTCGAGAAAGACATTTGAATATTCATTCATAACTGGAACAAATTCAAGACTGGGAGTTTCAGAACTGTAATCCTTAACATGAACAAGATGATAGATGCATCCCTTAGATATCATTTTCCTTCCCGAAGGTAGAAAATAAGTTGACCCCTGAAAGCGGATACACTATCCTTCCACATAAGGATGGGTTCATTTGAGAACTGAAATTGGACTATCCTATTTCTGCAGTCGACTGTGGCATAGCAGGAATGGAGCCAATCTATGCCGAGAATAACATCAAAATCAGTCATCTCTAATTCGACTAGATCTACTGAAGTAACTTTCTGAAATATCATAATCGGGTAGTTCCTGTATACCCGCTGGGCTATGATGGTTTTACCCACTGGGTAGAGACTGAAAAGGGCTCTGCTAGAATTTCTGGACTGACTTCAAAATCAACTGCTATATAGGGAGTAACAAAAGACAAGAAAACACCTGGATCTATCAAAGCGTAAACATACACATGAAAGATCTGTAATGTACCAGTAACCATATCAGGAGAATTTTCCTAATCTTATTGGGACTGGAGAGCACAGAGTCTATTTAGGCGTTGCCCACTAGTAACACTAGAGGTGGCACCCTACTGATTTGGGTGATTGGACTGAGCTGAGGAGCGGAGATGACTCTGATAACCTGACTGAGGACAGTCTCTGACTTTGTGGCCTATCTTGCCACAATCAAAACAGACATAGATGCCAGCTCTGCACACACCCTTGTGGTTCTTACAACAAGTCTAACAAAAGGGATTAGTTCGGGCACTGCTAACACTTCCCTGAGACTTAGAGCCTGGCGTTCTATCTTTGTTACCCTCTCTGAACTTAGGAACTAGAGCACTGGCTGACGAAGGAGATGAAACTGATGACTTAGGATGAATCTGAGAGTGATTGCCTCCCTCTAACTTAGGCTAACTAAAATTAAAGCTACTCTTCCTAGCTCTCTTATTCTGCTTCTCCCTCTGCTTAATCTTTTGCTCCTTTATCTGCTGAGCATGAGTTATGAGCCTGGCTAAAGTCATGTCACTATTCAACATGGTGGATCTACACTCATTAACCACGCTATCATTCACCCTTGAAACAAACTTACTCATCTTGGCCCTGCTATCTGCAACAACGTGAGGGGCATATCTGGCTAATTGAGTAAACTTAAGAGAATATTCTTTCACCATCATATTGCCCTGCCTGAGGTTGATGAATTCTAACACCTTAACTTCTCTAAGATCTAGGGGAAAGAATCTATCAAGGAAACTATAAGCAAACTCCTCCCACTCAACAGGCCCTATATTATCTGGCCTTTCTGACTTTCACTATTTAAACTAAGTATGAGCAATAACCTGCAACTGATATGCAGCTAGCTCAACACTCTCACTAGAAGTAACCCCCATTATGTCTATAACCTTCTGCACCTAATCTAGGAATTCCTGAGGATCCTCATCTGACTTAGACCTGATAAAGGATAGAGAATTCATTCGGGTGAAATCCCGAATCCTGGCTGAAGCTGAATTGGCCACTGGGTTGGCTGGAACAATAGCTGGTTATTCATTCTGAGTAGCAACTGAGCTAGCAAGAGTAGTGAATATAGCTCGAAACTCTGCATGAGAAATATATTCACCCAAAGGTTCTTCGAGCTGAGGGGTTGGCTGATTCCCCTTTTTTCTTTTAGGAGGCAGTTCTGTAGAAGAAAGGGAGAAATAGATAAGACTGAGAGATTGACTTGAGATTATGGTCACAGGAATGACATGAATACTAAAAGAGGTGAAACTGTTCCTAAAACATCTTATAGCCTCCTGTACATAAATATGGTGCGTAACACACCCATGTACAAGACTCTAATAGATGCGACTTTCAGACTTTCTAGGACTCTACTGAACCTAAGGCTCTGATACCAAGTTTGTAATGCCCCGAATCTGGTACCCGGAATGCTACACGGTGCTCATGACCCCAAAGAACCACAAGCTAACCCATGACTGATGTTTGTACCTATACACAGCATAATATGACATAATAATGCGAAAATATGCCTTGAAAGGCCATAAGGTTCAATACTGAACATAATCTAAATAATATAACATCTGTGTGGGGTAATGGAATACCCAAAACAAAACTGAAAAATATACTGAAGTCTAAAACGTGATAGTCTAGAAAGCCTCTAACTGACTGAACTGTCGGAGTAAGGAGTTGATGGGACATGTCTCCAACTAACTCCAGCAAATGAACTAACTAATGAGATAATACAAAAATAATCATGTCCTCGAAAGATGAGGACTCACTTCTAACTCTTGCTGCTGAGACTGGGATCTACTGCTGCTCTGGAGCTCGTGTCTCTGAAACTACGTTATAAGACACCATAGCGCAAATGCGTCAGTACTTTGAATGTACTGGTATGCATGAGAGGTAGGCTGAATGCATGGGGTTCATATGCATGAACAACAATAATAACTGACTAACTATCATGAGCGTGAGAATACATGCATGAGGCATAACAACTGACACTAATACTGTGATAACATGATTACTAAATCTGAATACTGATGACATAATATACTGATAACTGATATGACTGATAACATGAGTGACTGTATCTGACAGTCCTGAATCTGATGGAACTAGCTGAGTTTTATACTGTATCTGAGTTAACTATATCTGACAGTCCTAAAATCTGAAGAACTATCTGAGTTCTATTACAGAGACTGATTGACTGTATCTGACAGTCCTAATTTTATAACATAAAACTGTAGGAAGTAGTTATCCAACTGATATGCCCCTAATATGCCATTATGGCTCTAATCTGTAACCCCAATTGGAAGGGTGTCAATACCGTGCCACTAATAAGGATAAGCCATGGGTGACCCTCATCTGATAGTGTCCCCAAATGAGAATGAAGAGGCCCTTATCTGACAATGCTTATCCACCTCATCAACCCTCATCGTACAATGTTGATGTCTCAACCTTAGCTGGCTACATAATTCTAGAACGCAAGGATGACTTTTAAGAATCACACCCTCATCTGATAGTGTGTGTTCCCATCCTTTGGTTCACTCGGTGCTAATTCCTACTCCCATCTGAATAGACTCTGAACATGATTTACTGAACTGAACATGGGCTGAGTTACTGAATTCCATTGACTGACAGAATACTACTGATATCTGACAACTGACTAAGTTCATGAGATCATGGAGATTTACTGAGTCATAAGACTGTCTGAAGTCTAAGGATTCATAGTTTAATTGAGAGTATCGTGAAAACATGGCATGGATCTAGGCACACAGCTAATGTTTCGGGTACGAGTACCCCCAGGACTCGATGTAAGAAAACTGACCAATCTTAACTTACTTGAACATATAACTAACATCATAATTCATAATACATTTATAGAAGCATTTCATCAAAACATGTGATAGGCATAACTTGTACATGCATGAGGATTTCATGGTATCATACTAGTTAGGCACTTTTCCTTCATCTAGGCATTTAATCAAACATATTGTAGGCACGGTACATGTAAACATCATTGTACAATAATTAAACATCATGGTTCAATTCTAATTTCATCATTCAAGGGTTTAGTCATAGGTTTGCATGAATCTATATCTTTAATAATTTAACCCACATAGAATTTATCACCCAACATGGACTAGAATTTAATTTCTCATTATCCACATGAACAAGAGCAGCCCAATCATGAAATTCATAAGAAAATTCATAAACTTGAATTTAGAAAAGGGATTCTTGGGCTTAATGGACGAAAGGAATCCATGAATGAACACTATGTATACTTTAGTTCGTGATTTCGTAAAGATTGACGGTGAAACCTTCTTGAATTTAAATCCCCAATAGAAATCCTAGCTTGTTCTTGAGAGAAACTTGAGATAAACTAGTATATTTTGGGTGTAGAATAGCTAAATCACGTGTTATTGGGTTTAAATAGGGGCAGGAAATTGACCCTTTTAACCCTTGGATACGTCTTGTAATTTCAGTAAAATTTTTCCGAACTGGGCCCCTGGCACGATGCGGTGCTATCGCGCCGTGTCACTGGAATTTGACAATTGGGAAACTGAGGGATGGTGCGATGCGGAGCCATCGCGTTTCCCCTTCCTCTGTGACCTGGAACTTTAGCGCTACGCGGGGGAAATCGCGCTGAGACACTGGAAAAGGGACAATTCAATATTTAGGCCCTGGCGCGACGCGCCATAATTGCGGACCCCTACTGGAATTTTCCAAATGTCATTTCCTCTTGTGGCGCGGCACTCCACTGACTAATACGACGCTGTTTTACGATGGGAACTTGAAATAATCGTGACTTCTAACCCGGTTATTGGATTTGGGCGAATTTTATATCGATGGAAAGCTTATTGAATTTTCCACATGAAAAAAAGGTAAAAATCTTGAAAATTCCTCATGGAATAATCATCATTCAATTTAAAAGCTAATACTAGACATTCTTGAAATGAAATTAGCTAGGAAAAAAATACGAGGTGTTACACCAACACTGATTTTTATTGGATTTGAAAGCTCTCTGTTCCTAACAAAATTAAATTCTTCATGTGGATCCTCCTCCACAATAGCCTCCCCACTGTTTGCAATCTTCAACATGGGGGAATGAGTATCAATCCATGATGTTTGTTTTGCAATCATCCTTCAAAGGACTCAATTCATATCTTCTTTGATTGTCCTGCTATCTTTGGCTTCTGGCAAACCACTACAGCAAATTCAAGCAATGCCCTCAACCTTTCAATCTCCTATTTCCACACCCACTAACTGGTCTTCCACTTGGAAAATTATCAGACATTACACTTATGATAATTTGATCTATGGGAAAGAGCTAATCCCTTTAGCCTCTGGACCATTTGAAAAACTAGGAACAACAATGTTTTTAACTATAGGAAAGACAAGCCATTCAACACCAATGCCTGTACTGGAGCTATTGAATTCAGGCGCATTACTAAATACAACTCTAACCATAGACTCAGGACCACCATTTCTGTCAAGTGGAATCACCCTCCGAAAGGCTAGTTTAAGTTGAACACAGATGGTTCTTGCCTGGGAAATCGAGGAGGGGGTGGGATGGGGGAAGTAGTTAGGGATGCCAATGGACAATGAATCACTGGCTTCTCCAAAAGCTTTCTCTTTATCAGGGCCACAAATAACCAAATTGAGTCCTTCATGAGGGCTTAAAACTCTGAACCTAAATAATTTGACGCTAGTTGAGATTAACATTGAATCTATATAGGTGATTCTAATGCTAAAAAATGGGAACCTTTATTTATAATATGATTATTGATGAATGTAGGTCAAAGTTGCACATCCTAGGCAACCCCATAATACAACATGTTTTAAGAGAGCAGAACAGTGTTGTCGACTCTCTTGCAAACTAGGTACAGGTTCAGATTTTTTTGATGAAACAAGAATATTCCAAGTTCCTCCTATGTGTGCTCGAAAAAAAGCTTGGGTAGACATGATTGGAACTGTTTTTAAAAGAACTATTTCTAGGTATAATGATTTAATTCAAGGCATAAACCCTCTGTCTGTAACTTATAACCCAGGCTGAATTTCTCTCTTTTTGTAGAACTACTATTATATTAATATAATCCATCTCTGTTAACCCAAAAAAGGGTTGGAAAGAAATTTGGAAAATGGAAATTTAACCAAATCTTTAAATAGAAAAGTATTACAATGAATGAGAATTGAAGCAGCGATCACGGGGAAATCTTAATATGCGATATATAACCATAAAAATCAAATTTTACATTATGTATTTTCTTGAACTTGTTTGGATAAGTGCATTTGTGATCATGTAATACTCTATTGAAGATAACTCGATTATATTCTTCAGTTTAAAAAATTTAATGAATCTTAACAACTGTGACTACTACAGGTAATATTGCCTAGACTCTATTGGATGAATGAGATATGAATTTGGAAGGATCCATTCCATTGGGATTGTAAGTGAAATTAGAAGTATCAATTCCATTTGACTTGTGATAGTCTTTCTGTGCATTTTCTGCCCTAGATTGAAACATTAACCATTCCTTTTCACATCTCTCTCTCACCTGCCACAACAAACACAAGCTTAATTAGTCACACATCAAGTATTGAAGTGCAGAGGATGAAACACAAAGTAGCTAAACAAACATAATAGGTTAAGCAGTATGACAAATGTAACAGAGAATTACTTACCCCTCGCCACGCAGCCTTCCCATTTTTTGCTTGCCCCTGTATACAATAGATAAGGAGAAAATTAAGTGGTCGGTTAGTAAAATGTATAGGAATAGTACTGGATAGAATGTATTAGTAATGTTGGGATTAGTTATGTTGGGATTATTTTCTTTAACATTTGATTTTATGTATTAAGGAAGTTCTTCTTTCCCCATGCTTATCCATGTATTAGTAGACCATGTATTGTTAATATTATGGCTTGCTATATATTAGATATATAGCCTATAACACAAAATAGAGTGTATAAGTGATAAATGTATTAGTTATACATTGGCTAAATTTCCTACCAAACAAAATATTAAGTCATACCATTAACAATACATGAATTAGATTGTCTAAAGTTTGTTAAGCTTTTCAATGATACATTCACTTCAATTGTTACCTCATTTCCAAGGGAAGGGACACTTTGGTGAATAATCCATTGAGCATCTACAACTCCAATTTTCTCATGAGCAGGCTTCAAAAGAGAATGTACACTTCAGTGACTTTGAATAAATTGGTACTAAGACAAATGCATGTGAATGAGAGTAGCCAAGAGATCGAATTCATTGGAAGAGCTGAGCTTACCTCAACGCATTTATGAAGTGCAAAGTCAAGTCCCCAACCATGGATCAAGTCATTCTACATGTGACAAAATAGTAGAGTCAATCTTAACAAAGCACTAATGTCTATGACCTTTCCTTTGTTTTATGTGCAAGGTGCAATACCTGAATCATATGCCACACACAACGCCATGCATCTCGGGAAAACACAGGAGCCATAATCTCTACAAATCTGAAAATAGAGAATGTACGTGGTAAGGATAACTTAACAAATAAAACAAAACAACTAACATGATAACTATTCATACGCTGCACATGGAGGCAAATGGGGGTCTGAGCATCTTTTGCCTGATTTATTTTCAGATAACCTGACCAGATAAAACAAGAATAAACAGATAGAAATCATCAACAAGTATATAACATTTAAAAAGAGGAGAATGAAATAGGATTCACGGATAAATAATATCATGGGATTCCTGGCATTTACATGTGAACTTCACTATTTTCTCTTCTAATTGTCATTGGCCATGTTGTTCCTTTCCTGGGATCCAAACCTGGCTGTGAAATTTCCAAACCGTGCTTCTTTACTAGTTTAATGTACCTGGGGTTGACGGGACGGGCTGATTCAGAAAAATAAAGATATTGGGTCAAATAAGTTGTTAATTATACAGGAACTCGATACTTACTCCATGCCATCAAAATGCTCAACTCCTAGGTCTTCATCCCAGATAAAAATATAGTCATATGGGGCAACAATGTCTGGATGCAGAAACCTTTTCGCATACCACCTTATAAAGAGGTAAAGTTCTTGTCACTAACATGATTTAAAGGAACACTTAAAGTTGATCACAGTTCCAGTCCAAAGCTACATTGTCATATTACTTACCATTTTGTTTGTTTCCGAGCACTTATGTGGATGGCTCGTTGTGACCACTCAAATTCATCCCATTCATTTGTCTTTCCATCATAGTGAAAAAGAAGAATTGTGAAGTCATCTGAGAACTGCACAGGTGAAATGATCAGGATGAAGAGAGATTAGAAATATAGAGAGAGGGAGAAAAGGTCCATATATAAGCAAAAATAGACTGATATACCTTCTTTACACAAGCATCAATGTTATACTTCTGCCTAATACCAACAGTAAATGATACCAGACATTTTGGCTTGTTGGGCATATCCTGCAGATAAAATATGATAAGAAGCTTCCTCTTCCCAATGTTTTATTCTGTATTTATGAGTAAACTATCTTCATTCTTAAGGTTTGCAAATATAAACAGAACACATACCTCACTGGGGTTTCCCCACAATCTCCGGAGATAGTAGTCAGACTCGGAAGCAACGAGCCCCGGAGGTAATTGTTCTGCCCCTCTTGGGTTTGACGAGACCCATATCTATAAAAATTACCATTAGATGAAACATGTGCATAATCATATGTTGTTTTATGTACTTTCGGGTACAAGAATCTGTATAATTACAACACCAACTTCAATAATAGTTCATGTATAAACAAGAACACCTTTGAAGTTCTTTAACACCTTCAACACAAGATTACTTAATAATCTATCCAAGAAGTGTGTTAAATTTTAGAAAATAGATGAAACAAAATTTAAGGCCAAGTCCCTCGACTTTACGGAGTGTCCTTAAAAAATAATTCCCCTCACTGTACCTGAGGTTATGGAATCTTCCTTCCAGGATAAAATGGCCTACAATTCGACCAATAGTGGTACCTTAAATTGTCGGATTCTATGAACTCACTCAACAGTGTGATTGATCACACAGAATGTTTTTAAAACAAGAAGAGAGTTTTTACTTCAGAAAAATTTCGTATATAAACCTACCTTTCCTGAAAATCATGTCTGTTCGTCCAAAGATTGCATCTTTTCTGAACAGGCAGACCATTTTATGAATCAGTGTGTCATTTCGTTGAAGGATTACATCCTTCTGAATTATTAGTTTGAAACAGTGCATCTCTCAGAAACATCAGTTTGAAACAGTGTCAAGCATGCATATTACTGGAGGATCAAAACACAAAAAAATTTACTGTATTTTTACTTTCCCTTTGGGTTAAATTTCTATCGAATAAATTTTGTCCAAAAAGATAGATCTCATCGATCAATCATTTTCCGAATCCAAATCTAAATCCGAAGCTAAGCCGAGCGAGCGAAGACAACGATGGCGTGAGGCATATCTTATTTCTTGCCTTACTTACCATGTGGTGTAAGTGTTCCTTATTTTAAACACTCACAAGTTCTCTTCTTCCACCAATGTGGGGGAAAAAGTGAGCTTTCCAATTTGGGAGTACACTTTCTAAATTGGTGTCTCCCTTCTCCACCAATTTTCCTTTATTTTTTCATTCACACTTTTTCATATACTTTGAACCCAACAATCCCCCACATGAATGGAAAATGACTATTTTTCCAAAAAATTGTACGGACAAATATGTGATCATCAAGCAAAGACTGATTGAATCTGAATAAGTGGGTTTTTCTTTGAACTTTTCGTAGCGAACATGCATCGAATGCACTTGGTTAATCGGTAGATTTGATATCTTTGTTACATCGAGCTTTAGTGTACACCTAGACAACACATGCCACACAAACAACCTTTTATCGTTTATGGTTCTCACGGTTTTTTTCTTTTCAGCCATGAACACGTCCTAGTTTCATGAGAGCTTAGAGAATAGGCCTTTACTAACATTCTCCTTGAAGCGACTTCCACTTCGCCCTCACATAGGTGATTTCTATACGTTCAATCTTATAGATTAAACTATTTGGTCAAATCTTCAAAATTTAGATAATCATTAAAAGACTTTTCACCTTAAGTCTTATCCTTGTTTACTAAACATTGTCTACAACATGAGAATGGGTTGGGTAATTGACAATGTTGAACCTGTCAGACACAACTTTGTTTGATCTCCTTGAACCTAGATCTTGGGATGTCCAGTCTGCTAGGTAGAGTTACCGTCATGCTGACTTGTCTTAGGCCTTAAACTCATTCCCTTGGATGTCCTTTCTACTCCTTCTCTAGATAGGCCTTTTGTAAGGGGATCCGACACATTATCCTTTGACTTAACATAGTCAACAGTGATAATTCCACTAAAGAGAAGTTTTCTAACAGTATTATGTCTCCATCGTATGTGACGAGATTTACCATTGTACATCATTCTCCCTGCCCTACCTAATGCCGTTTGGCTATCACTGTGTATACATTCTGGTGCCACTAGTTTGGGTCAATAAGGAATATCTTCCAAGAAATTCTGAAGCCATTCTGCTTCTTCACCGACTTTATCCAATGTGATAAATTTAGATTCCATTGTAGAGCAAGCAATACATGTCTGTTTGGATGATTTCCAAGAGACTGCACCTCCACCGATAGTAAAGACATATCCATTCGTGGATTTTACTTTGTTCGATTCGGTGATTCAATTTGCATCACTATATTCTTCAAGTACCGCGGGATATTTATTATAATGCAAAGCATAGTCTTGAGTGTATTTAAGGTACCCCAAAACTTTTTTCATTGCCATCCAATGAGTTTTGTTGGGATTACTCGTGTACCGACTCAATTTACTAATAGCGCATACTATATCTGGTCGTGTACAGTTTATTATATACACTAAACATCCCAATACTCTTACATACTCTAATTGTGAGTCACTTTCACCTTCATCCTTTCGAAGTGCAAAGCTCATATCCAATGGAGTCTTGGCAATATCGAATTTCATATAATTGAATTTGTCAAGTACATTTTCGATATAATGAGACTGTGACAATGCCAATCCTTGTGGAGTTCTATGGATTCTTATACCTAACATCACATCCGCAACTCCAAGGTCTTTCATATCGAACTTGCTCTCGAGCATTTATTTCATTGCATTTATGTCAAAAATATCTTTACTGATGATCAACATATCATCTACATATAAACACACAATGACTTGGTAATTTAGAGTGTCTTTAATATAAACACATTTATCACATTCATTTATTTTGAACCCGTTTGACAACATGGTTTGGTCAAACTTCGCATGCCATTGTTTAGGTGCTTGCTTTAGTCCATACAGTGACTTAATAAGTTTACACACCTTATTCTCCTTTCCTGGAACCACAAAACCCTCAGGTTGTTCCATTTAAATTTCTTCCTCCAATTCTCCATTTAAGAATGCAGTTTGCACATCCATTTGATGGATTTCAAGACCATATACCGCAGCCAAGGCAATTAACATTCGAATCGATGTTATCCTTATTACTGGCGAGTATGTATCAAAGTAATCAAGGCCTTCTTTTTGCTTGAAGCCTTTTACTACAAGTTTTGCCTTATATTTGTCAATAGTACAATCCGCTTTGCTTTTCCTTTTGAAGATCCATTTAGAACCTAAAGGTTTATTTCCTGGAGGAAGATCAACCAATTCTCACGTATGGTTGTTTGGGTCAAAACAGGTTATAATCAAACTGTTCACTTTTTATTAAATTTTAGTTGTTTTATTTATTTATTTTTATAAACTTTTAGTATCGAATAAAATTAATTTTTTTTTTTTATATAATTATATATAACATATCAAATAAAAATAATCTTTCTAAAATATTTTAACAAGATTTTTCATACATCAACTCGGGTTACATATCAACCCGATTGTTAACAGATTGAAACATGTTAGGTTGAAAGGGGTTGATTTAATAAATGGACGGGTCAATAACCAACCCAAACTTGAACGGGTTGCGTCGGGTTGGACAGGTTGAGTTTAATTTTGCCACCTCTACTCTCGTTCAATGTGCATATGAGTTGTAAATTTTTATCCTTTTCTCCTTCCCATATTTCACACTCAATAACATGGCTAGTTAAAATTTCTACAAAATTATAACTTCTGAAGAAATTCAGAAAAAAAGCATGCAAGAATAAATATTTAAACCAATTGCAACAAATTAATGCTATACTGTTTGCCAATGCCCAAAACTATCTTGACGTTTAAATCAATTTTATGCTGGCAAGGAAGGATGGATATACCTTCCATTGATCTGTAGCATTCTGATTTTTGATCAAAGAATCTGTACCATTTTGTGATGAAACAACATTATTTCTGTCTCTAGCAATTGGTAAGCTGCTTACAATACTAGCCGTAATATTTAGCTGCCAAATTGGAACCAAAAGAAGTTGTTTCATTGTACATATGAAAACATAAACTGCCACAAATAAGACCACTATAATGTGATTGTATGTATATGAATAACGATGCATTATTCATACGTGAGTAATTTTCATGGATAGTCACCCATATTTTAAAAATTATTTATAAATATCATTTTATTTTTTATAGGATAAAAATATCACTCAACTATCACTATTTTCCTCAAAATATACTTATACTTCAAAAACATTTCTTCTCTCCTAGCTGCATGTCATGTCATTAAAATTTCTTTTTTATATATATAATAAATAGATCTATTTAACCTATCAAATTTATTAAACTAAAATTTTATGAAAAAATTAGAAATAGTAGCATACTTAAAACTATAATTACAATAAATAACAATATTTTTGTAAAATTACAGTTTATAGCAAAAATAGCATTATTTTACTCATTAACTAGGCAAGTGCATGTTTTACTCTCACTACTCTACATTTTTCTATTTTCACTCTATTATTTCTGCTCCCCCAAATATAGCCATATCTTTTACCCTTTTTTTTCATCTTATTTTTTTATTATTTTATTTTATTTTTATTTGTTTATTTAACCTTTTTCGTTTTTTTTTTCCTTTCTCATATCTTTTTTCTTTTTCTATTTTCGCTTTGTTCTTCTTTTTCTTTTATTTTTATACTTCTATTTCTCTTTCTTCCTTTTTTTTTCACTTCTCTTTTTTCGTTTTCTTTTTATATTTTTTTTTCTTTTTTTACTCTTCTATCTCTAATTTTTATTTTGAAAAGACTTATATGTATATCAGATACACATATTCAAAAAACATATAAAATACATAGTCATACAAATTTGAATATGTATTTCAGTACAAAGCATACATATGTATTTACGAAATACATATAATATTCATATTAAACGGTAACAAACATAACTATAATATATATCTTCATATGTATTTGCGAAATACAAAGGTGACTTATATAAAATAAGAATATACATATGGATCAGGTATGTATTCTATAAATATATATGCAGAGCTATATATATTTTATACGGTGTTGGATTTGTCTTTGAACTGTACATACTATGTCATTTTAGAGGTTAACATATGTACTTATTTATTTTCTTTTACTATTTAAGATATATATCATGTATTTTTTTATTAGTTATATGTATATATATATAATTGTCATTTTTGTTTTAGAGATTTTGTATATACATGGGAGTCAGATATGTATTTCTGTAAATACATA
This sequence comes from Capsicum baccatum var. pendulum, assembly GCA_030864225.1. Classification (NCBI taxonomy): domain Eukaryota; kingdom Viridiplantae; phylum Streptophyta; class Magnoliopsida; order Solanales; family Solanaceae; genus Capsicum; species Capsicum baccatum. The sequence continues at coordinate 33,135,003 of CM061559.1, read as the reverse complement.
TGCAGATATACATATATATATTTTTTTACCGTAAATACATATACAGATCTGTATGTCTATTTATTTGTATATTTTTTGAATATGTATATATGATATAAACATTTGTATTTTAAAAATAAAAGATAGAGATAGAAGAGTTAAAAATATATATATAAAAAAAATAAAAACGAAAAATAAAAATTTGAAAAGAAAAGAAATGAAAAAGGAAAAAAAGAAAAAAATAAAATAAAGAGAAATAGAAACTAGAAATAGAAGTGTAAAAACAAAAGCGAACTTTTTTTGTTTAAAAAAAAGAAGAAAATGAAAAAAAAAATACGAGAAAAGGAAAGAATAAAAGAAAATGAAAAAAAAAAAGAAAAATAAATAAAAAAACGAAAAAGGAAAAAAAAAGAAGAGAAGTAGAAGAAAGAAAATAAAGTGGACAGAAAAAAATAAAAAAGAAAAAAAAATTAAAATTAAAGAAAGATAATAAAAAAAAATGAAAAAACTAACAAGAAAAAATAGTTAGAAATATAAGAGAATGATATTTTAAAATTTTGAAGATCATGGAAATAATAACCTTCATATTTGAGTTTGATTTGGAAAAGAATCTACTAATTTATATTTGAGTTTGATTTGAAAAAGGAATCTACTAATTTAAATAGGAGTAATTTATGGGAATTTAATTAGATGGGATATTTATTCCTTATTTAACTCAACTAATTTGAGTAAAACAAGGACAATAAATCTTGTTGTATATGTATTTGTATAGCAACAGTTTACTTAAATACAAAATACAATTTGTTATTTTTCGTAATTATGAAACTGTTGCTATAAAAGTTACAATTAAGGCTCTATAATTGCTATTTCTAAAATTTTCTCAAATTTTATCCTATTTTTTTTTAAAATAACCACACAAGATATATTTATCATTGAGGAACAATTTAATTATCTACTTTAAATTTTATATTTATTTTGTCTTTCTTAAAAAAAAGAATATAAATTATATTTATTCTTTATTCGATACGAGAAAAATTATTACATCACATGATAAAAATATTAGATAATCATACAACTTAGAAGGAAAATAATTCGTTGATAATGTTATGCACAATACTCATCATCGTAGTAGTTGGTGTGTAAAAGTTTGAATTAGTTTATATGGTACTTTTTAAAGTTTTTCAAATTTATTTATTTCACCACTTAATAATATTTTTAAAACTCTAGGTATTGATATGAATTGGTACTAATTTAATATTTTTTGGTTATTTATTTCATATACTAAAGATTCTTAAAATGTAAAAGCAATAAAATGATGGATCTCGGATTTTCATATACGTACTAAATGTACTATTTTTGAAGAAGAGAAAAATTATTTAGTCAGGAAACAAATTAAATTTTTTTAAAAATATTAACAAAATGATCTAATATTACAAATGAATCTTTAAAATAATACCCAACCAATTATCGCTTGTTTTTTGTGGATTTAGGATGAGGAAAGAGTATAAATTGGCGTTTAATTATATAAGATAATAAAATATAGTATAATAGAGACAAAAAATAAGTATAAAAAAACTAAATTAAAAATAATAAATTTTTGTTTTCTAATGTTTTTGCCTATGTTAACTTTGTGGATTTATTTGATTCGGTTATGAAATTTACTTGGGAAAAATTCGCAAGACGAATCCATTTTTTAAATCAAAAAGATTTTGTTTAAAAATTTGCAGGTGATCTACATGCGAATTAAAATTTTCAGGTGATAATTACCTTTATGATTTTTCGATCGAATTTTGTTTGGAAAGAAAAAAACTTAGATTTTCTCCTTCAAATTTTGTTTGATAGAAAAATTTGTAGGTTTTTCATCGAATTAATTTGGTTGAAAAACTTATAAAGAATTAGATTACCGGTAAATTTTTTTGCAAATTTAAAAAAAAAAAAAAAGAAATTACGTAATTTAAAATTTTTCTTGTAGTTTATAAGACGTAGGTTTGAATAAATGAATTTGAAGAATTAAATAGGTTTATTATTAAGAAAATAAGATTTTGACAACATCACATGCCAAGTAGGAGAGAAGAAGGTTTTTAAAGTGTTAAGTGTTTTTTGAGAAAAACAAGGATAGTTGAGTGATATTCTTGTCCTAAAAGAAACAAAAGTGGTATTTGTAGGCAATTGTCAAAACATGAGTAACGACTATCTATGAAAATTACCCTCCATACCTTGGTTAATGAACTAGTAGGAAAAGAAATTCCTATGAATAAGCCAAACATAACTCCACAACCTATGGAGAAAATAAGCCTTATAGTTTCAGCTGACTTTAACGAATTGGAGGAACTGCAGAACATGTTTCAAAGAGTTAGACAAACCATTAAGGAACAGAAAACAACATCAAAAACTTGGTATGATCACAAGAATTTAACGAACCTTCGTCCACATTTCTTCATGTTAAATACAGAATTTGAATTGATAAGTAGAACCAAAATAGTCAAGAAGCTTAACTGAAGCCCAAGTAAGCTTATAGCAACCACTTTTTCAGTAGGGAGTGAACATAACAAGGGCATGAACAACCTGAAATATCAAAACAAAAGTTGCACCATCCGGCAAAAAAAGAGTGAGCAAGTTTTTCTTTCACAACACAAAAATTCGAAAGGGCAAAAGTTTCATAACCAATAAAGAATGCATAAAGATTTCCTCATACTACATTTTTATACTATAAATCAGCAAAGTCAAATAGAATGCTTAATTAAGCAAAATCAAGAAGACATCACTGCATCCACACTCAACTGAGTGCCTCATGTTACTTTACAATCCCCAAGCAAACATATTTAATTGTTATAGCAAGTTTCCATCAACACAAAACACAAAAGCACAAAGCTAAAAATAAAAACTCAACTCTTGCGGACTAAACAAATATAACCATTAACACACACAAAGATTACACCTTTTACAATCCACAAGCAACTAGAAAATTGGCCATGTGCCTGGCTTTTGAGTTTTGACTATAGCAACTTAGCCAGCCCCTCCCCCGTAGATCAAGCACCAGCTAATTTCAATTCTCTTCAATTTTATGCATATATAGCAACTAAATCTCAACGTAAAAATCATAACTAGTATATAACAATAGGCACAATTAAAATTTTGTGGATATTTATAAAATTTGGCAATAATGACCTAATAACTGCTGTGGCAAACCCCCCATCTTTTGTACTAAACTATCTTTCAGATGATTGCTCCGGCAAAACGTTTAATCGTACAATAAATTTTCCTAACTACTCAAAGTTTTTATCACGCATTAAAAGTTAGTGTAGCAATAAGTAATTAACATTTTAGAAAAGGAATCTTAGTAGCTAGTTACCTAAACTCTTACCTTGTTAGTAAAAGTTCGATTCCCCACATTATATTCCCCTCCCACATTCTCTTCCCCTACCCCAATTTTTTTATAAAAGAAAAATTAACATTTTAGAAGACCTTCAATTTGGCATCCCCTAAACCTTTTCCATACTTTCTATTTGACAAATGAGGACCTTCTTGTCCTGTTGTTGTACACACTTTTTTCCATCGCCTATAATACACACTAACCTTAACAATTGTGTACTTGAAAACACGAAATGAAATGTAAATGACATGCGGATGTCGTGGCAAACGCACAAATGAACATGAGGCACTTGGGTGTTTGGACCAATTTTAGTCGAACTATGTGTCATGTTTTTTTAATATACAGCTTTAAGAAAATTTTACCTCCTCCACTAGTGAGGTATGTCTTGACAAATGAAAGAATCTCAAAAATAGATGCCAAAATGCAGTATAAATAGGCCTGCAAATTTTGACTTGCGCAAGGTGCTTTGCCAACTTAAATATAAAACTACATTTGACAAAGATTTGAATATGGAAGTATGTAACTTGAGAAGTTTTAAAATAGCAAATTGGCCTTAATGCAACTATGTAAATATTGATGATCACTTCTTGGTGGATTTGCGTACATGGACAAAGAGAATTTTGTTGTCCATGGTGAACTTGCTTTCCATTTTAACCGGAATTCCATACATTTCAGCCAAGATAGTGCCGTCATTCATTATGATATTGTATGTAGTTTTTGGTTTAGAAGATATTGTATGATATTTTGGTTTAGATCAAAAAAACCGAAAAACTAAATCAAAATTTAATTTTGATTTGGTTTTTTAATTTTTCAAATTGATTTCGATTTTAAATTTTAGAAATTTAATTAAACAGTTTAATTTTTGAATTTATATAAAAAGAATTCGGATAAATCAAAATTATATAAATAATATATTATAATATATATATATATATAAAATTTAATATATATGTAAATATACTAAATATATAATATAATTTGATCTAACATATAAATATATAAATTATAATCATTTAGTGAAGGCCACAACAGCGCTCAACATGTCGATTCATTTGAAATTTCAAAATCGTCAACGACAGTCGTTTGCTCAATTCATTTGCTCAGTTCGTCACTGCCGTCGACAGTCGCTACCGAGTGCGGCCACTGCCGTCACGCCAACTGCAATGCCTCAGCGAGGACAATATTTATTGTTATTTCATGCATGTTGAATTAATTATATTTGCGACTGAAAAATAAGTTTGAAAAACAAAATATTTTTAAAAAAAAATCACCAATTTTAAATGCTCACTACTTTAATCTTTAAAACCAAAATAAAAATTCGAAATAACCAAACCGAATTTGTAAAAACCGAACCAAACCGAAATAATTTTGGTTTGGTTATGGTTTTCATTTTCAACAATCTGAAAATTAACAAACCGAACCGATATTCAACAATCAAACCGAACAAACCGAATGTTCACCCCTAATTATATGTGTTACTTTCGGATTTCCTGCATGAGAAACTGAAGGATGAGAATGATAATAGACAATGGGAAGGATAAGCAAAAACTTAGCAGTTTTATCTGTCATAGAAAATGAATATACAAACTTTAATGTTACAACATCAAAGTCATGTGATCATAGGTTGCACAAGGTTGGTTGTATATCATAGTCAGTAGCTAGATATGGATAAGGGGACACGGAATACATGCCATGACGTTGTTAAGAGATAATTGAGCTACAACAATGGTTAAAGAGCCTTAGCATGTCATGATGTTGTTAAGATCTCAGATATGCCTCTATGGGTTTATATTTCTATTTACAAAACTAAAAAGTTTAGTTATCTATTCAAACAAGCGTAAACATTAAATCTCAAATGAGCTAATTAAATGAATCCTTAAAGCAAGAAATAAAACATTTCCTGACAACACAGGATTCATAAAGGTACAAAAGCACCACTCCATCATACAGGATTCATAAAGGTCCAGATCAGCCAATAACCAGACGTAACACAGAACAGACCAAGCTGTCGATGGTGGAATGAAAAGTCAGTATTCACTTAAATGGTGGTGGCAGAGTTTCATTACGGGTTTCGAAATATGGATAAATAAGCTAAAGTAGGTTCAACATCTACTATATATATTCAAATTTTTAACCATATCTAAACAATATAATTTAACAATGGATAAAAATGTAGTGCTGTTATTTAACTCACAAACTGTAGGTACTAAAGAAGAAGCTGATGACAGCACTAAAACTTTATGAGTTTATCAGACCCTACACCCAAATTTAAAGGAGTAAGGGTATAGTGAACTCAATTATGTCATCGTCAACGATTCAATCAAAAAGAAATATCAAATTGAATAGATTACAACACAAAAATAAAAAGCCTCAGAAGAATCCAATATGATCATTTGTAATGTAGCTTCACCAAGAGGTTCACCTTGCAAATAACAAGGACTTGGATCCACTACCACCTCATATTACATGGATTATATCATCATCGGGAAACTATGCAAACAAAACCCCAACAAACAAATATTTTTGAAAATTTTAAAAATGTTGCTGCTACAATGTTACTCCATACACAAGGAAAAGGGGTCATGAAGGAGCAATATACAATGGAGCAACACGCTTACTATCGCTTCTAGGGAACGAGTTGATCAAAAATGGATTATTTCTTGACAACCAGATAAAGAAGCCTTCTAATCATAAAACATGATTACACGCAAGTAAACCACAAAAAAAAAAAAAGATAGATTTTGAGATTATCAATATACCAAATTCTATAGTATAACAGAACTTCATCAAAAAAGAACAGCCAAATACACTTGGGGGTCATTTGGTTGGAAAAGAGTTATCCCGGTGTAATTAATCCCGGAATTAATTATCCCATCATATATATGGGATAACTTATCACATAAATACAGTGGCGGGAGAAATAAACCCAATACTAATTAATACCTCATGGGATAAAACCTCACACCAATTTATCCCTTATAAATCACACCAAACGACAGCATACAATAAACTCTTGTGGTTCGACCCTCATCATTTGTAAAATACTAAAATTGAAGAAAATATTAAAGAGGCCTCAGAAGCTAAAGGTAAGTATAACATCAATGGAGCTTAAAGCTACTCATATGGTACGGACAATTACCATACATCACTGGCCTCCAATTAACAAAAATCATTGTCCTTAACAAACACTATTTTCAACAATTAACATAACGACCACCATTGCTCGAACTCTACAAAACTGTAGCAATATACAAATCAGATTATCCAAATTTTTGGATCATAGCAACATAAGTAAACACAACTAGTTTTTAGTAAGCAAATGCTAATCATAAGGCTCAGAGATATAAACAGCTCTATCAATCACGGAATATCAGAAGCAGAACTGGCATAAAAAGCTGTAATTTATATCATCACTGCCAACATTTAAACAAAACAAGCTTGAAAAATAAGAAAAATTAGGCTCATATTAAGAAATTCAACCATTATTTTTATCATATGCTTCATAGATTACTCTCAGAAGAGCGGATAAATCTTCTAATCATAGCCAAAATATAAAATTTACCATATATAATCAGTATTATAGCAGTGGACTTAGGAGTAAAACAATTGAAAAAATGCATAAACCCCACGTTACACAGCATTTTGCTCTATGCCTCGTTGACTAGCCATGTATTTCACTCAATCAGAAAAAAAGCTAAAGGTGATATGAGGCATCTGTTAAATTATAAACAAAATAAATAAAACAAAAATTATTGTATAAAGTGATTTAGCCATTGATTTGACACAGATAAGCCATGGATAAAAGGTACAAAGGGGGGCTATAACTGCAACACTTGATGGCGAGATGTATAGCACGAGCTTTGGGGCTTCTAGCTTCAAGTGAAAATATTCAGATGAGCCCGGGAGGCTACGTGCAGAAATCTACAATTTTGCTAATGAAAGAAAATCAATTAACACAAGATTTTTGCTAATGAAGGGAAATCAATTAACACAAGATTCTTGCTAATGAAGAGAAATCAATTTAACACAAATCAACCTAATAAAGAGGAAATCAATTAACACAAGATTATTGACAAGCAGCAATAAAAACAGTAAATTAAACACAATAATGATATGGTTATGCAGAGGAGGCCAGATAGAGAAGTGATTTTGAAAGAGTTGAGAGTTATTTTAAGCATTATATAGAAGAGAGGAAGGGGTCACTGAAACCCTAATTGTGCTGTTCTGAATCTGTGAAGCTAATGGGCTGTTACGGCCCGTTCGAACACACGGGGCTCGCTTGATACATAAAATTCCAACGAGTTTATCCATAATTTTTTTATATTCCTATTCTTTATTAAATTATAAATAATACTTATTTTATAATTTTTAAATATATAATTAACATTTGGATACATAAGTTTAAAGTTAAAGATATATAATTTTGAAATTAAAAATATAAAAGTTAATTACTTTATTTTTGCTCGGATATATAATTAGCATTAGAATACATAATTCTGAAGCTGAGATACGTAAATCTGAGATACATCATACATTAACTAGATCAAAAAGAGATACATAATTTAAATTATGTATCCAAAAATTTATGGGTATGTGGATGTATCTAGCTATTTTAAAAAAAAAAAAAAAAAGATTTAGGTAATTAATAAAAAGGAAATTTTTTTTTATGTAATTTGGTATAGATAAGTTGTGGTGTTATGTAATTTTTGACTACAAATAAAAGATAACCAATTATGCAACTAATGTTAGAATGAGCTTATTTGTATTTGGTTGGGTTACATGAATGGGATAACTCATTTCGAGATTAGTTTGGAGATTGTAGTGTCAGGATAGCTAATCTAAAATAATTAATCCTAGATAACTTTTTTGCGACCAAATAATTTGAAACTTGTTATGAATGTATTTACATTATAGTGAATGTTTATCAAGAATATAGATAAGATCTATCAAGATCTATTTGATATCTAATAGGATATGAAGTAAGAAATTAGAAATATTTTTCCCTATAAATCTAATAGGTTTTGTTCATTATATCATCAATCTGATGATCTCTCATCCCTAAGCCTCCTATCTTCTCTCTCTATTTAATCTTGTTATTCTTACTTTATATTTCATAACACGTTATGAGTACAAAATTTTACCCAATTGAGTAATTAAGGTAAAGTCACCCAATGTTTTCTGTTGGGTGCTTAACAAGCATGAGGTATGATTTTTTTTTTATAATTATTAAATAATTTCGGTTACTTGATCCGATAAGGAGCAATAGTGCACGATTATCATCTCAAGTAAGAGATACTTTCGCTGCCTTTGAATCGGACGTGCCAAGTTTGATTTAGGTCTTGTGTTTTTTTTTTACTAAGATTAAATCTGTTTATATTCATAATTAGTTAAAGTGGTATTAAAGTCAACATATGAGCTATGAGAAAAATAATCCCCGGCCTAAAAATAATTGTATAAAACTTATACTATATTATATCTTGCTCCAACTTCTATAAAGTCTTCATCATAAATCTGTCATCATTAGAAAAAATGGAAATTTACTATGTGTGCTTGGTATTAGTTATGAATTGGTGAAATTCGAGTAGTTACAATAAATTTCAATGAGTCTTGTTTTTCATGAGCAGTTAGTGTTATTTTATATTTGCAGAAGTTTTTATTGATAATATTTTTATCACTTTTTAATATGTTTACACGCCTTTATTACAAAGTGATAATATTTTTGAAAGCTTGATGGTGAGCTTTCGGTGAATTTAACTTATTATAATATTGGTTAAGGATAAGACGATAATTCAAATCTCATCGCATTAAAAGGAAAAGACATCGGTTAGAGTCTCGATGCACCATGATAAAATATTGGATTTAAATCTCATTGATTTATGCCTAAGACGCCTTTATATGGAAAAGACATTGAGATTGAATCTCAATGCACTATATTGATGATATTATGATGGCTGGAGCAAAATAATGTGTTTTTGATGAAAAGTCATGAAACTTGTCCATTGAATATGCTCCATTCCATGAAGTGAATTTGGTAGCAATATATGATGGATCTGAAAGATGACAATTTGCTCCATACTTGAAGTGAATGTGGTAGCAATATATGATATACTCTGAAAGATATGTTAAGAGAAAAATTTTCTACATTATATGTATGCCTCGATGTGCTCCTAAAGTAGCAATATTATGAAAGAGGCTATAAACTATCATAATTTGATAGGCTTAAGGCACGATTATATTCCATTCCTGGAGAATGAGAAGCTTATTAATGCAACCGTGCACTTGATTGTGATGGTATCACAACTCACCTCCAAATGAGGCAGAATAACTGAGAAAAGTTATTTTGAATCTACTTCTGAAGTAGTAAATTCAAAAATTTATTCATGTAATAGTAGATCTAAAATTTACCAAAACCAGCATATGTCATGGTAAACTTGGAGTTTACTATTATAAAAGTTCATAAATTTACATGAACGATTGCTACATTTTGAAATGTGCATATTGAGTACTAGACATATGTTGAAGAAATAGAAGATTCTTCAAGAATTGTTTGTTTGCTTGTTCTCATGACAAGTTGGTTGGACCAACTAATTTTGGGATTGGATCCCTAAAATCTGAAAAGTATAAAAGGTGAATAAGGGCCCGTTCACCTATCATGTAATATGTTGAAAAGATGCATCAAAAGATTCATCAATAAGATGATCACATGTACATTTATTGTCAACCGGTAGTTTGACATTCATAAAGTTGCTTGCTTAATAAAATTGAGTTAAGAGCATAACTTTCAGATTGTGTAATCAAGACAATTCATCTTGATAATGATGGTTTGGCATTGACTGTCTTTGATAAATAGCAAACCATTGCTAATGAGAACAAAGCTTTATGTTTTGGTTTGAAATATGATATATACAAAAATACTTGTATGCATCAAATCAATAAATTATGATTAATTCCTCCTCAAAGTTGGTTCTGAGTAAGGAACTACATATTGTCCATCTAATAATTTTGATGTGCGGTATACGATAAATGAATATACCATGATGCACAAAGATGAATTCTCCAAAGAAAATGGAGGATGTATGTTAGTTTTCCTAACATAAGCGGTAGATTATAAGTAGATATGAAATATATTAAGAATTATCATCAAATCTTCATTCAAAAGATAATTCAAGTCAAAGCCGAAAGCAACTCACATTAAGCTGCAAGTGCTCCTATTTTGTGTCCTTGAAGAATAAAGTCTATACATGTGTGAAGCGTGGTAGATAAATTGATTCCAAATGAAATAATTTTTGAAAAGGATAAGGAGCAAATAATCATAATAAGAAGACCATGTTCTCTTGAAAAACCTACGACATAACACTTCGTGAAACCTTATGAAAGGTTCAGGTACCTTAAAATAATGAATTGAAGAGATCTCAGAATGTTATGTCACATTGTGAATCGATATAAAATGATATATCATCGATGATATCTTTAATACAATATTGGCTCAACATTGTAAAAGATCATGAGGATCTGAATCTACGTTTATTTAAGCATGCTGATGTAGAAATATTTATCAAGTAACATAAAAAAATGCATCTTGATAAGCGTAAAACTTATTTGATTTACAATCTAAACACTTGACGATGTCACATGTGAAATTCTGAATATTGTCACTTGACAAAAGTTATATGAAACTTTTTAAGGATTCAAAATGTTTGAAGCATATAAAAATTTCTGGAAAACTTATTTATAATCCTTATTTTGCATAAGTTTATAACTTGAAAATCATTGAAACTTTTGGAGAGTTTTCAAAGCAATAGATTATCTGTCGACATGAGAAATATACCTAATTGAATTGGTTATGAAGTATCATATCTTAATACAATTGATGTACGTGCACTAATATACCTTACAAATACTACAAGGCCTGATATAACCTTTCTTCGGTTGATTTGTTAGCAAGGTATAATTCTGTTCCTACTAGGAGACACGAAATGAGATCAAACACATGATTTTATTTTATTCTAAAGATTGCAATCTCGATCTTGTTGATTATGTTGATGTTGGGTATTTATTTAACCCGCATAAATCTCGACTCAAACATGCTATGTGTTCACATGTGGGGATACTGCCATATCTTGGAGATATACAAAGCAGTCTATCTAACCACTTCATCGAATCATGCTGAGATAATAGCTATTCATGAAGCAAGCCGAGAATGTGTATAGGTGAAGTCCATGATACATCTCATTCAAGAAAAATATGGTTTTAAATGTGATAATGTATCCACAATTTTATACAGAGATAATGTAACATGCATAACACATCTTAATGGAGGATTCATAAAAGGAGATAGAACAAAGCACACTTTATCAAAGTTTTTCTATACACACGAGTTACAAAAGAAGGGTGATATTAACATGCAATAGATTCGTTCAAGTGATAATGTGACTGATTTATTCACCAAGTCTCTTCCAACTGCAACTTTTAAGAAGATGGTACACAAGATCAGGATACAAAGGCTCAAGGATGTTCTCATTATGGGGAGTTAATACGCGTTGTACTCTTTTTTTCTTACAGGGTTTTGTCACACTGAATTTTTTCTTGTAATATTTTTAACGAGGCAACCTAAATGCATATTATTAGAGATGCGTACTTTTTTCCTTCACTAGATTTTTTTCTCATTGGGCTTTTTCTAATAAGGTTTTAACGAGGCCATTATCTATCATTTAGACATTCAAAGGGGAGTGTTATGAATGTATTTATATTATAGAGAATGTCTATCAAGAATATAGATAAGACCTATTTGATAGCTATTAGGATATGAAGTATCTATCTTTTAGAAAGAAACTAAGAGTATTTTTTCCTATAAATAGAAGGGTTTTGTTCATTGTATCATCAATCTGATGATCTCTCACCCCTCAACAAAAATAAAGAAGCCTCTTATCTTCTCTTTCTATTTAATCTTGTTATTCTTACTTTATATTTCATAACAAAACTAAAATTTTAATGTATAATTTGAATTTTTAAAGTTATAAATTTTTCTTTTGTTGTGAATGAATGACATGTAAGTTACCATGTGACAACCTATTGAGTAAGACAATTTTCTTACTAATTCTCCACCCCTTTATTTTGTACAAAGAGTTAATATATATTTTGGCTATAAATAGTCATTACCTATAATGGAAGATAAGGGACTTTACACTCTCCAATTTTTTATGTCTTTAGTTTTGTTTAGTTTTACATTATTTTATAACATGTTATCAGCACGAGTCTCTACCATTCTGAGCAAATACAGGTAATAAAGGTAAGTATTTATTTTTCTTAAATAATGTTAAATATATATCCAAATGCGAATTTGTTGCCCTAGATATATCGGTCAAAACATACATGTCTTGGGCACTGAATGCCGAATATATTTGGATGCGCTGGGTCTAACAGACACCATAAAAAATAACAATCAGGCATCAAATCAAGACCGGACCAGGGCCATGATATTTATCCGTCATCATCTTGACGAAGTTTTGAAAATGGAATACCTCACGACTAAGGATCCCTTTATATTGTGAAATAATTTGAAAGAAAGATACGACCACCTGAAGATGGTCGTCCTTCCACAGGCACATTATGAGGAAACTAATTTGAGGTTTTAGGATTTTAAAAATATAACTGATTATAATTCTGCGATGTTTAGAATTAAATCGCAGTTGAATTTATGCGGAGAAAATATCACTGATCACGACATATTAGAGAAAACATTCTTTACTTTTCTCGCCTCGAGTATGCTCCTATAACAGCAATACCGAGAAAGAAAATTCAAGAAATATTTTGAATTAATTTCTCATAGTCTTATTGTTGAACAACATAATGATCTTGTAATGAGAAATCGTGAAAGTCGACATGCTGGTACTGCTCCATTCCCTGAAGTTAATGCTGCAAATTTTACCCAACCAGACGTGAAAGAAGTCCTGGCCCCAGTCATGATCGTGGTCGTGGTGAAGGAAGGTATTTTAATCAGGGTGATCGTCTTACAATAAACAATGACCCTCAACACCAGCAGTATAAAAAGAAGGGTGAAGCTCCTGAAGCAGCGCCAAGGACGAACACTAAAAATAAATGTTATCGATGTGCAACAAAGGGATACTGGTCGCGTATCTGTCGTACGCCAAAGCATCTGGTGAAGCTCTATCAGGTGTCCCTTAAGAAAATAGATAATGACGATGAGGCAAACTTTATCTCTGAAGATAATGTTGAGCCCATGAATTTAGATGCCTCAGATTTTTTTATAATCCCCGAAGAATATGTTAATCATCTTGTAGATGATGAATATGAAATAGTCTGATTGTTTTACTTTTCTGTTAAGTTGTATTAGTTTACATTTCTGTTAATAGTATTTCACTAATCTTGTAAAATAAAGTTTGTGTAATACGTTATGTGTTAGTAATACTATAATGTTTACTTTGTTTATATTTTCATCTTGAAGAATATATGAATACTCCTGAAGTAAAAAATCAGAAATTTACTCCTGAAGTAGTAAATTTGAAATTAAAGATATGATAGAGAAAATTCTCTATAGTTATATGTATACCTTGATTTGCTTCTGAAGTTGCAAAATATTGACATAAGTCCTAAGGTATCATAGTTTGATATGCTTAAGACACGTTGTAATAATTATATTTCATTCTCGAAGAATGAAAACTTTTGATAAATTGTTAATTATCTTTCATTCTCAAGTAATGAGAATTTCTTTTATAAATGTTACAGTTACAGATCCATTCCCTGAGGTGAATGTGATATTTAGTAAGGTATATAAATGTGCACTTGACTGTGAAAATCACATTCAGAAGGAGTATAATGAATTATTCTGAAATTTACTCCCGAAATAATAAGTTTAAAATTTATCTTAAATCTACTCCTGAAATAATAGAACCTTGAAATTTACTCCTGAAGCAGTAAATCCGATATTTACTCCTGAAGTAGTAAATCTGATATATATTTTTGAAGTAGTAAGATTGTGCAATAGTAAATTCTTGCAAACTACTCTTGAAGTAGCAGACCGTTTAATCTAGTAAATAACTCATGCAATGATAAATTTGGAGTTTTCTAGTTTAAATTACTCTATTTGTTGCGTGAATGATTTTGTCACCCTGAAGATAAGCATATTGAGTTTTAGACATATAATGTTGGGACTGGATTCCCTAAATTCTGAAAAACATAAAAGGTGAATAAGGGTCTATTCACCCATCATTTGATATAATGCACCCATAAGATGGTCACATGTACTTTTATTGTCAGCCTGCAGTTTGACATTCATAAAGTTGCCTTCTTAATTAAATTGAGTCAAGAGCATAATTTTCAAATAATATAGTCAAGACAATTGATCTTAATAATACTGGTTATATTCAAGTTGGTTTAGCATTGAATGCCTCATAAATAGCTAAACCATTACTTAAGAGAACAAAGATAAAAAAAGTATTGGTCTAAAATATATATTGCATACAATAGCACTTGTGTGCATTAGACCAATAAATTATGATCAATTCATCCCTCTCAGTTGGTTCAGGATCAGGAACCATATATTTTCCATCTAATAGTTTTTTGACGTGCGGTATGTAACTAATAGATATACCATGATTCACAAAGATGGATTCTCCAAAGTAGATTGGAGTATATGTTAGTTTTCCTAACATAGGGGTGAGATAATAAGCAAATAAGAAATATGTTGAGAATTATCGTTAGTACGATCCTCATTTAAAAGATAATTCTAGTCAAATGCCAGAAACATTTGCTGACCCAAAATTGATTTTATATTTAGCTGCAGATGCTCCTACTATATGTCCATGAAGGACAAAGTCTATGGCATGCATGAACCATGGTAAATCAATCGGTTCCAAATAAAGCAATCCTTGAAAAAAAATGGAGCAAATGATCATAAGAAAGAGGCAATATGCTCTTGAAAAGCGACGACATAACGCTTCGTGAAACCTCCAGAAGAGGTTCAGGTACCTGAAATAATGATGTGATGAGATCTCAATAAATTATGTCATAATGTGAACCGATACAAATGATATCTCGTCAACGATATCTTTAGTACAATAGCGCACAATATTGTATAATACTATGAGGATTTGAATTCTACGTTTATTTAAGCATGCTAACATAGAAATAATATCAAGTGGAATATGCTTCTTGGTAAGCATAAGGTTTATTTGGCCTGCAGTTCTGACACTAGAAGATGTCATGTATTTAACATTGAATGGCTCACTTGATAATGAAATTTAGATGAGAATCCCAGAAGGATAAAAGATGCCTGAAACATGTAGTTCAAAGTCTCGAGAATTATATTCAATTAGATTACAAAGATCATTATACGATCTAAAATAATCAAGGCGTATGTGGTATAATTGCCTTAGTGAGTACTTGATGAACGAAGGTTACATAAATGATGTCATTTGTCCTTATATTTTTATTAAGAAAACGGTATCAGAGTTTGTTATACTCGTTGTTTATGTGGATGACATAAATCTCGTTGGAACTCCAGAATAGATCCAAAAGGCAATTGAATTACTAAAAAAAGAATTTGAAATGAAAGATCTGGAAAGACAAGACTTTGTCTTGGTCTGCAGATTGAACATTTAGCAGACGAAATTTTCATCCACCAATCTGCCTATACTCAGAATGTCTTGAAATAATTTTACATGGACAAAGCATATTCATTAAATAATCTAATGATTGTTCGATCACGTGAAGTGAGTAAAGATTCATTTCGACCTCCAAAAGAGGGTAAAGAGATTCTTGGTCCTGAAGTACAGTATCTCAATGCTATTGGTACACCTATGTATCTTGCTAATAGCACAAGGCTTCAAATAGCCCATTCTATTAATTTGCTAGCCAGGTACAGTTTTCTTTCATGTAGACATTGAAACGAAGGTAAGCATATATTGTGATATCTAAAGGGGCCTATTGATATGAGTCTATTTTATACTAACAAAGATAGTTTAGATCTTGTTAGTCATGTAGATACAGGTTATTTATCTGACCCACATAAAGCTCGATGTCAAACAAACTATGTATTTGCATACAGAGGTATTACTATATTATGACAATCTACAAAGCAGTCTATCGTTGCTACTTCTTCAAATCATGTTGAGGTAATAGTTATTCATGGGGGCAAGTAGAGAATGCATATGGCTGAGGTCAGTGATACATTCCATCAAAGAGAGATGTGGCCTGAAGCTCGATATCAAGATACCCACAGTCATATTTGAAGACAATGCAATATGCATAGCTCAATTAAAAAGAGGCTTTATAAAGAGAGATAGAACAAAGCACATTTCGCTAAAATTCTTCTTTACACATGATTTCTAGAAGAATGGCG
The DNA here is from genome assembly GCA_030864225.1 of Capsicum baccatum var. pendulum. Taxonomy (NCBI): domain Eukaryota; kingdom Viridiplantae; phylum Streptophyta; class Magnoliopsida; order Solanales; family Solanaceae; genus Capsicum; species Capsicum baccatum. The sequence goes on along the minus strand of CM061559.1, from coordinate 33,118,291 downwards.
ATATTGATGTACAACAAATCCGTTCAAGTGACAATCCAGTAGATTTGTTCACCAAATTCTTACCAACTTCAAATTTTGAGAAGATAGTATACAAGATTTGAATGCGAAGACTGAACCAGTTGCATCGAGGTCTTCATCAAGGGGAGTAAGAATACATGTTGTACTCTTTTTTTTCTTAACCAAGGTTTTTATCCCACTGAGTTTTTCCTGGTAAGGCTTTTAATGAGGCAACACTCAAATGCGTATCCAGTAAATTTCTTTTTACATGGTCATTCAAGGGGGAGTGTTGTGAATGAAAGGCATGTAAGTTGCCCTGTGGCAACCTCTTGAGTACGACAATTTACTTACTAATTCTCCACCCCTTCATTTTGTACAAATAGTTACTCTCTCCGTCCCAAATTATGTGTCGTCATTTTCTTTTTGGTCCGTCTCAACAAGAATGTCACCTTTCCTTATTTGATAAGTTTATAAAGACACAATTACAATTTTACCCTTAGCGGTCCCACTTAATTTTAAATACTATTACTTCTTTTTTATTTGTCTTTTCAATTAAAAGTGGTCCCACTTGATTTTAAATATTATTACTCCTTTCTTTAAGAAGGGTCATTTTATAACTTTAACAAAGTCAATACTTATTTCTTAAATATCGTGTTTGATCAATGACGACACATAATTTGAGATAGAGGGAGTAATATATATTTTGCTATAAATAGTCATTACCTATAATGGAAGATAAGGAACTTTACACTCTCCAAATTTGTATGTTTTTAATTTTGTTTAATTTTACATTATTTTATAACATCTTACAAACAAAATAATCTCAAGATTTGTGAAATTTGTCAAAATTTCTCATTTCAGACAATTTTACTAAATAAGCAAAAATATTCGTTAATAAGGCATCGGGCTATTCTAGAGCACTAAACTAATAACTTGCATATTTTCATATTCCTTTAGAAATAATGGTCCTTGAAGTATCATTTTTTTTGTAAATTTTCCCCTGAATTAGGCGTTAGTTTTTATGTCTAAACATCACTAAAAAATTGTTAAAACATGTCTTAAAATTAATGAGTCATCTGTCCTGTAAACGAAATTTTATGGACAAATTAAGTTTTCACATGTCTTTTGACAATTGTATTCAAACACATGATCTAGTTCATGTGTTTTAATAAATATTTAGTGATAGTTAAAACACAAATACCTCATAGTTTAAATATGAAAGATATTCCATTTTCAAATTTGTTTTTGATCATCATCTCTTCTTTTTATAAATAAACTAGTAAAGTGTAACATGTGTATAAAATAAAATAATATGATAATCAAGATATCAAAGCAACATAATTAAATCTGACCTTTACAAAATAATTTCATAAAGTCGCTTGAACATTCATCTACCACATGTATTAAGGTGAACAAAACATCAAATCCATTGGTATCCCAAGAAATAATACCAAACAAAATACTCCTATTATTTGGAATTACACAAATAAAGAAATTTTTATATTTTTGTAAACACAAAATTAAGGAAATAAATATGATCAATATCATACGAAATAAATAACATAAATTTGTAAACGTGGCCAAATTTAAGGATTATACCAGACAGAGAATAATGAGCGGCTTAGAGCGGGACGAATTTCACGAAAAGTTATAGAAAATCTCTCAAGTTTGTTTAATCTCTCTGTTGTCTTTTGATGAACACAAAAAATAATAACCCAACCCAAAGGATAAACAAGCGAAAAAATGTCAGCTTAACTATCAAACTAACCTTCCACCTTAATTCTGGTTCTCTATTGAATTTATATCATTATCCAATACACAATAAAGGTGCTAGGAAAAGTAATAAATGAGAGACTTGAGATTGATTACCCTCATCGACAAATATAAATTTAAAACTTTAATAAAATAAACTACATGTGATAACAAAAATAGTAGAAAGATTCGAGAAGCATACCTTGGGACTTTTCACGATTGACTTTTTTCCTTTCTATATATAAAGAACTCTAGACCTAATTTAAACTAAAATAAAAGTCCTAAATATTAGGAGATTTTACACATTAAAAAATTTTAAAAAAAGATTTATAATAATAAGATAATTAGGTTAATTTTACTACTTACCAAGTTTTTCATTAAATTTTAAGATTAAAAATCTTGAAGTTTTTCATACCTATTTAGGATTATTTTTTTGTTGTTTACGTTGGGTTTTTTAAGTTAAATTTAGGACTCCTTTTGTTTCTTTTCTAGACGCTAATTTAGGATTTTTTATTTTTTTTTTCATTTTGAGGATTTTTATATGATTTAGGACTCTTTTCTTCTTTCCAACAATAAGGCTTTTGATTTCTCTTTATAGTTAATGCTTTCCTTTTTAAAAGTATTGCTTGATTTTAAATAAAAAACTAAGACAAATAAAATAATTCTAAAATAATTTAAGAAAATAGTTAATGACAATTTTATCTATTGCGAAGACTTTTAATGACAGGTAAAAAGTTTAAATCACTTTTTTAAGGGTTTTCATACTTTTAATATATTATTATTATTATATAGATATATATATATAGATATAAATATAGATTATAGATATAGATTATAGATATTGATAATTACATATTATTAATTTTTTAATACACATAATTGTACAAAAATCCACCAGTCAACAATACTAGTCACCACTTATTCTTTGATATAATCTTTCATATAGTAAAAACATTCACGTCGAGCATGACTTTTATATATATATATAAAATTCAAAATAATGGGTCATTTTTGTAAAGTATGTACTTATGGAACAAATTTTTGTTGAGTATTTTGGACAATGTTGAAGTTTCCATTAATGATAAAGGTATTAGACAATTTGCTAATGACAAAGGAATGAATAGACTAAAAGTGTAACATAAGACAAAATTGAGTAATTTCATTTAGTGTAGGGGCAACAAAGACTACAACTTTAGTGCTTTCAGAACATAATTTGAAAGAAAATAAGCTCTAAGTTGTACAAAAAGAACTGGACAGGCAAAAAAAAGAGAAACAAGAAGCAATTTTGCCAAATGAGAAAACAAGTCGTCAGCAAGAACAAGGGACAGACTCAGGCTCGTTGCATATCAAACGATCATCCAAGTCAAATGCCGGTAACCAGCCCATTTTGCAGCAAGACGGACACCAATGGCCATTGCAGCACATATCAGAGGAACCGGGACCTTCCTAATTGCACCGGTAGTTTCACCTACACTTCTGTTCAAAGGCATCTTAGAGTGTTGCAGAATAGCCAAAGCAGTGTAAGAAACCATTACTACTAGTCTAACCCAAGGCTCTCCCACAGCAGCTAATGCAGCAGCAGAAGGCATTGCGGATGACACATAATCTCTTTTTTTGATAAATCGAGCAAAGGCAAACAAGCCCAAGAGTATAAACCAAAAGAATAGCTCGGAAATGTAACCTCTCACAGCAGCATATCCCATTATTCCAGCTGCTGTAAGCAGGTACGGTTGGCTGTTCACAGAATCTGGAACTGCCGCTTCACCAACAGCAAGTACACAAGATGCCAAAACGATGATTGTTGTCAGCTCCTGAATCGGTGCATATGCAATTACACTGGAGTAGAAAGCTCGAATGGAGTATAGTGTTGTTTCAATAAATCTAATTACAGCTGTGACCTGATCCCCTATGAAGTAGTATACAACGGCCAATACAAGTTTCGGGATGTAACAGATAAATCGGAAGACAGCACCCACAGCCTTTTTCCAATTACCCAGTTCCCACAAGACAGTCCTCCAGGCATATAGAAGAAAGGCCAATGCTGCATATTGACAACAATTACCGAGTTAGTGAAGTACTCTATTTAGTTTATTACTTGAAGATTTCCTCATAAATAGAGCCACACATGAAAACTGCAGAACGAGAATGTGATAAACTACCTAAATAATGATCAACAAGACTCAAACTGGTTCTCAAACTTAAGCACACACCTGTGCTACAAAATCTATCTATGCAATACATTTGACGTGTATCCAGCGCTGTTGGAGAAAGTAGACTGTCTTGTATTACTCGGATATTACAAGAGGAGAACCTTAGAAGATTAGAACAGAATAAACTAGTATCAAAATAAAGGTAACCGAGACACCTAGAATGGAGTGTAAATAGTGAAAAAAATTAAAAAAGAGCCTCAAGGGAACAGTTCTTTTAAAGCAGACATGAATAAGATTGTATCATGATCATGACTTTATTAGGGTCGATTGTCGAGACCACTTTTAACTAGTGTATGGATTTTTGGAATTGTATAAAGTTCAATTGTTCTTTCTTGTGCTTTTCTAATAAAATCAACTTTACTTAACAGAAAGAGAAGAGAGGCTAATAAACAATCCACGATTTAGGCTATTAAGACTTGCCGCTGGATATGTCTATAATTTCCATTTTAGATGAGAGTTAACCAGAACCAAATAGGATGATAGGTAGTTCCAGTTTACCATTATTAAACTATTATCATAAGCTATTGAACTGCTAGTAGGACATAACAGCATTTATTTTATAAAGATCACATTTTTTTTTTGCTTCATTCAAATAAGAGCAGCAGTCGTTCAGACTTGGTCCATTGGACACAATGATCGCTATCCTCATCTCAATTTCTTTTATCTGTTCGCTATATGAATTCTCATAACATTACACTAGCAAACAGAAGCACTTGAAACATCAAACTAAGTAAAAGAGAAAAACAAAAGCTAGAGTACCATCAGACTGCAAAAAATTAGTTTCACAGACATATCAATCAATCAACTATGCATGCTTGGGGTCGACTATATGAATCATTTATATCCATTTTGCTGGTGGGAAGTAGCAGGTACCACATGAAATTAGTCGAATTGCGTGCAAGCTGGTCCGAATACCATTGTTATTTGATAACAAAAGAAAATAATACAGAAAAACAAAAACCGACTCTTTTCTTTTTGTAAGGGCAATTCAAGTCTCACACAGCAATACCAAAGCTAGAGTACAATCAGATGACCAAAAGATTAGTTTCTCAGGCATATCAACCAATCAACTACCCATACTTGGAGTCGACTATATAAATCATCTATATCCATATTATTCTGCTTTATTTGGGGCAAATTTTGCCCAGAAAGGAACACACTATACAGCTTTTGACCTATAAATTAAACCAATCTAACAGGTACATCAATCAATCAACTACCCTTACTCGGAGTTGGCTGTATGAATCATTTATATCCATTCTGCTTTATTTGGGGCAAATTTTTTTTCCATCAAAAAGAATTCTCCATCTGTGCCAGTTCCAAAAAGAATGTCTTTTTCCTTTTTTTTTGACAACTCTTTAATTTTATCTTTCCACATGACATGTTTGATACCAGAAGATTAAAGAACATTTTAGTACATTTTACATATCTTTAGTTTAAGACCACAATATTAGAAGTCTTCTTTAACTTCTTAAACTTCATACAACAAAAGCATACCCAATGTAATCACACAAGTGGAGTCTAGGGAGAATAGTGTGAACGAAGATCTTACCTCTACCTTCTTAAACTCCATGACAAGTCAAAACCATACAAACAAATTGAAACGAAAGGAGTATACGGTAGAAATTTTTCGACACACCTATGAACAAAGGCCATCTGACAGGTTTATCATTAGCTTCTTTAGTCAAATACCTGAATCTATCAGGCATTGTACTCTCTCCACGAATCTCATTTTCACCTTTATCTACTCCACTATTCTCGGGTTTCACAATAAACCCATTTTTCCTACTCAATAAAAACCCACAATTACTATCAAAAAGCCCGGGATATTTGTGTGTCAATTCTAGTTATAGAGGCTTAATTCGGGGGCATAGAGAAGGGAAATCAAGAATCTGGTAACTCCCGGACTAATACAACAACAACATACTCAATGTAGTCCCACAAAGTTAGTATGGGAAGGGTGGAAGGGTAGAATGTACACACACCTTAGCCCCTCAAAACAGTCAAAAGTAAAGAGGTTGTTTCCAATAGACCCTCAGTCCACAAAAAGATGTTTAATTCAATCCAAAATGAAGCAACAAAAGTGAAAGCATAACAAAGCATATCAAGTGGTAACTACAATAAAATAATACAATAATCGAAGTACAAGAAACAACATAGCATAACAAAGCATACGTGCGGTAACTATAACAAAATAATATGATAATCAAAGTACAAGAAACAATAGAAACTACGACGTACCTATGAACCAAGGCCATCTAACAGGTTTATCATTAGCTTCTTTAGTCAAATACCTAAATCTCATAGACATTGTACTCTCTCCCCGTACCTCATTTTCACCTTTAACAACTCCACTATTCTCAGCTTACACAATAAACCCATTTTTCCTACTCAATAAAACCCACAATTACTATCAAAAAGCCCAGGATATTTGTGTGTCAATTCTAGTTTTGGAGGCTTAATTCGGGCCATAGAGAAGGGAAATCAAGAATCTGATAACTCCCAGACTAATCTACGACTACGACTGCTAATACAACAACAACATAACCAATGTAGTCCCACAAAGTGGAGTCTAGAGAGGGTAGAATGTACAAATATCTTACCCCCTCAACGGTAAAGAGGTTGTTTCAAATAGACCCTCAGCTCATAAAAAGAAGTCCAAGGCAATCCAAAATGAAACAACAAAAGATAAAGCATAACAAAGCATATCGAGTGGTAACTACAACAAAAAGATACGATAACCAAAGTACAAGAAACAACATAGCATAACAAAGCATACTGTGAAGTAACTATAACAAAATATTACGATAATCAAAGTACAAGAAACAACAGAAACTATAGTAACTATAACAAAATAATACGATAATCAAAGTACAAGAAACAACAGAAACTACAGTAACTATACCAACAAAAACTACAGTGATAATTGAGGTACAAGAAACAACATATCATAACGAAGCATACTGTGCAGTAACTATAACAAAATAATATGATAATCAAAGTACAAGAAACAACAGAAACTACAGTAACTATAACAAAATAATATGATAATCAAAGTACAAAGTACAAGAAACAACAGAAACTACAGTAACATAACAAAATAATATGATAATCAAAGTACAAGAAACTACCGTAACTATAACAAAATAATACATAATCAAAGTACAAGAAACATCAGAAGCTACAGTAACTATAACAAAATAATACGATAATCGAAGTACAAGAAACACTAGAAATTAAAGTAACTATAACAAAATAATACGATAATCAAAGTACAAGAAACATCAGAAACTACAGTAACTATAATAAAATAGTACGATAATCAAAGTACAAGAAACAACAGAAACTAAAGTAACTATAACAACAGAAACTACAGTAATAATTGAGGTAGAAGAAATAACATAGCATAACAATGCATACTGTGCATTAACTACAACAAAATATTACGATAATCAGAGTACAAGAAACGACAAAACTACAGTGACTATAACAAAATAATACGATAATAAAAGTACAAGAAACAACAGGAACTACAGTAACTATAACATAATCAACAAAATAATACGATAATCAAAATATAAGAAACAACACTAACTATAACAAATAATACGATTATCAAAGTACAAGAAACAGCTGAAACTACGACGTACCTATGAGCCAAGGCCATCTAACAGGTTTATCATCAGCTTCTTTAGTCAAATACCTAAATCTCTCAGGCATTGTACTCTCTCCACGTGCCTCATTTTCACCTTTATCTACTCCACCATTCTCAGCTTTCACAATAAACTCATTTTTCCTACTCAATAAGAACCCATAATTACCACCAAATAACCCAGAATACTTGTGTGTCAATTCAAGTTTGAAAGGCTTAATTCTTGCGCCTTCACCGGACGTCAAGCATAGTGGAAGCTTTAATGCACCGAGTTGTCCTTTAATTCTGGTAATTGAAGAGATTTTGTTGAGAAATGGGGTTGAAGATGAGAGAGCTGAGAGGGTAATAGACATTGCTTTGGAGGTTTAAGGTTTATTGTTCTGCCATTATCATGAGAATTTTGGTTACTCACAAGAGTGGGGGTTTGGGGTTTTGCATAAAATTGGGTAACCCGATTAGCCCGACCGAAATCAATTCATGGTTATTATACACGTTTATTTTTAGGAAAAATAACATAAACATACACTTTAACTTGTTCGATCTATATAAATTCCCACTCTTATATAATAATTACAAAAAATACTACTATTAATTATATGTCTTTATTGAATATATTAGGAGTTAATTATGTATCTCGACATATTTAAAATAAAATAAAAATGTATTGAAGCTAATTATGTATCTTTACTAGAAAAAAATATATTTTCATTAGATATATTTTGTATTTCGACAGATTCAAAATCGAAAAAAATATATCAGAGGCTAATTATATATCTTAACAAAAAAAAGTTCTATCTTCGTTGTATGTATTGGAAGCTAATTATGTATCTCGATAGACCCAAAATTGAGATTTATAATTATAATATAAAATATCAAAATTTTGTATAATTAAACTCCAAACTTTCAGAAATTTATGTTGTTTGCCTTTTTTTAATTGTCACATTTCATTTTATAAAAGTCAATTTAACTAATCTTGCAAGCTTAATTTGGACTAGACCAATTTAATATTTTAAATTTTAAATTTAAATTTTGAAAATTATATGAATATACTTTAAGTTACAATTCTTCTCATATTACTATGATTTTAAAATACATCTTAAAATATTGATCAAAGTTCATATAATTCGAATCTAAAAAATGTAACAAGTACAATATTGGACAAAGTTTTCTACACCGAAAATAAATAAATCGAGACAAGAAAATTTTACATCAATCAATTTATTGATTTCAATGTGAGTGTTACAATTTCTATGAATCCTCTGATTCGCCTTTTCAAATATAAATTCAAGGACTTAAAGCTTGATCTTGAATTTGAACTTGATTTGTTGATTTGAGGGACTTGATCTTGACTTGTGCTTGAATTCAAGGGTTTTGAGCTTGTTCTTGAATATTACAGTCTTGATCTTGAATCTTGATGAACTTGATTTGAATGCTTGAGCTTTATAGAGAAACAGTGGCGTTTGATTCACGAGCTTTCTATTGCTTCTTATTAGAGTTCTGAGATTTTTTTTTCTGAATTATAAGACCCCTATTTATAGTTGTGAAAAGGGAAAGAGTCATGATGAAGATGGACTTCCTTTGACCAATCAGATTTGAGTGATGTACCGCTTTTTATGGGCTTTGATTTCATGGGTCTGCTGCATCATTTTGACATGTGGCATGGTCCTATTGGATCCTTCTCTTGACTTGACATGCCACGTTATTTGACACGTGACGCTTATTTGAGCCTCTAGAATATGATAATATCTTGGGCTTAGTAAAGTGGGTTCATCATTTGTAGCCCAAATTAATGGACTAACCCAATAAATATTAGATCTTATTTAAATTCATACATGCTTGGATTTAAATAATTAATCCAATTATATTAACCTGCAATATACGCAATATTTATTTGGGACTAATATATTTTGAATTTAATATAATTCGAATTTCGTATGGATTTAAATTTAATAAAATTTCAGTGCCCACAAATGTCCCTACTTCAAGACTTGTCGAGACATTTAATCTTTTTGAGACTAGACTTGAAATATGATTTATTTAAATATCCTTCCTTTGTGCTTCAAAGATTTTCATAGAGCTGAACCTATGCAATTTACATATTGATATTGCCTCTAAAAAATCTCCTATTTTTTTTTATGAATCTCTATATTTAAGACACGTTGGTGAGGCATGATATCCTATTCCAAATAGATTTTGAAAATTTTTTTACCACCTTACTTAACTAGGAATAAAAGTTTTCCAATTTTATATTGGAGAAGGAAACAACCCCCAATTTGAATTTGTATGGGAGAAGAAAACAACCTTTAATTTGAATTTGTATTGGAGATGGATACTTTTTCAATTTGAATTTATATAGGAGAAGAAAAATAACCCCCAATTTGAATTTGTATTGAAGATGGAAGCTCTTCCCATTGGAGAAGGAAATATCTATCCTACAACTCTATAAAAGGATGTAGGTTCCCCACTTTTTCAATATCAATTTTGAGATTTTCTAGCCATGAATAATATTGAGGTAATTTCTTTTCCTCCTACTTTTCTTTTATTTTTGCCACTTTTTTCAGCACTGTATCTTAGTGGTAGAAAATTCATATATTATTTTAGGAATATCAAAATCATGAATCGTTTGATATTCCAAAAACTAGACTTCGAGATCTATAATATATTCAAAATTCAGCGCTAAATTCCTTTAATATAATTCTCGATAATTTTTTGAAGTTAGCCCTGGATTTTATCATGCTGAAAATTTCAGATCTGCGCATCTTTACTAAAACTTTCATATCTTGAAGTAGAAATGACGAAACTGCAAGCCATTTTATCCTTGTGAAACTAGACACAAGGATCTACATCATATTTAGAATTCATAATTTAATTCCTTTGAGATTATTTTAGGTATTATCCCAAAATCAGCATTGAGTTTTGATGCATCAACAATTTCAGATTTACGTAACGTCACCAAAAAAATTATATCTCAATGTGAGAGTATCGCAATTATGATCCACTTGATTCTATATATGCCAGAAACATGCATATATAACATATCCAAAATTTATATTTTAAAACTTCTTGGATTATTCTGGATGATGTTTTTAAGGCGATCTTATATGCTGTCAAACAGAGCATTCCAAATTTGCTTCGTCTCACCAAGTAATTTATATCTTGATGTAGGACCATCACCACCAAATAGAATTTTGATTGCTTCAGATTAGATTTTGAGAGCTTTATTCTCATTAAGGCATTTTGTCTCAATCCAAGTTGGTGATATACAACTTTCAAGATCGCAACACTCTGACAGGTAACATCCTTTCTATTTGTGTTTTTACTTTCTTTCTTGTTTTTATCTTTGTTTTTTGTAGGGTTGGAGTAGGTAGTGATATGCAACAATTAGCCAGCTTATGGTACGAGATTTTAATCTCCTCCGTCACTTTAAGTCTGAACAATTTTACTTAAAGACGGCGGACATCGGCTTAAGGTATGAGAGTTTAACTTCGCCTCCGTCACCTTAAGTCTGAACAATTTTACTTGAAGATAGTGGACATCGGATTAAGGTGCGAGAGTTTAACTTCGCCTCCATCACTTTAAGTTCGAATAATTTTACTTGAAGACGGTAGACATCGGCTTAAGGTGCGAGATTTTAACTTCGCCTCCGTCACCTTAAGTCCGAATAATTTTACTTGAAGATGGTGGACATCGACTTAAGGTGCGAGAGTTTAACTTTGCCTCCGTCACCTTAAGTCCAAAAATTTTTGCTTGAAAACGGTACGGTTCTTTAAGTATGGGCCCTTTCACCGATGCATTTATGGGATGATATTCTTTAAGTATTGACCCTTTTATTGATGCAATTTATGCAATTATCTTCTTTAAGTATGGTCCATTTTCAATGGTCAGCTTAAGGTGCAAAGGGACATATTTTGTCCACCTTAAGACATGAAAATTTTAAGATCCTTTTAAGGATAAACCCATGAGATGTCAGCTTAAGGTGCAAAGGGATAAATTTTTTCTACCTTAAGACATGAAAATTTTGAGATCTTTTTAAGGATAAACCTGTGAGAGGCCAACTTAAGGTGCAAAGGGATAAATTTTGTCTACCTTAAGACATGAAAGTGTCATGCCCCAAAATCCCATCGGGACGGACTGGCACCCGAAGCCGAGAATGCCCTGGAGAACCCGTTCAAAAACCTGTACCTTCACTTACATTCACCAAAAATTTGGGCCGCACTTCGTTACATATAGAAGGGTCTAATTTCCTGTATCAGCACAACACGCACAAATATATATATATATATATATAATACTTGGCCGTCGGGGCCACCACATATACAAATATAACATCACTATATAAACTCCCATGACTTGACCCTTCCTTATGTCTACAAAGCCTCTAGGACATATATACATGACATAACTAGGGTCGGGACAAACCCCCGCCCACACATGACTCCTGTACAATAACAAAACATAAGGAACCGACTCGGAAAGCTCCGAAGCAAACTGGAGCTCACCAACAATAGCTGTACGACCCGGCTCCTATCTATGCTGTGAATAAGCTGAAGTACCTGTGCCTGCAGCATGAAATGCAGGTCCCCCATGAGGGACGTCAGTACGAAATATGTACTGAGCATGTAAAGCTGTAGATAATCATATGTGATATGGGGGATCAAGAAAATCATACACATGTGAATAAATCATAATAGAAGTGAACCACACTTCATAAACACTTTTAGGATCATGTACATTATCATTAATCTGAACTGGGTTCTTGGATTCAAACATATTTGTGGAACGGTATATATTCGTTTATTTCATTCTTTACAATTATCATTCGCCATTACCTCCTCCTCCTGAACCTCCAACCACCTAACAATAATCAATACTGTACCGTACTGTGACCATTAGGCTGCCTCCAGTACATATCAATTGGGATCGACCTATGCTAGGCTTATGCCCCTGGGATACCACCCATAAACACATAAATAGGGATCGACCCATGCTAGGCTTATGCCCTTGGGATACCACCCACACGTATATCAAGTAACACACATAAGAAATCTTTCCAATAACTTAGTTCAAAAGCTTTTGAGATTATTACATTAGTGTTCATGCCAATATAGTACCTTTGGAACAATGATACATCAATAGGAATCAAGTAATAGACCTTCTATACAATAACGATGTAATAAAGACTCATTAGTACATCAACAATGTGTTTCAGAATCATCAATATCACAACAATGAAATAGGAGCCTTTTGGTATATCAATGAAATATTTTGACACTTTATAGAATGGAAACAACTTCGTTGGTAATGTAGAACAATACATGTGTTTGGACAACCTTGGAATCTTACTTGATGGAACATTGGTGTTTTCATGCCAAAGAACATCGTTAGAGTATGCTTTACATACCTCGTTGTAGATTCGGACACCAATTCGACACAACTTCCCGCCTTTACAAATCACTTATCTACAATGAAATATTTGGCATCTAGTATTAGCAACCCAACACCACAATTCTCTTCCATAATTCCATACAACCAATATTTGTAAAACATTCCAAAAACCAACTTGATCAATAGGTTTATGTGTATATATATATATAATCATCATTTCAATACCACATCATCACACCAAATCCCTTCACAATTCAACATAATCCAACCATGCACAAGAATAATCCAACATCATTTCCAATCATCTTTCAACAACAATCAAATAACATACTTCCTATGCTCACATGTATATATATATACATATCCATATAAATAACACCAACATAATTTACATCCTTACCATAAAATGACCCTTTTGATTTTGAAGTCTTGTTGGCACAAATAAGGGGTGCTTCTCGAAGCCCTCGAGACGGTGAACACAACTACGGAATCAATTTGGATTTTCTACGGTTGAATCACAAGATAATTGGTGTTGAAATTAGGCTAGGGTTTCTTATTTCCAATAATATGATGATAATTGATGGATATAAGACCAATTATATCTATATAATGACAAATTTTCGTCCAAGAGGTGATGGAAAATGACCATATTGCCCTTAAAAATTTAAGTAAATCTGAATCTGTCCATGGTGGACTGTTTTGATAGGCTAAAGTGAATCAGCCATAACTCTTTGCTCTGATATCGGATTTGGGTGAAATTGATATCGTTGGATAGATAATTCAAATGGCTTTCATTTCATATAAAGTAGGCCACCCAGTTCGTCCTGTACAAGGAGTTATGAGCGTTTGAAGTTGACCCTAAAAATCTGTTTTGAGAGGCTGAAGTAAAACGAGTATAACTCCTTACTCAGATGTTGGATTTGGATGAAACCAATTGCATTGGCAAGAAGACTCAAATATCTTTCTTTTGATAGGTAGTAGATCTCCCAGTTCATTATATTGAGGGAGTTATGATCATTCAAAGTCGACCCAAAAAACTGGCAGGCCTCAGTAGTTTGAATTTCCTGCACATTTACTGTTCACAATTATCCCGACCGTCGTTTTATAGTTTCGAACGTGCTCAATTATATCCGAAACTTATCCGTTTTTGGAAATCTTTATATCGTTCGAAAGCTTATTCAATAAACTTCGTATGGAACCATCGACGGGCAAATTCCGGTATAAATAAAGTCGATTCCTATACACATATAATCAAACTATACACTTGAAACCATCTCAAAATAATCAATACTCATACTTAAACTCATATATACCTAACTTAGGATCAATACATATACTCCAACACATATAACCATGGCTAATGCACATAATTAAGTATGGGGTGTTACCTAAAGTTTTGAGATCCTTTTAAGCATAGATCCTTGAGAGGCCATCTTAAGGTATAAAAGGACAAATCTTGTCCACCTAAGGCATGATTTTTTTATATCTTCTTAAAGATAAATTCATAAAGAGACCAGCTTAAGGTGCAAAGGGACAAATCTTTCTCACCTTAAGACATGAAAATTTGGGAGGCCTTGATTTGAAGACTTGGAGATTTTGTCAACTATCACTCCCAAATTTGGCATTTTGAGCGGTTCAACTTCTAAATTTAGGGAGTTTATAGACTTCATCTTATGCGAATGAAGCTCGTATTTTATTGGAGTTTGCCCCTATTGAGCCACCAATACTTAGAGTGAATCCAAGATTTAATTAGAATATTTTCATACTTGGGTATCCATATGGTGGATACTGCAAAAACATATTTTTTTTTACACTCATGCAACTAAACTCAGAATGAAATTTCAAGCGCCTATGTACCTCAATGATTAGGATCAAGTCACAACATAGTTCTGGGGTGAGTGTTTTTTTGTCCTAATTTTTTCATAGGCCGCCTCTTTCGAGATTTTCAATCTAGCGGATATTTTTATTTATCCGTACACAGTTTATACTCTTGCGGGCCAGGAGTGGACATGCAGTTTATACTCGTGCCTTGAGGAGTGGACATGAAATTTATACTCGTGCCTTAAGAAGTGTTTAGACTTGAAGAGTTCGAATTTAAAGAGCTTAGTGATATACAGTTTAGGCTCGTGTTTCGAGGACTATTTTAACTTGAATACTTAGCTCAAATTTGAAGAGCTTTGTGATTTGAAAATTTATCTCGTAGCTTGGTGAGCTTTATAACATTTAGCTCATATTTGAAGAGCTTGGAGATATGCAGTTTAGGCTCGTGCATTGAGGAGTTTTATAACTTATAGTTTAAGCTCATGCGTTGAGGCACGATTTAACTTACAGTTTAGACTCGTGAGTTAAGGAGTTTTGTAACTTACAATTTAAGCTCATGCATTGAGGAGCGTTGAGACATAAATAGTCTCTTCAAATTCAACTTCGGGTGTAAAATTGTCTCTACTATGAAGGTCTTTTATATCTTCAACTTCATAAGGCTTACAGAAAAACATCCATTGATCTCCTCTTATAATCATGCTTAATTCCATATCATGCACACAAGTTACCAACTCTTCAAATGTATTAGGTTTTAATGATTGCAAGATGTAGCAAAGACCCCAATTCATGCCTTGAATGCACATTTCAATGCTAGAAGTTTCACTGAGGAGATCTTTACAGTTGAGGCTCAAACTTCTCCACCATTGATAAAGTCAACAACTGGCTCATCTTCATCATGCTGATCCTTTGTAAGTTCAGTCATACTAACGATACGCCTTGTGCTATAGAAATGATTAAGAAATTCTTGCTCCAATTGCTCCCAACTATCTATTGAACCAGGTTTGAGGTCGGT
The DNA here is from genome assembly GCA_030864225.1 of Capsicum baccatum var. pendulum. Classification (NCBI taxonomy): domain Eukaryota; kingdom Viridiplantae; phylum Streptophyta; class Magnoliopsida; order Solanales; family Solanaceae; genus Capsicum; species Capsicum baccatum. The sequence goes on along the minus strand of CM061559.1, from coordinate 33,102,462 downwards.
GTACCAATCAAAGGCATTTTCTTTGAGAGATATACGAACTGCTTGACAAGATGATCACCATATGTTCCAGTCTCATTGCAAGTCTCAATAAAGTATGCTATATGGTGTTTAGGGTCACCTTTGCCACCAAAATGTTAAAGCTTAGGAGGTTGATCCATCAGGCATCTTCAAGTTATCAATTCTTTGTGTATACGACTTTGCATATGTGAGAGAAAATTTGGACGAGGACTCAAATTTATCTTTGATTGCTCCCATGATGAAGTCTTTCAATTGATCAATAGGAATCAAACTTTCAGCAGAGACTCAAAGCTCTTTGGTCGTTATTGTTTGCCTTATGAACGACTCTCTTTTCTCTTGAATTTCAGGAAGCTGCATGGGTATCTAACTTGATTCTCTCTCATACATGCTCTTCATATTATTTGTTAACCTGGAAAGTTTATCATATCATTCTTGCACATAATTTGTTAAGTATTCAACTGCTTTAGCTAAGCTTGCTAGTTGTTCTTCTATCATGGAAGTTATTTCGATGTTCTTCAATATTGATATTGAAAAAGAAGAGATGAGAGGTAGAAATTGTCCCACTGGGCGTGCCAGAATTTATTGGACAATAAAATTTTCTAGACCAAAAATAAATAAATCGAGGCAAGAAAATATTGCAACAATCCATTTATTGATTTCAATGTGAGTGTTACAATCTCTATGAATCCTCTAATTCGCCTTTTCAAATATAAATTCAAGGACTTAAAGCTTTATTTTGAATTTGAACTTGATTTGTTGATTTGAGGGACTTGATCTTGACTTGTGCATGAATTCAAGGGCTTTTGAGCTTGTTCTTGAATATTGCAGTCTTGATCTTGAATCTTGATGAACTTGATTTAAATGCTTGAGCTTTATAGAGAAATTGCAGCATTTGATCCACGAGTTTTCTCTTGCTTCTTATTAGAGTTCTAGGATTTTTTTTTTCTGAATTATGCCAGTCGTATTTATAGTTGTGGAAAGGGGAAGAATCATGATGACGACAGACTTTCTTTGACCAGTCAGATTTGAGTGATGTGGCGTCTTTTATGGGCTTTGATTTCATGGCCCTGCTACATTATTTTGACATGTGGCATGGTCCTATTGGATCCTTTCCTTGACTTGGCATACCACGTCATTTGACATGTGGCGCTTATTTGAGCCTCTAGAATATGACAATATCTTGGGCTTAGTAAAGTGGGCTCATCATTTGTAGCCCAAATTAATGGACTAACCCAATAAAAATTGGACCTTATTTAAATTCATACATGCTTGGACTTAAATAATTAATCCAATTATATTAATTCGCAATATATGCAATATTTATTTGGGACTAATATATTTTAAATTTAATAGAATTCAAATTTCATACGGATTTAAATTTAATAAAATTTCAGTGCCCATAAACAAATGAACAAAAGGAGTAAAATACTAAAATATTAGTTTTCCTTTTGAGTTTAAGGGGTGTTTGATCTGAAGAAAAAAAAAATTGGGGAAGATATTTTAAGAAAATAAGTATTTTTTTTTCGGATTGTTTGATATGTAAGCGAAAAATATTATTTAAATAAATAATTGTATATAATACAAGTAATAGTAAAGGAGTTGGAAGTAGGGCTGGGCATAAAATATTGAAAACCGAATTACCCAACCAAACCAAAAAAATTGATAATTGGTATTCAATACTTTGGTTTTTGGTATGGTATTTGGGAGTAAAATTTTAACATTTCGGTATTCGAAATTGAGTTTGGTTCAAGATATTAATACTGTTTGGTATACGGTATTTACCGAATATTGAATTACATACATACATACATACATATATATATATATATGTATGTATGTATGTATGTCTAACCAACCTAATAGACAATAGTATTAGTCATTTCAAAAAATCTCTTAAAACTTGGTAATATATTCATAAAAAGAAACAAAAAGAATACTAAATAAGGTTTCTATTAAATATACTCTTTGAAGTTTAAACGTACATTTGCACTTCTCCAACTTTAATATGGTAAAATCAAATACCATACCGAAGCGAAGTTTAATTTACCGATTACCAAATTACCGAATCGATGTTCATAAGTATGATATGTGGTATCTATGTTCAAATACCGATTACCAAATTACCAAATTCGAACTTTGAAAATACCGAATCGAATACCGAACGCCCACCCCTAGTTGGAAGTGGGAGTAGTGGTTTGTGGGGATGATGGGGCCGAAGGCTATGGTGTTAGGGATGAGGGTGGAGTGAATCAATCAATATATAATAATAAATGAGGAACATAAACAAGGTGATGTGACATCTCTCTATGGTCTCCATTTCTATTTATTTTTTTTCCCTCTATTCTTTTCATGAGTCAATTAATTTGTTTAACAATTAAAATGAATATATCAATTACTATTTTATTTATTCATATTCTTTAATATACAAACTTAATGGTCTTTATTTTCATTACTTCCATGACTTTTGATGATCATAACTTCTAAATTATATTAGGTAATATTCATGATATCCTTTGATATTCCATATTTTTGTCCTATAAATAGAGGTATTATGAGTATTTTTTTCCTCCATCATCAAGATTAAAGCTATTTCTTTCATTATGTACTGTTTAGAATTTTCATTCTTTAAACTTTCATATATTTTTTACCAAAAAAGAATAAAAATTATTTGCGTATCTTCAAAAAGAGTGTGAATTTGTTGAAGAAGAGACATTCGACATGGTCAATACGTTAGCATATTTGGTCGTTGTTATACGTTAGCATATTTGGTCGTTGTTATTCTTTATGATGTTTGCTTCTAACTTGAATATTGTGGATGTCTTCATAGTTTTTTATGCCCTTTTACTTTTCATGTTGTGATCTTCCTATTCACTTTCTATTAACGTTTGATTTATTTACTTTAAGTTTCTTAATTTGTTTATAACCACAATGACATCATACTATAAATACATGTCTTACAATGTAAATGAAAAATTTATATATCAGGCAATGCTTGAGAAATCTTCCTGTTGTCTCTTTTTCGTATTATAAAATTACTTTTTAATTATTGAAGTGCTTCTAAGCCAAAATAACTTTTAAACACTTTCACAGTGCAAGTTCGAGTATATAAATATCAACTTAAATAGTTATTTGTTTTTCAATTTCAATAATAGGTAAAACTAATATGGAGATGAAAATTCTGAAACTCATCACTATATAGCTTGAATAAAAATATAAATTATTAGAATTAAAATTTCTCAGTCACTTAGAAAATAAAGAGAAGAAAATATATTTATTTTCAAATCTCTTAATTATGTATAAGAATATGATGTACAAAAATAAAAATTGCTTACAAAAGATCATAAAACTAAACAAATTATAACGAATAGTAGAATCTACGTTGACAGTCTTAACTCAAGATTAATGCACGTTGCATCATGGATAATTATATAAGTGCTTTTAAATTAAAATCTAATTAATGTGAAAGAAACTTTTCAATATGAAACAAATAACTTAAATATATATATATATATATATATATATATATATATATATATATATATATATATATATATATATATATAGAGAGAGAGAGAGAGAGAGAGAGAGAGAGAGAGAAAAGGTAAAATTTAAATATAAATCCTAACATGAGAGGTTTTTTTTCTAATAACGAAATGTTTTGGTATGGGTAATGAAATCATTTCAAATAGTATTTTTCCAACTCCTCTTAATTCTCTTTTCTCTATTTCTCCACTTTATTTTGTGTGAATTTAATATATATTGAACGTGGTATTCATTTGAAAAATTTAACGTAATCTTTAATCTTTGTATATATATAAATAAATAGATTTTATTCAGTAAACTTTAACTTGACTATTTTATTGGTCATAAAAGAGGTGATGTGGCACCTCTCTATGACCTCCATTTCTATTTTTTTAAAATTTTTTTAGAATTTTTTTTTTTTTTGAGATATCTTTTCAAGTTTTTATTCATAACCTATTTAATAAATTACTTTAAAAACATCACTAAATACATGCAAGAGTTAAAGCCCACATTTGACAATTAATTTAAATCTTTGAGGAGATCTCTTTCTCTTGTCATCCCATATCATGCTAATTAGTAATTACAATGGCTTTTCATATACTTTTCTATGTAGTTTTCATATAATCAACAGTAAAAATGTCTTTAAAAAATATCTTTCTTTTTTTCGTTCATGAAAATGAAGTTTCTCCAAGCTCTATTTTTTTAATAAAAATATTTATATTTACTTTCATCAACATACATAATTAAGTTTTGTATGTGCATATAAAAATTTGTCTCCATTCTTATCTAAATTTATTAAAGAAATCGTTAAAAAATACTTTTTATAATCGTACAAAGCGCGAATAATTTTACTAGTTAAAGAATTAAGAGGAGATATTAATATAGAATACCATTTGTAAAATTTCTTTTGATATTTATCGGGATATCATTTTAAGAAATTTATTTTTAAAAAAATTATTTTTCAATTTTTGATCAATCAAACGTGAAAAATTAAAAAAAAATCAAAAATATTTTCTTCCACACCAGACGCACCCTAAGTTAAATACACCTTGATGTAAATAATTTATATATTATTATATCATTAACATCTAATCTGTTGCATTCTTAAAATTACAAATTCATATTTAGAAAAAAAAAATTATACATGAGTATTTTTTTCATAATTTGACAATGTAAAGAAGTTTCAAAAACAATCTTTCTATTTTCACAATGTGGGAATAAAATATGCTTATATATCATTATTTCTAAACTCAACATATGGAATAAACTCGAATATATTGGTGTTATTGATAGTATAAAAATTATTTACACTGAGAATTTATACACTTACGTGATACTTTTGTTAGTTCTAAATAATCCGTTTTGGAGTTTCATCAATTGAATAAGAAATGTTTAACATATTGTAAACTATTTGATTTGAAGTCTCAATCAATTAAATCATATTTACGTAACATAGGATCCATTAAAGGGGAAATGTTCCGTACTTGAAATTTCTTTTATTCCAACAATTTATATTCTATCTAATTTTATTTAACCGTCTGTTATTTAAAACACAGTAACTCTACTAATTTGAATTTGGATCATATAAAGTCGAGAAAAGGCATATTTTCTTCTCTGAACTTGTTCTCCAAACTCACTTTAGCACTTAAACTTAACTTTCGTTTATTTACTCCCTTAACAACTTTAAAGTGAATTAAATTCACCCCTTATGACTGACGTGACAAAAAAAAAAAAGCGAGTGAAAATTATATTTTTTTAGAAAAAGGACCACTTTATTCTTATTCTTATTATATATATATATATATATATATATATATATATATATATATATATATATATCCGCCCTGTAGACACGTGATTTTTGATCCTCCCTAAATTTTAACTTGTTTATCGATACTAAATATTTATATTTAATCATATATTATTTTGATTATTATTTTATTTTAATATAATATTAATAATTAAATAAATTTAATTTTAGGATATTATTTTGTTTTATTCCTTAAAAAAAAAAAATTAGTTTTGTACTATCTTAATTATATAATTTATTTTTGACTATTTTTAGATTGTTATTGTATTTTTTTTAAAAAAAAATAAAATATATATAAAAAATCAATTAATTATTATTATTATTATCATTATTTTATTTGTTACTATTATCTATTTATTTATTTATTTATTAATTATTTTTCGTTATTAAAAAAAAAAAAAGAAATCTTAAAACCTACCCTAACCCCCCCCCCCCCCCCCACATTCCCCATTTCCCTAAAAAAACTCCCCACTTCCCCACAGAAACACACCCCACGACAACACACACAAACACTACACATGCACAATATATATAACAACATACACACACGGATGGAGAAGGGGAACAAAAAAAAAAAACTTTAAAAAAAAGGATACAACATTTGAGGGTGACGGTGAACAACATTTTAAAAGGAAATTAAGAGTGAAACAGAGAGGAAAATACAAAAAAAAAGAAAAAAAGATAGAGTTTAGTCGAGTTTCCATTTCGAGTTTTCGATAACGCTATTCTTGCTTTCATTTTCGATTAGTGTATTACACAGGTTCTTATTCAATTCTTTTGTATTTATTATTGTTATAACGTTGTCATCAAAGTATGAATGAAGTTATCCTAATGTCTTGTTATATTATTTAGTGTGTATAGTTTATTATTTCTATATAATTTGCTCTATGTTTTCATTTATTATTTATTTTGTTATTTTGAGATGAAATAAATTAGATTAGTTTTGAATTATAGTTGAGATAATTTTTAAAATTATTAATGTTGAAAGATGTAAAGTTACATTAAGTTGACACGCAACTAGCGAATAGTTTATGATATAAACCAATTCATGTCCATTTATTATATTCATGCATGCACGCAAAAAAAAAAAAACATATAAAAAAGGGAGGAAGGGTGTTAATACGAAAATGGAATAATATTCATGTTCCTTATGTAGTTAAGTATGTAAAGGTAGAAAAATACAAGAATAAAAAAAAAAAAAAATGACATACGTAGAAACAAAAGCATTTTAAAGAGAGTAATATTTGTCATGAATATCCATTTTAATCATATTTTAGTAACTGCATCATTTTTTTTTTTCATATGTTGATATTTTGATAATTAATATATTTCGTCTGTATACATACATATTAATTAAATTTGGTTATCATGTTGTTATTTGTTATGTATTGTTTTTGATTGTTTATGAAAAGTAACTTAAGTAGTAGATCATTTAATCACCACATGCTCTCAGAAATCAGATTCTTAGTCGAGATTTATTTAAGGTCAAATTATTTATTAGGGTGAGGAGAGCAAAATATATAGAACAAAACTATTACGAGTTTACAAGAGATAAATCGAATATTTTTAAATGCTAGATAAGCTTTCACGTTTAATAAATTTTGTCTCAATGAAGAATGCGGCGTACGCATCTTTTTGATACATTTAAAATTCAAGGATGCAACAATGCACCTCGGTAAATATTTTTCTAAAATTAACTTTAACCGATTTATTTAATACTTTTCTAAAATTAACTTTTTATCGGTTTAATATAAGAATTTTAAATAATCTTAGTATAATAAAAATGAGCAAATTAGGCCTTAACACAATTTATCGAAATAATTTTAGTTAAGTATAAGTCAATAAAAGCGACCGTGCTAGAACCACGGGATTCGAGGGGTGCTTCACACCTTCCCCTCGATCAACAGAATTCCTTACCCGTCTTCTGTTTTCGCAGACCAAATAAGAGTCATTTCCTTTTGATTAGGGATTCAAAAAAAAAAAGGGTGACTTGGAACACCAAAACTCAATTCCAAGTGGCGACTCTATAAATAATTTAATCCCTATTCAATATCGTCACTTTAATTGGAAAAACCCTTCGACTCGATCCCTCGAGCGAAAAAAGGGTGTGACATCTCTGGCGACTCTGCTGGGGAATAACTAGAATTCGAGCTTTAGATATTGACTTTTACTTACTTTAATTATTTTAATATTGTGTTTGTTTGTTGGCCTTATGTGCTACTTGTTGCTCATTTACTGCTTTGATATTATTTGAAATGTATTATATATTGTCTTCTCTCGTGTACCCCCTCTGAGTCTCTGAAATAGGATAGAGGGAATGCAGCATGTGCATCCCACCTTCTTTTTGAGATAACCGGAGTGTCAAGGCACCTGGTGAAGGATATAGTCACACATGTTAGGCGGGGTTCGGATCGACAACGAAGGCGGTGTTGCCCTGCTACCGACCAAGTTGTCCCTCCCCGGCTCGAGTGTCCGCTCGGGTAAGCCAGTCTAGACACCTATCCCTATTAGGCATAAACTTAGAAGAACTGAAAACTCAGAATCTGCTATCCCTATTAGGTACCGCTTTATTTGCATCATATGCATTTGACTTAGCGGGACTCGGCACAGGGGTCGGGTCTGTCTAGGACAGGTGACCTAATTTATAAAGACCAACATGTGCATCCTACGTGCTCTTTGATATTTGTTTGGAAGGCTATTTATGTGTTGACCGGCTTTAGGCAATTTTAAAATACGAGAGATTAATTTATTCTCAAATTTAGTTGATCATTTTTGAAAGGAAAATTTTTTAAAATAAAGAAATTCTTTAGATATACCGCAACACAACTTTTACAATCTTTATGAACTACGAGGGTCTGATTCTCACATCTTTGTGAGATACGTAGGAAGTCCATCCCAGGACACGACCTTATTTAAAATATATATATATATATATATATATATATAAAATATGATTATTTTTGTAATTATTTTTCTAATTTTCAAGTCCAATTTTTCTTATATATATTTTAACAGCCCTGAATCTTTAGGGATCACGAGGCTAAAAATAAAAAATAATAAAATAATAACAGTAAAATAAAAATATATTTCAACAGCCCGGAATCTTTAGGGATCATGAGGCTAAGTTCTTACAAAAAATATATATATCAATTTTTTAACAAGTCCTGAACCTTTATGGTCGTAAGACTAAAAATTTTATACAACTTCATACATAAAACAGTCGTTCTGTTTTTCTTTATTTCTGAGTCCTTTTATTTTATTTTTTTTATACTTAGGGAATATTGTCTTCAAACATATAGATAAAATTGTATAGAAGTCTGTTATAGTAAAGTTTTTGATAGAGTCAATAAAATAATAATAATAATAATAAAAATAAAAAAAATATATATATATTTTATCAATCTTGTTTCTATCACTTTAATTTTTGATGAGATTATTCTTTGCAACTAAGTTTAAATAATGGTCGTACTAAGTTTTACAAGTTAAGTTATAAATTCTTTTCAAAATTAATAAATTAAGTTTTGTCTAAATCTAGATATTTATTAATTTTATGTCCCTTTCAATAGGTATAAAATGTCCCCCCCTGTTCGTGGAGAGCGTCCAAAGAGAAAGAGAGATGGGAATATACCGCTTCAGGTTGTGGATTGTACCCCTCTGCAACTTTGGTTATGGTGGAATGCAATGGATACATTTGATTATGGCGAAATACATAAGTATTTGGGTTTCTTAACCAATATCATGATGATCAACCCTAATAGGGAGGTGATTGATGGATTACTGAATTTCTGGGACCCAAAGAATAATGTATTCCGCTTTTCAGATTTTGAGTTGACACCTACTTTAGAAGAGATAGCAGGCTATGTTGGATATGGTGATATGCATCGGAAGAAACTTATAGCCCCAAGACCTATTTCGATAAACAAATTTTTCAAGCTCATGAACATAAGAAACACAAAAGAAGAGTCAATGAAAAAAGGTTGGGTTTCCTTGCAGTTTTTATATGACAGATATGGAAAGCAAGAGGGGTTTCAGAAGTACGGTAAAGAACTTTGTAATAAGGGAAGTTTTGAGACTTGGAAAGTTCACAGACGATTTGCATTCATGGTAGCCTTTTTGGGCACTATGGTCTTCCCAAGAAGAGAAGAAAAAATTAATATTCGTTTAGCGGGAGTGGTACAGATACTGATTAAGAAAGATTACACCATGATACCAATGATCCTAGCTGATATTTACCGTGCTCTGACTGTTTGTCAAAAAGGAAAAAGTTTTTTTGAGGGATGTAATATCTTGTTACAGATGTGGATTGTGGAGCATCTTTATCAACGTCCTACATTGACAAGGTTCAATCCCGAGCGATTTAATCGAATCAACGATTACGAGGAAAGGATGGAGAAATATAAATGTCCAAAAGAAATTGGAGATTGGGTTAAACTTTTTCGTTCTTTGACAACAGATAAAATCACTTGGAATCTCCATTGGTTCCCTTGGAGACAAGTCATATATAGTTCTGTCATTCTTCCGTTCTTGTTATTAATGGGTATTAGAGTTGTTCAACCGTATGTTCCATTGAGAGTTCTACGTCAGCTAGGCAGGCGTCAAATAATTCCCATAACGGAAGACATGGCTGATTTCGTACTTGAGGTCAGACCAGAGATTTCACTTCCAGAAGATTTGGCCCAGCAGATTTGGGAAGGTCGCCGTATTATGGGAATTGAAACGATGGTCATAGAGCGTGAGAAAGGAGAAGTGCACCCAGATTACCAGGAATGGTTTGAAGAACAGTCGAGTCCTTCAGTCAGACCAGAAAGATCAGTTAAGGGACCTATAGATCAGGAAACTGCAATCAGGATAGGAATTGAAAAGGCCATGCAAGAACATCATGAAGCCAACCAAGTTTTGAGAGAAGAATTAGAGCGTGTCAGGGCAAAAATAGACGAACAACAAAGGGAATTCTCTGAGGAGAAAGCTAAATCAGCAGCTATTGAGGTTGCACTTCGGGGACAAATCAAGTTTGCTACCACTAGGGGGTCACACGTTGCAGAACTTGCCGCATCTCGCCGACAACAACTTCAAGAAATTGAAAAGAATATGCAAGAAGAATTTGATCGAGAGAGATCTCAATGGATTCGTGAAAAAGGAATATTGCGAGAACAGTTGGAGGTTGTTTTTGCTCGTGAAAAACGTGCAAGAGAGATGGTTGATTTCCGAGATCGACAGGCCCAGGAATGGGATCAGGCTTTCAGTTCTCTTCGAGGGAAGGTCCACCGTGTAGCGCAGGATACTGCTAGAATGGGTTTAGATTATCAGCAGTTGGATTGTGAGGATTTTTTAGCACAAGTACCCGCTTTCGCACAACGACTCACTGCTTCATTGGAGGACATATATTTGAGTTTGGGAGGACATATTAAATCAAAATATCCTTAAAAGGATTGTCGTTTTCTTTGTCATAGTTTTTTATTTTCAGTTAAAAAAAAATTGTTTAGATATTATGTCTTTTAGTTTTCAAATGTAAGTTAGTAGGTTTTATTTTAGGAGTTGGGTCAGTTCTTTTATCGTAGAATGTAATGAAGTTGACCGTTTATTTCTATATATATTACATATGTTTTACTTCACTTACTTTATTTATTTTCTTTAATAATAATAAAAAAAAAATTGTTGTTAAATTCCACCCGAACTACGCAAGATCTGATTCATGTCCTGACATGATACGTAGGCAACCCTCCAAAGGGTTCGATCATAATTTTTGAAAATATGCCTAGAAAAGCCGGGATGAAACACAAAGCTTCCATGATAGGTTGGGAAATGCATATAGAAACATGACATATAACGTGGCATTATAATGTGTTAAATATATAACACTCACCCGTTTGCTACTTGATCACAGAAAAGATAAAATAATTGGTGGTTGGTTTGTGGTTTAAACTGGCATCGCATTCGTATAACACCAGATACAAGGGTAAAAGAAGAATGACTCGCAGAGAAGATATTGGGTCTGATAGTGAAGAAGAGCAGAATCAGTTGATTTCGCAGGAATTAACATCAATGGAAGAAATAAAGTCATTAAAACAACAGATGGCGGAGATGTACAAAGCTTGGTTGAATGGACAAGCTCCTCCTTCTTCAATCCCTGGACTTTTAACTTCAAATGATCCAAATTCTGACCCAGCTCAAACTAGTGATCCATTTTACCCACCAGGATTTGGCCCATTTGCTAATATGCCTGGAGTTGCTGGTACTTCTACCGTGCGCCCACCAAATCCATCTGTCGCAAATAACTCACTTTTTGCTTCTGTAGCGCCAGCTACTGCGGGTATTCCACCGACAATACCAAAGAATATGGGAAAACCAAATCATGATATGTTATATCCTCCTGAAATGACTTTCAAGTCACAAAATCCACATTATCATGTTCATCAACGTGATACTCCTATCGTGATTGAGAAGATTGCTAAGAATGAGGAACAGGAGGCGATGGCTAGAAAAGTTAGAAGCCTAGAACAAAGTATGAGAAATATGCAAGGAGTAGGTGGACCCAAAAGTGTTTCATACAAGGATTTATGTATGTTTCCTGATGTCCATTTACCGATAGGGTTCAAAATGCCAAAATTTGACAAATATGAAGGACACGGCGATCCTGTAGCTCATTTGAAAAAGTTTTGCAATCAATTAAGGGGAGCAGGAGGAAAAGAAGAATTATTGATGGCGTACTTTGGAGAAAGCCTTACAGGGATAGCTTCTGAATGGTTCATTGACCAAGACATTTCCCGTTGGCACGTGTGGGACGACATGGCTCGAGATTTCGTTCAATAATTTCAGTATAACATTAAGATAGTGCCAGATCGCACTACGCTTGCCAACATGAGAAAAAAGATGACTGAAAGTTTTTGAGAATATGCCGTCAGATGGAGAGAGCAGGCTTCAAGAGTTAGACCATCGATAAAAGAATCCGAAATGATTGATATTTTTCTGCAAGCACAAGAACCTGATTATTTCCATCATTTGCTTTCTACTATCGGAAGAACATTTGCAGAAGTTATCAAAGTTGGAGAGATGGTAGAAAACGGAATCAAATCAGGAAAGATCATCAGCCAGGCCGCTTTGAAAGCAACAACACAGGCAATTCAAAGTGGTACAGGAAGTTTTGGGGGAAAGAAAAGAAAAGAGGATGTAGCAACGGTCATGACAGGTCCACGACAAAATTGGAGAGGTGCGCGTCAACCATATGCACAGAATCCATTATATTTTGTTCCATCTCCCCAATATTCTATTTACAATACACAACCATATGCTCAAGGTCCTTCTTACCCGCAGTGGCGTGCACCAGCAATCCAAAATCGTCCAATGGCCCCGCAAGTTCAAAGAGGCCCTCCGAGGTCTAATTTTCGGCCTAGAGCAGAATTCAAAAGGGATAACATGGTAAAAGATAATTTCACTCCTATTGGAATATCTTACATCAGTTTATTTCATAGGCTGAGAAAAATGAATGTTCTAAACCCAATTGAGAGAAGCATCCCGAATCCTCTCCCAAAGAATTTGGACTATTCTAGAAGATGTGAATACTGTTCTGATGCCCCAGGGCACGACACAGAGAAATGTTGGCATCTGAAAAGAGCCATTCAAGAGTTGATTGATACCCAACAGATTATGGTAGAAAGTCCAGGCACTCCAAATGTCAATCAAAATCCGCTACCAGATCATAATGAAACAAACATGCTCGATGTGATACGCAGTGGTGAAGATGTTACGATTCCCTTTAAGCCGATCATTAAAATTAAAACTGATTCGGAAAAAGCGGCAAATGCTGTAGATTTAACGAAAGAAAAGCTTGCAGAAGCAGAGGTGGTGATAGCAAAACCCGAATCATCGAATGATCCCTTGGCAATGGGGAAAGAGATTTCAGAAAATATTGGGTCAAGTCAAATAAAGCCGAAACTCATTATTCCTGGAAGATCCAATAAGCCTCTTTTAATCATAAAAGGAGCTCCTGTAGCTCCTATTATTATCAAACCAGTGTCACAGCTGCCTATGGTCGATACCAAGGCAGTCCTTTGGAATTATGATCGCGTTGTGGTGATGCACAAAGGGAAAGAAGTGACTGAAGAGGTAGATGAAGTAGGGGGATTAACTCGATCTGGAAGATGTTATGCTCCAGTAGAGTTAAGAAAGAATAAACAAGGTGGTAAAGAACAAATGACAGTTAAGAAGCCTGTCACTGATGAAGAAGCTGAAGAATTCTTAAAGAAAATGAAATTGCCAGAATATTCTGTTATAGAACAGTTGAAAAAGACACCAGCACAGATTTCTTTGTTATCTTTATTGATACATTCAGAAGAACACCGCAAGGCTGTAATGAAGATTCTTAATGAAGCATATGTTCCTAGTGAGATTAGAGTAAATCAGCTGGAAAAAGTTGTTGGAAGGATCATTGAAGCAAATAAAATTACTTTTTCAGACGATGAATTGCCTATAGAAGGTACGGAGCATAACAAAGGTCTGTACATTTCTGTGAAATGCGAACATTCCATCATCACTCGAGTGTTAATTGATGGAGGATCAGGCGCTAACATTTGTCCTATGTCAACTTTACAAAAGCTGAATGTTAATGGGGAAAGAATCCGATCTAACAATGTGTGCGTCAAAGGTTTTGACGGATCAAAAACTGATGCCATTGGTGAAATAGAACTCATATTGACAATTGGGCCTGTGGATTTTGCTATGGATTTTTAAGTGCTGAACATTGATGCTTCATATAATATGTTATTGGGAAGGCCATGGATTCATAGGGCTAAAGCAGTCGCATCAACGTTGCATCAAGTGGTCAAATTCGAATGTGACAGGCAAGAGATAGTGGTTCATGGTGAAGGAGACTTATCAATGTATAAAGACTACTCTGTTTCTTCCATCGAAGCAAATACTGCCAATGTGTTAATTCATCAAGCTTCTGAGGTAGTGGCTGTTGAGTATATCCTCGAGGGGAATCTCATCGCAAGACCACAATTGTCCTCTGCATCTGTTATGGTAGTGAATGAAATGTTGAAGCATGACTTCGAACCAGGAAAAGGTCTAGGGATGTTTTTGCAAGGCATAGATCATCCCGTAAACCTCTATGAGAACTTTGGTACTTTTGGTCTGGGATATGAGCCTACTGCTGAAGATATAAAGAAGGCTAAAAAGCGTAAGAAAGAGTCGTGGTCACTTGCCAAGCCTATACCGCCACTTTATGAGTCTTTCATCAAATTCAGTGTTGTTGGATCCTCCAAGTTACCTGCTGCAGAATCAATGAATGATGATGATACAGAGTTGATTGATCTTTTTCAGAATATGCTCATTGAAGCTGATATGGTTGAAATTGGGGAGGGTACCAGCAATGCAGATGTGCAGTTTATCGGCCCTGATGTCCAGCTCAACAATTGGGAGGCCACTCCTCTCCCTATTATGAAGGAGTCTCGTTCTTTCTATGACGATTTTAATGATATGACATGCATGACGAATTGGCAACCAGATTTAAAAACCCAATCTAATTTTGAAATAATGAATAAGGAGGTTGAATACGATGAAGGAGAAACATTTGAGGATATAAGCAAAGATTTCAAACAGTTTGAGAATAAGACAAATCCCAATTTGGAAGAAACTGAGGCGATCAATTTAGGAGATCTTGAAAATATTGGGGAGACTAAGATAAGTGTACATGTTCAACCACAACAAAAGAAAGCTATAATTGAAGCTTTGCATGAGTATAAGGACATCTTTGCGTGGTCTTATGATGATATGCCCGGTTTAAGTACTGATTTGCTAGTTCACAAGTTGCCAATTGATCCTGCTTTTTCTCCTGTCAAGCAAAAGTTAAGAAAATTCAAAACTGACATGAGTGTAAAAATTAAAGAGGAAATCACGAAGCAACTTGAAGCTAAAGTCATTCGGGTGGCCCAGTATCCTACTTGGTTGGCCAATATTGTCCCTGTTCCAAAGAAGGACGGCAAATTTCGGATGTGTGTTGATTATCGCGATTTAAATAAAGCAAGTCCGAAAGATAATTTTCCACTTCCCAATATTCATATTTTGTTGGACAATTGTGCCAAACATGATCTTGCTTCTTTTGTGGATTGTTATGCGGGGTATCACCAGATCATTATGGATCCAGAAGATGCGGAAAAGACATCATTTATTACTCCATGGGGAACATATTGTTATAGAGTTATGCCTTTTGGATTAAAGAATGCTGGGGCAACTTACATGAGGGCAATGACCACAATGTTTCATGACATGATGCACAAAGAAATTGAAGTTTATGTGGATGACGTGATCATTAAGTCGAGAGAGCAATTTGATCATATCAAAGATTTGAGAAAATTCTTTGAAAGGCTTCGGAGGTATGATCTCAAACTTAATCCAGCAAAATGTGTATTTGGAGTTCCGTCAGGAAAACTTTTGGGTTTTATAGTCAGTCGACGTGGCATTGAGTTAGATCCTTCAAAAATAAAAGCTATCCAAGATTTACCTCCACCGAAAAATAAAACGGAGGTGATGAGTTTACTTGGAAGGTTGAATTATATCAGTAGATTCATTGCTCAGCTTACGACAACTTGTGAGCCAATATTCAAGTTGTTGAAGAAGAATGTTAAAGTTGAATGGACTGAAGAATGTCAAGAGGCATTTGACAGAATTAAGAGACACTTGTCGAATCCGCCTATTTTGGTTCCTCCAGAGCCAGGCCGACTTTTGATATTGTACATGTCTGTTTTAGATAATTCTTTTGGCTGTGTATTGGGTCAACATGATGTCACAGGAAGAAAAGAACAAGTCATCTACTACCTCAGCAAAAAGTTTACCACTTATGAGGCTAAGTACACTCTTCTTGAGAAAACGTGCTGCGCCTTAACTTGGGTAGCCCAAAAGCTGAAACATTACTTATCATCTTATACTACTTACCTCATATCTCGTATGGATCCTTTAAAGTACATTTTTCAGAAGCCTATGCCCACAGGCAGACTCGCGAAATGGCAAATGTTGCTTACAGAGTTTGATATTGTTTATGTGACACGAACTGCAATGAAAGCTCAAGCCTTGGCGGATCATTTGGCTGAAAATCCTATTGATGAGGAGTATGAGCCATTGAAGACTTATTTTCCAGATGAAGAGGTATTGTATGCAGATGAGTTTGTTTCAGAAGATTGTCATTCAGGCTGGAAATTGTTCTTTGATGGAGCTGCTAATATAAAAGGAGTGGGGATAGGAGCGGTTCTTATTTCTGAATCAGGACAATATTATCCCATAACAACCCAACTTCGATTCTACTGTACCAATAATATGGCAGAATACGAAGCTTGCATTCTGGGATTGAGATTAGCCATTGACATGGGGGTCCAAGAATTGTTGGTATTAGGAGATTCAGATTTATTAGTCCACCAAATCCAAGGAGATTGGGAGACTCATGATTTGAAACTCCTACCATATATAAGTTGTTTACAAGATCTTTGTCAACGATTTGTATTAGTAAAGTTCAAACACATTCCCAGAGCTCATAATGAGATTGCTGATGCTTTGGCGACCTTATCTTCGATGCTTCAACATCCCGATAAAGCTTATATTGACCCTTTGCATATACAGATTCATGATCAACATGCATATTGTAATGTGGTTGAAGAAGAATTTGATGAGGATCCTTGGTTCTATAATATCAAAGAATATATTCAGACTGGAAAGTATCCTGTACATGCTGATGGTAATCAAAAGAGAACCATTCGACGTTTGTCTAGTGGATTTTTCTTAAGTGAAGGAATCTTGTATAAGGGAACTCCTAATTTGGGACTTTTGAGGTGTGTAAATGCTAAAGAAGCTTCAAAAATCATGACTGAAGTGCATTCTGGGATTTCTGGACCACACATGAGTGGGTATGTTTTGGCAAAGAAAATACTCTGAGCAGGTTACTATTAGCTTACCATGGAGCGAGATTCCATCAATTTCGTTCGTAAATGTCATGAATGCCAGGTACATGGAGACTTGATACATTCCGCTCCATCTGAGTTGCATACAATGACTGCTCAATGGCCTTTTATGGTTTGGGGAATGGACGTAATTGGACCAATTGAACCAAAGGCTTCGAATGGACATAGGTTCATCTTGGTAGCCATTGATTATTTCACGAAATGGGTAGAAGCAGTGACTTTCAAGGCACTGACCAAGAAAGTTGTGGTTGATTTTATTCACTCCAACATCATTTGTCGTTTCGGCATTCCAAAGATAATTGTCACGGATAATGCCGCGAATCTCAATAGCCATCTGATGCAAGAAGTGTGCCAGCAATTTAAGATTATGCATCGAAATTCAACTCCTTATCGTCCAAAGGCGAATGGAGCTGTAGAAGCTGCCAACAAGAACTTAAAGAAAATACTCCGTAAGATGGTGCAAGGTTCCCGACAATGGCATGAAAAGTTACCTCTTGCTTTGTTGGGTTATCGTACTACAGTTCGAACTTCAATTGGTGCAACTCCTTACTTGTTAGTGTATGGAACTGAAGCAGTTATACCTGCAGAGATTGAGATTCCATCTCTTCGAGTAGTTGTGGAAGCTGAAATTGATGAAGACCAATGGGTCAAGACTCGTTTAGAGCAATTAAGCTTGATTGATGAAAAAAGATTGGCGTCAGTATGTCATGGACAACTATATCAGAAGAGAATGGCACGAGAATATAATAAAAGGGTGCGTCACAGATATTTTGAAGTTGGTCAGTTAGTACTAAGACGCATCCTTCCTCATCAGATTGAAGCCAAAGGCAAATTTTCTCCTAATTGGCATGGGCCATTCATGGTAAAGAAAGTGTTGCCTAATGACGCGTTATATCTGACTGATGTAGAAGGAAAAATGGAAGGAATGTCGGTCAATGCCGATGCAGTTAAAAGATATTATGTATGATATTCATGTACAATTATATTATATATGTTTTGTACTTGTATTTTTAAATATTGAAATGATGAAGGCATTTTATTCTACTATCTGAATAATATATAAACCTTTGCTTACCCCTTTGAGCTTTTATGAACTACGTTATTCTTGCTATGATAAGATACGTAGGCAACCCTACTCCGGGGTTCGATCTAACCAGAAGAAAAATTCAAATTACCCAGAATGAAATGAAACTGGGGCAAAAATTTATTTTCTTAAAAGGATAGATTCCAAAAGTTGTATGTTTCACCCAATGTTATAAATTTTTTGAGCCTCATGCCTACCCTTCTTTCTAACCCTATCCAAAAACCAAGTTACAACCAAAGAAAGACCTTCGGATTAATCTTTGAGAATGTCAAGGCTAAACATATTATGGGTGCATGATATTTCATATTTTTGGGTGTTTGTCAAAAAAAAAAAAGTGTGATGAAAAAATGAAAACGAGAGAGTCTTATTGGTGAAAACCCTTTCGGGCACCGTAAGACGACTGTGAGCTAAGGCAGGAATAAAAGGAGATAGACTCATCAGCAAAACCCATTGAGGTGCCACTAGTTTAAGAAAGTTTGTTATCAAGAAGGAACAAATTCAAGATTGGCTTAATTTCAAGCTCAATATGTGGACAAAAGTTGTAATGATTGGTGTGGGTAGATCTGGTTGTTTTATTCAAAATGCATGTCATAATCACCAGAATCGATTTCCACATTCAGATAAGTTTTCTCTTTGTTTTGAAAAGAGATACTTATTGTCTTTTTATTTTGTTTTATTTTTATTTTTGATTTTTGTGTCTTTGTCATCAAACAAAAATCCTTGTTGTCTTTTGAGTTAAATTTTCATCAGGTCGAGTCAGAAAAGACTCCAAACTCGCTACCAACTCCTTTAAGGGTACAAAGCAAGATAAAGGGTCGATCTACAGAGACAACATTGCAAAGTAAAAGTAAGAAATACGATTTGAGTTGAGGATCTCAGTAGTCAGAATTCAGAATCAGAAATATGACAATTCAAAGAAGATTATCATGGATTGGAAAAGAGTTGAGCATGGCAAGTGAGAGAGCGGCCACTTCAAAAGCCAAATGCCACAAACTAACCACCACATGTTTTAAAACTCATAATTTTTCTTTGTTTGGAACAGAGATGAAATGATTATTTTCAGATAAAGGATGCAATTTCACACTTCGTTCAATGCAAGAAGCATGATTACAACATTCGATACTGGATCTCGGTCATGATAAAATGTACTCTTTGAGAGATATATCAAGATCCAGTAACACATAAATTTTTTCAGTACAAACTGGGGCAAAATTTTATGTGTGTCGTATGAATTTATTTTATGCTCAGGACCCTCCTAAAGAATGGGAATTTATTTTTATGCTCAAGACCCTCCTGAAGAATGGGAATTTATTTTTAGGACCTTCTTGAAGAATGGGAATTTATTTTTATGCTCAGGACCCTCCTGAAGAATGAGAATTTATTTTATGCTCAGGACCCTTCTAAAGAATGAGAATTTATTTTATATACAGGACCCTCTGGAAGAATAGGATGTTATTTTTCTGTTTCACTATTTACTTTGAGTCCAGGAGCCCGCCTGAAGAACAGGGTGCAGAAATTGTAAATCCAGGAACCCGCCTGAAGAACAGGGTGAAGAAAAGAAAGTTCAGAAGCCCACCTGAAGAACAGGGTGAAGAAAAAGAAAGTCCAGGAGCCCGCCTGAAGAACAGGGTGAAGAATTGTAAGTCCGGGAGCCCGCCTGAAGAACAGGGTGAAGAATTGTAAGTCCAGGAGCCCGCCTGAAGAACAGGGTGAAGAAGTGGTAAGTCAGGAGCCCGCCTGAAGAACAGGGTGAAGAAAAAGAAAGTGCAGGAGCCCGCCTGAAGAACAGGGTGAAGGAAAAAGAAAGTCCAGGAGCCCGCCTGAAGAACAGGGTGAAGAAAAGGAAAGTTCAGGAGCCCGCCTGAAGAACAGGGTGAAGGAAAAAGAAAGTCCAGGAGCCCGCCTGAAGAACAGGGTGAAGAAAAGAAAGTTCAGGAGCCCGCCTGAAGAATAGGGTAAATTTTCAAGTTCAAGTCATGAAGATTTAAATCAAGATTCTAGAGATTGCAATTTTTACTTATATTTTTCATTTTTCATTTTTATTAGTCAATTGAATGTAAAAGCAGAAGTCGTCAACCGGAAACTCGACGGAATCTCACTCGACTTTAGCTTTCTCTTTCACCAAATTACCTTTTGAACTACTCATGACCTGATTCCCTTATAACCCGGGATAGGTAGGATGTCCAAAAACAGGACTCGGTCATATTTATCTTTTTATTCTTATTTTTACCTTTCAAATAATTGGAGGGTCAAAAATCATATCTTGTCTACTTCTTTGTATGAAAACTCTTCGAGATTTCACACAAAGAGGGGCAAAAATGTAGACACGTGATTTTTGATCCTCCCTAAATTTTAACTTGTTTATCGATACTAAATATTTATATTTATATTTAATCATATATTATTTTGACTATTATTTATTTTAATATAATATAAATAATTAAATGAATTTAATTTTAGGATATTATTTTGTTTTATTCCTTAAAAAAAAAAATTAGTTTTGTACTATCTTAATTATATAATTTATTTTTGACTATTTTTAGATTGTTATTGTATTTTTTAAAAAAAATAAATAAAATATATATAAAAAATCAATTAATTATTATTATTATTATCATTATTTTATTTGTTACTATTATCTATTTATTTATTAATTATTTTTCGTTATTAAAAAAAAAAAAAAAAAAAATCTTAAAACCTACCCTAACCCCCCCCCCCCCCCCACATTCCCCATTTCCCTAAAAAACCTCCCCACGTCCCCACAGAAACACACCCCACGACAACACACACAAACACCACACATGCACAATATATATAACAACATACACACACGGATGGAGAAGGGGAACAAAAAAAAAAAACACTTTAAAGAAAAGGATACAACATTTGAGGGTGACGGTGAACAACATTTTAAAAGGAAATTAAGAGTGAAACAGAGAGGAAAATACAAAAAAAAAAAAAAAAGATAGAGTTTAGTCGAGTTTCCATTTCGAGTTTTCGATAACGCTATTCTTGCTTTCATTTTCGATTAGTGTATTACACAGGTTCTTATTCAATTCTTTTGTATTTATTATTGTTATAACGTTGTCATCAAAGTATGAATGAAGTTATCCTAATGTCTTGTTATATTATTTAGTGTGTATAGTTTATTATTTCTATATAATTTGCTCTATGTTTTCATTTATTATTTATTTTGTTATTTTGAGATGAAATAAATTAGATTAGTTTTGAATTATAGTTGAGATAATTTTTAAAATTATTAATGTTGAAAGATGTAAAGTTACATTAAGTTGACACGCAACTAGCGAATAGTTTATGATATAAACCAATTCATGTCCATTTATTATATTCATGCATGCACGCAAAAAAAAAAAAACATATAAAAAAGGGAGGAGGGGTGTTAATACGAAAATGGAATAATATTCATGTTCCTTATGTAGTTAAGTATGTAAAGGTAGAAAAATACAAGAATAAAAAAAAAAAAAATGACATACGTAGAAACAAAAGCATTTTAAAGAGAGTAATATTTGTCATGAATATCCATTTTAATCATATTTAAGTAACTGCTTCATTTTTTTTTTCATATGTTGATATTTTGATAATTAATATATTTCGTCTGTATACATACATATTAATTAAATTTGGTTATCATGTTGTTATTTGTTATGTATTGTTTTTGATTGTTTATGAAAAGTAACTTAAGTAGTAGATCATTTAATCACCACATGCTCTCAGAAATCAGATTCTTAGTCGAGATTTATTTAAGGTCAAATTATTTATTAGGGTGAGGAGAGCAAAATATATAGAACAAAATTATTACGAGTTTACAAGAGATAAATCGAATATTTTTAAATGCTAGATAAGCTTTCACGTTTAATAAATTTTGTCTCAATGAAGAATGCGGCGTACGCATCTTTTTGATACATTTAAAATTCAAGGATGCAACAATGCACCTCGGTAAATATTTTTCTAAAATTAACTTTAACCGATTTATTTAATACTTTTCTAAAATTAACTTTTTATCGGTTTAATATAAGAATTTTAAATAATCTTAGTATAATAAAAATGAGCAAATTAGGCCTCAACACAATTTATCGAAATAATTTTAGTTAAGTATAAGTCAATAAAAGCGACCGTGCTAGATCCACGGGATTCGAGGGGTGCTTCACACCTTCCCCTCGATCAACAGAATTCCTTACCCGTCTTCTGTTTTCGCAGACCAAATAAGAGTCATTTCCTTTTGATTAGGGATTCAAAAAAAAAAAAGGGTGACTTGGAACACCAAAACTCAATTCCAAGTGACGACTCTATAAATAATTTAATCCCTATTCAATATCGTCACTTTAATTGAAAAAACACTTCGACTCGATCCCTCGAGCGAAAAAAGGGTGTGACACGCCCCAGTTCCCATCACCCTCTCCCTACCCCATCCCAATCCACCATCATCATCATCATCATCATCTTACACCTTTTCTTTAAGAGATTCTCCAACCTTCAAATTCTTCTTCAATATATAATTTAGAAAAAACTCTACCAACAAATACAAAGATGAAAACAAAGTAAAATTTTAGTAAGGTTTATCTAATTCTTGCAAAAAAAAAATCTTCATTTTAGTTTATCTTTTTTTTTTTTATTTGCATAATAATAATAAACTGAATTTGCAAGTATTTTGAAGTGAAGGTTGAAATAATGTGGAAAAACTTTAAATTAGTGTGTTCATGGTTGTTCTCTAATGATGTTAATGGGGGAAATGAAAAAATTGAAGGGAGAGACATTTTTCTTGGCAGGAATGGGAGTTGGAAGGGGAGAAAGAGAGGGGGCGGGGTAGGTGGGGACATGGTCTGACAAGAAGAAAAAATGGGTGTGGGGGGAGGAAGGAAGGGTGGGGGAAGGAGCTGGAAGAGAGAGCAGGAGGAGGGGGGAAGGAGAAAGGGCTAGAAGAGCGGGGGAGGAGGGGGTGGGGGGAATCTGATTTGAAGAAGGAGGAGTGGGGTGAGGTGGGGAGTGTGAAGAAGAAAGGGATTTTCTTTTTTCTTTTTATTATATAAACATACATACATATATATATACTTTATATATATATAAAAATAGTAAATATCTCTCTCTCTATATATATTTTAAATATATAAAAATAATGTGTGTGGGATTACTTTTTTCAAAAAAAAATTATAATTTCTTACATGAAAATGACATGGCACTGATGTGGCACTGATTTGGCAATGACGTGGGCGTGTGTACTTCACTCTCTGTAGTGAGAGGTATAATTTTCTTAGGATGGAAAAAAATTTTCTTTAAACTTGTTAAGGAAGGTAAATAAACGAAAGTTATGTTTAAGTACTAAAGTGAGTTTGGAGGACAAGTTCACGGGGAAAAAGATATTTAAAGTCTATTAAAAAGGAAAACGTATTCCATTATAAAAAATCTTTTAAAATTCTCAGTTTTTTTTTTGCAACTCTCTGGCATTTACAACCGTCTAAATTAATTAATTTGAATCATGCACATACGATCCATCAAAAAGGAAATGCCCCTACCTGAAAGTCAAATTTAAGAGTTTTGATTAAAAATTTAAAAATCTCATTCTATCACAATCCTCATGATATAATAAAATAAATTCTACCACAATCTTTGATTATGATATAATAAAATAAGTTTGTGCTTCCTATTATTCCTTTTACAGCCTTGTTTTATTGGTATCCAAACTTACGAATCTCTCGGTATATGATCAACAAAATAGGGCGGCAAAAGATACAAAGTCAGTAAGGCCGAGATGAAAGACAAATAAAATTGGATAACTATTTTTAATATATTAAGTAAAGATGAATCGAGAGAGTACTCAATTTAATTTCGTAAAAGTAAAGTTAGAAATGATGATGTGTATATACAATCTTATTTTACCAACAAGCCCTTTCTCTTTTACACCATATCCACTCTACTCTCTTCCATTCCATGCCCTCGACCGCTTTGTGTTTTCCCTTGCTCTCAAATCATGCGCCGTGCTATAAGTTTCCCTCAGCTGGATGCTAATATTCACACTCATTAATTATAAGTCTGGTAAATATTGAAAAAATAATATTCACCAACAAGGATAAAATAGATACAAAATAGTAAATTATTTTTTAATTTTTCAAACTGGACAACTATTTTTTTGTATATTGAACAAGTAAAGATGGACGTTGAGAGTACTCAATCTATAAATTTCATAAAGTGGATTTAGAAAGTGATGCGTATATACAGTATAACCTCGATAAATTAATACTGTTGGGACCGTCAAATTTTATTAATTTAGCGAGGTATTAATTAATCGTATAAATTAATGATTATTAATTTGTAAATTATATACTTTTTGGGTCCATATTATGAATGTATCTAGGTGTACGTGAAAACTAATTTCTACATTGACTATTAATTATGCATACTTAACCAAATTCATGTATTTTTGCTAATACATTTTTAATATTCTATGTATATCTTAATAAAATATATAAATCTACTTAATTATTAATGTAGTTACATGCTACATTCATTAAAATGTATAAATCCACTCAATTATTAATGTAGTTACACGTACATACATTAACTAAGTTACTATATAAATAGATGTATTATGCAAGTCTTCAAATAAAAAAACAAAAAAAATGGCTTCTCATCTCAAAGGTGTTAAAAAATCAACCATGACTAATGGTATACGTAGAGAACTATGTGAGTATAAACAACAAAATCTAGCATGCACTCAAAAGCAATTGCAACAATGGGTGTTAGAGAAGTTTAATTTGCAAGTGAGTCAAGTACAATTGCAAATTGTTTTAAGCATTGTAAACTTAGGTTGTTAGATGATGAATCCTCGGAAAATCAAGAACAGTTGAATAATGATGGCTTACAACAATTGCAGAATCTAATCAATGGATTGAAGTATTGAAATGCAATGAATGCTGAAGATGTTTTGAATTATCCGGGAGAAAATGATACGAGTTTTGAGCTACCTACGGATGAACAAATAATTGAGAGTGTTATGGAAACACATAAAGAAGATGAAGTGGAAGATGATAGTGTGGAATTAGAACAAGTTTCGCGCAAAGATGCTCTGAAAGCAACAATCACCTTACATCACTTCCTTTTGCAATATGAGAAGACGACACCTGATATTCTTAATGCAGTAAGAAGGGTTAGAGATGAGATTCAAGGTGATATTGATTTCAAGAAGAAACAAACAACATTAGATTCATATTTTCAGAAACCTGTTTAGTTTACTTATGTATTATGTATGAAATATTTTGATACAAATGAATTATTAATTTATATATCAAATGGGACCTATATGAATTTTTTTTTTGTATTATCTTATAAATTTAGCGAATTATTAATTTACCACGTTGATCCCGACTCGGGACCGAAGAAAATTATTATTTTATCGAGGTTATTAATTTATCGAGTATTAATTTATCGAGGTTATACTGTACAATGTTATCTCATCTCGTGAAGATAGGAATACCATTTTCGATAGACTCTCGACTTAATATATATGATTAAAATTGAGCGGTGAAAAACTATTGATACGAGTCAAAGGGGCATCATAGCTTTCGATGACACCGTGGGAGGCCAACGCATAAAGACTCAAGCTTGGGGCTTGCCTTTGATGCCTAACCAAGAGAACAAGCATTGAAGTGTGAAGAAAGACTTCAAACACTCCTAGGCCGCCCTATGTATAAACTCCAAGGTCGCCCCTTTTGTAAAGCCTCATTAAGGGCCTTTTGGTATTTTATTATGTAATAAGTTTAGGACAAGACTTTAAATAGATCCTCTTAGTTCATTTTTCAGTAACTTTGATGATATTTGAGAGAAATACTCTTTTGAGTGTATTTGAAAGTGTGGAATCACTTGTGACAAATGTGAAATCGTTTGTGTTGGTTACTCGTTTAGAAACATGGGTTGCTTGGGGATTTCGATTCCTTTGAAGTTCACGTAAGAACTTGGTGTTGTTTATATGAATCTTAGGGGTCTTAGGGTTTGATACACCCTTCGGTTCTTATTGTTTGTATAATCTTATGTCAAGTTACTATCCTTTATTTTATTGCATTTGTGTGTTGTTCGCTTCTTGTCATCTTACTCTCGGGTTTGTTTTGTTTTCTTAGTCTAGTTCTCTCTTATTGTTGTGTGTTTGTGGTTGGTCTTGTATCAACTATGTAGTAAATTCGGAGCAAAATAATAATAAATTGTGTACCTTAAATTTGCAGTAAAATTATTTTTGCTTCCGAAAGGATCTGCTCCAAGTCCACTTCGTTTCTCTTGGAAATGAAATTGTTTCACCAACTAAATGCTCTTGTTTTGGTGTTTTTGTTAATTTCAATTATTTGTTTTTCGATCCAATTTTTCTCTCTGTATATTTGTTTCTTGCCTTTGTCAGAAAAAAAGAAAAGAGATCATATAGCGGATCTTTTTGGACGGGAAAAGTTATAACCGTTCCCTTTTTTAAAAAAAAAATTAAGATTATTTGTTAATCTTATTTTCTGACTAAGATAAACAGGTCCACATGGGTGACCCATACCTGTAATCCAACAAACTGCAAACACAATGGGTTCTTTTTCTTCAAACTTCCTACATTTGCTCTCTTACACAAACTCTTAGGGATAGTGATAGAAGGGATGTGATAAGTACGGATATCCAAAGAGATGAGATATCCATGGGACTATTTAATTTCTCCCTTCCTATGAGATAGTAATTTCATCATTTTAGTACAAATGATGGCATAAAATAATCTCGAAACTAAGTAATCTCTTCTACCAAATATGGAATAAAGTTAATCCCAAACTTTATTCCAAAATTATTTTTCTTATCCCTATTACAAAACGCCCCTTAACATCTCATGTCAATAAAAGCTAACATCAACAAGCTTTTCTCTTTTCCGCCAAATCCACTAAATACTATCCCATTCTCTCGACCCCTTCGTGTTTCCCCTCGCTCTCAAATTTTGCGCAGCACTAAGCTTCTCTCAGCTCGATGCAACCAATTACGCTTATTAATTATAAGTCATGTAAATATTGAAAAAAAATTATGTAGTAACAAAGGTAAAATAGAGTACAAAATATTTAATTACCTACTGAGAAAGTAAAGTTGAATAACTATTATTACTATAATAAACAAATAAAGATGGATGGAGGGATTTAATACACAATTTAATTTTATAAAGTGGATTTAGAAATAATGATGTGTATACAATCTTATCTTACTTTGTGAAGATAGATATACCATTTTTCATG
Organism: Capsicum baccatum var. pendulum; assembly: GCA_030864225.1. Classification (NCBI taxonomy): domain Eukaryota; kingdom Viridiplantae; phylum Streptophyta; class Magnoliopsida; order Solanales; family Solanaceae; genus Capsicum; species Capsicum baccatum. The sequence goes on along the minus strand of CM061559.1, from coordinate 33,074,829 downwards.
TACCCTAGCCTTTGCGATATAAATTAATCAAAATTGAGCGTGAAAAACTACAAAACAATGAGTTCATTTTTTTCAAACTTTTAACGTTTACTTTCTCTCACAAAACTCTTAACATCTCCTGTTGACCAGGGCCAACACCAGAGGCGGCTCAAGAAAATTCGTGGCTTAAGACCAAAATCGAATGGAGGTCTTAACTTTTTAAGAAAAGTTAATTATTTTTATAAAGTCTATTTTTAAAATTATATATTTCTTCTAATAATTCTTTTTTAATTAATAATATAGTCAAGACATTAATTTCTTGAGACATACTAATCTTGACTAGATATATCAAACTCCTTTTAAATCCTTTTATATAAAAAACTTATTTTTTTATAAATAATATTAAAAATAAATAAAGCCCTCAAATTTGAGGCCTAAGGCGGACGCCTTTTTTACGAAAGGTTAGAGCCGCCGCCCTTGGCCAACACCAACAAAGCCCCACCATATCCATTCCACTCTCTCCCATTCTCTCGATTCCTTCATATTCCATCTCGCCCTCAAATCATGCGCCGCACTGAGTTTCTCTTAGCTCTACGCAATCGTTCAGGCTTATTAATCATACTAGTTTTACAGGCTAATGCTAAGCTAGGACCCAAATTCAAAATATAAAAATAATAACTAAAATCTTAAAATATATTCGTGTCATACTTTTTTTTACCTTATAATAAAAATAATCCAATGACTAATATGTTAAACAAGTTTTGTTGGGTCAATTTTATAATAAATGAAGTTCTTAATCACATAATTAAATATTTTTATATAGAATTTTATTTGTGCGGAAGAAATTATTATCGAAGAATTAGAATATATCAAACGGCCATAAGTAATTCAATATTTTATGAAGTAACATAATTTAAAATATGTTAATACTTGCAATTTAATGAAGATAATAAATATAGACTATTGATATTTTTGTGAATTTATGGATATGTAATTTCTTAATTATAGATAGAAATAAATTTATTTTAATATTTATTAAGGTCTAGTTTCATTCATAATTTCATGTAGCAAAACTTTTTGTAATGTATTTTTTTTTTAATCTTATACAACAAATTATTTCAATGACTTCAAATATATATAAGAATAGTTATTACCTTAATTTAGAGTCTTTACACAAATTAACTTAACGGTACTCTATAAAGATATTAAATAATAATTAAATTAATAAATTATTTCGTTCGATCGATTTACTTGTCGTGTTTATTTTTTATGCTCACCGTAAAAGAATATTCTATCCATCCTCTTTTAAGTATTGATTTAACTTTTTCATGTCCACTAATAAATAATAAAAATAATATGATATTTATTATTTATCAAGTTGCCCTATTTATTACATAATTTTTAAGAATTGAACAATTAAATAATATTAAAGGAACTATAAATGTTCTTGTTAAAATTATTGCAAACTTTAATTTTGTATTAAAGTTATTTTGAAAATAATTTTTTTGATCTAAAGTGACTGTTAATTTAAAATTGAGTTTTAATTAAAAGGTAATCTATTACATAGCAATAAGAGACCAATTACAAGCACACAAGTAAAAATGATTCTAACAAAAATAATAAGGGCAAAAATAAAAATATTTAATAAAAAGACACCACCAATTGCCATTTGTGATAACTTAATTTACATAACTAAAGAATTGAAATATCTAAAATGCCCTTGTGAGGACTACCAAATTTGAAATCCTCTCTTATATATAGTAGTAAATTCATAAGTCATGTAGTTGGAAAATTAATAATACTTTATAATAAAAGTAAAATAGATATAATATGATAAATTATCCCTTAAATTTTTAAAATTGAACAAATAAAGTTGGACCAACTATTTTTAGTACATTAAGCAAGTAAAGATAGATGGAGAGAGTACTCAATTTTAATTTGTTTTTCGATAATAGTAGTGTTCGGACTAACTTGGACATCTCGATTAATTCCACGAGATACCTGACTCCTCCCACCAACAGCATGTACCGTGTAAGTCTGTCCACCAGGACTGCAACAGATGAGAAGAAATCACCTAGTGTTTGTATCTGTTACACTGAAAAAATAAAGATAGACGGAGAGAGTAATCAGTTTAATTTGTCTTTTGATAACAATAGTGTTCGGATCAACTTGGGCATCTCGACTAATTCCACGTGATACCTGCCACCTTTCACTAACAACATCTATTAAGGTAATTCTGCCCACCAAGGGTAGAACAGATAGAAAGAAATCACTCAGCGCGTCTGTATCTAGTTGATGAGTACACAGTCTTATCTTATCTCGCGAAGATCAAAAACGAACCTACATTCATTTGTGGGGTGCTCCGGCACCCACTAAACTCGACACGAAAAAGGTAAAATTACATAAAAATAGATATTGTATAATATATAAAAGCACTTGTTGAACAAAAAGTTGGTTGGATGCATTGGTATTTAGATTGACCTTAAGGTTCTGCACTAGAAGGGATGCCTTGGGTTCAAACCTCATTTGAGGTTAATTTTTATTTTTTTCAGTTTTTAAATTTTTTAAGCACCCACTATCCTTAAATCCTGAATCCGTCACTGTGAAGATAAAAATGTTATTTTCAATAAACCCCCGTTCAATAAAACATAATATATATAATTAATCAAAACAAGGCTACAAAAGATACAAAACAATGAGTTCTTTTCCTTCAAACATCCAACCAGAGGCAGTATTTTTTTCAGTTTTTAAATTTTTTAATATATATAATTAATCAAAACAAGGCTACAAAAGATGCAAAACAATGAGTTCTTTTCCTTCAAACATCCAACCAGAGGCGGTATTTTTTCAGTTTTAAAATTTTTTAAGCACCCACTATCCTTAAATCCTGAATCCGTCACTGTGAAGATAAAAATGTTATTTTCAATAAACCCCCGTTCAATAAAACATAATATATATAATTAATCAAAACAAGGCTACAAAAGATACAAAACAATGAGTTCTTTTCCTTCAAACATCCAACCAGAGGCGGACCCATATGTGTCAGTGGGGGTGCACATGCACCCGTTAACGTCGGAAAAAATTATGTATATATATGTGTATATACCTTCAGAAATTGGGACATAATTAATAGTGCACCCTAAGATGAATTGTAGTGCACCTAGGTGAGCTGGTTGAAGCCATCGCTTCCATCCACACGACTAGGGATCGATCCTTGAGTCACTAGGTACTTTTGCTTTTATTTTCAATACTTGGCTTATTGCTAAATAACATCAAAATTGTTGGGGATTCGAACCCCCAACCATCCTATTAAATGAATCATCCTTGACCATTAAGCTACCACAATCAATTATACAATAATGTTAAAAGTAACCTTCATATTATAAGAAAGTAAAATTATTAGCTTAGAACTCATATTTGTTCTATATATTTATTTTTTCAGTATTGTTCATGTCTTTGGCGACCAATTGAATATGATAATACCCCTTAATCGACACTAAAAGATTTCTAACATCTTAAGATAATATTGTGCACCACAGTATTATCAAAAGCAATAAGCGTAAAAAAGTTTCATGTTCTATTGTGTTTAAGCACAAAGTACAAATAAAGTGTGAGATTTAATGAAAAAAATATAAAGAGAGAAAATATATAAATATATGTCTAGTCCAAGACTAATAAATATAAGCATGAGTGACAAATATATGAACAAATTTTTTTTTTTTTTTGGATAAAGTGAAATAGTCCGTCTCTTTAGAAAGCCTTATTGACAAGGAAAATATGTTTTAGAAATTAGAACCTAAGCTGCACATTAAGCGAGGCGAGCGCTCAACACATTTTGAGTCTTGCTTCGAGGCTTATGCGGGCCTTTGACAACACCGGTGCACCCACAGACTTCAAATCCTGGGTTCGCCTCTGCATCCAACGTTTACTTTCTTACACAAAACTCTTTCTATTTTCTACCATATTCATTCCACTCTCTCCCATTTCCTCGACCCCTTCGTGCTCCCTCTCGCTCTCAAATCATGCACCGCGCTGAGTTTCTCTCAACTTTGTGCAACTATTCACGCTTATTAATCATAATTCGTAAGTCATGTAAATGTTGAGAAATTAATAATACTTAATAATAAAAGTAAAATAGATACAAAATGATAAATTATCTGTTTAGTTTTTTCAAACTAAATAGGTATAGTTGACCAACTATTTTTAATATAATGAACAAGTAAAGATAGACGTAAAGAGCACTCAAGTTTAATTTGTTTTTTGGTAACAATAGTGTTCGGACCAGCTTGAGCATCTCGATTAATTTCGCGGGATATCTGTTACCTCCCACTAACAACAAGTATTGGGTAACTCTGCCCACCAAAACTAGAACAGATGAGAAGAAATCATCTAATGTTTGTATCTGTTACACTGAACAAGTACAGATAGACGGAGCCACCTCTCCCTAGCAAGGTATCAAGATAACCCTGTCCACAAAGGTTAGAACAGATGAGAAGAAAACACTTAGTGTTTGCATCTGTTACACTGAACAAGTAAATATAAATGGAGAGAGTACTCAGTTTAATTTGTTTTTTAGTGTTCGGGCTAACTTGGACATCTCGACTAATTCTGTGAGATATCTCTCACCTCCCACCAGCAACAGGTATCAGATAACTCCGTCTACCAAGACTAGAACAAATGAAAAGAAATCGCCTAATATTTATATCGATTCGATTACACAATCTAAGAAAAAATAACATTTTGATAGACTTCGGCTCAAATAAAACATACTATTTATAATTAATCAATACAAGGCTACAAAATATACACAACAATAATGAGTTCTTTCGCTTCAAACTTCCAACGTTTACTTTCTTACACAAAACTCTTAACATCTCATGTCAACCAAGGCCAACACCAACAAGCCCTTTCTCTTTTCCACCATATCCATTCCACTCTCTCCCACTCCCTCGACCCCTTCGTGTTCCCTCTCGCCCTCAAATCTTGTGCCGCGCTGAGTTTCCCTCAGCTCGGCGCAACCGTTCATGCTCACACATACAAAGCGTCGTTTTTATCCAACCCCTTTGTCGCTTGTGCATTAGTTGATATGTATGGTAAATGTGTCTCCGTCGAGTCCGCACGCCGACTGTTCGATGAATTGCCTGAAAGAAATGTTGTTGTTTGGAACTCGATGATCTCGGTTTACTTGCGTTGTAATGATGTTGTGAGGGCGTTGGAGTTGTTTGAGGTGATGGATGTGGGGCGTAACGAGGCTACTTTTAATGCGGTGATCGCGGGGTTGGTGGAGACGTTGGATGGGTTTTGTAAGGCGGTTTCGTGTTATAGAGAGATGGAGAGGATGGGGTTGAGGCCGAATTTGATTACGGTTCTTGCATTGCTACGTGTTTGTGTTGGTGTCGCGGATGTGAATTTGATCGAACAGATTCATGGGTATTCGATAAGGAATGACATTGATCCAGATGTGCAGTTGAGGAGTGGGTTGATCGAGGGGTATGGGCGTTGCGGATGTCTTGATAAAGCTCATCTCGTGTTTCTCAGTATGAGGAATAGGGATGTAGTTGCTTGGAGTAGTTTGATCTCAGCTTACGCGCTTCACGGCCAGGCAAGAACCGCACTTGATGTTTTTGAGCAAATGGAAAAGGCTAATGTAAGGCCTGATGGAATTACTTTACTTGGAGTTTTGAAAGCTTGTAGTCATGCAGGACTAGCTGATGAAGCACAGTTGTACTTTTCTCGTATGAGAGTTCGATATGGTGTTGAAGCAAACAGCGATCACTACTCTTGTTTGATAGATGTATTGAGTAGAGCGGGGAGATTGCATCAGGCGTATGACGTTATTAGGAAAATGCCAGTGAAAGTGACTGCGAAAGCTTGGGGAGCGCTACTGGCTTCTTGTCGAACTTATGGAGAAGTCGAGCTAGCAGAAATTGCTGGAAAAGCTTTGTTTGAAGTAGAGCCGGAGAATCCTGCTAATTTTGTGATACTGGCAAGAATTTATGCTAGCAATAGGCGATTTGAGGAAGCGGAAGGACTCAGACAAGAGATGATTAAGAGGGGCATGAAAGCAGCCCCTGGTAGCAGTTGGGTAGTACATCAAGATTGAGTTTCAAGTTCTCTTATTTTGGTTGGTTCAGGTGACAATTCAATGAAATGAGTTACCCTCTATTCAGTGTTTGTGCAATTCAATCTTCATTTGCAAGTGTGAAAGGAGCTGGTAAAAGGATTCTATCTCTACATGAATACCAACGGATGCATCCAAGGGCAGCCCGGTGCACAAAGCTCCCGCTATGCGCAGGGTCCGGGGAAGGTTCCGATCACAAGGATCTATGGTACGCAGCCTCACCTTACATTTCTGCAAGGGCTGTTTTCAAGGCTTAAACCCGTGACCTCTTGGTCACAAGATGCATCCGCTTACATTTTTATCCAAAAGAAATTTTCATTGAAACAGAGACATCTGTTGTAAAGTTCCATGTAATTTGAACTCGATCAACTCCAGCTGTATTTGCTTTAGATAGTGTTCTTTAACCTGACGCTAAAACCTACATTGGGTGGTTTATGTTGCATGCTTCAGCTTTAATAGACGGATATCAGACTAGAGGAGATCTCCTCAACTAATATATGCTCAATTAAATTCTCAGACAGTCAAGACTGTTGATGGTGAACCAAGTGAGATACTAATTTCTTGCATATAATTGATGAAGAAAAATAATTGAATTCCATTTCCTCCGACAAGAGAAGAATCGACATACAGGATTCATCAAACTCCAACTAGTTAGGATTGTGTCGCTAGGAAATAGAAAGAGTTACGCTTCTGTTGCAACACTTGGATAATGCTTTGCAATTACCGGATGATGCTGAATATATAATCTGGAAAGCACAGGGGATGGTATCTATACAGTTAAGCCTTCTTATAATTTGTTTAGTTCCAGCTTTTGAAATGCATCCATGTGGTCATGGCCGCAAAAATATAGAACTGGAGAACCATAAAATGTATGATTTATGTTGCAGGCACTGTATGTGTGAAAAAGAGGAGAATACTGACAATCTACTTGTTCATTGATCAGTTTCAAGACATATTTCTTCGAAGTACACATTAGGGGCTCAATGGTGATGCCGTACTGAATTAAGGACATGTTAATCTACCGGTGAGGTTGCAAGGGAGCAAAATGTATCAAGAAGATACGGAGAGCTACCCCAGCCCGCATAGTTTGGACAATCTGGAATGCGAGAAATAGACGATGTTTTGAAGAGAGAGTCATAACAATGCATACTTTGAAGCATAGATCTTTAGGACTTTTGGCCCTTTGGGGGAGATAGATTTTTGGCTCTTTTGCTGTTGTACAGGGTCCATTACTTTTTTGTAATGTCCACCACCAGCTTAGTGCTTGGTTTACAAAGTGAAGAATGTGTACTTCGCTTGCAAAAATAACTACTAGTTTGGGTTGAGCTAAATTGGACATTATGCATTCTGTTCATCACACACCAATTTCGACATCAAGTAAAGAAATTCTGACTAGCACGTCACACTAGAAGCAATACAACAACAACTCCAGAGTAATCCCACACAAGTGGGCTATGGGGAAGGTAGTGTATACGCAGATCATACCCTACCTTAAAAGAAAGAGAGGTTGTTTCCATAGACCCTCGGCTCAAAACAGATGAAAAAGACTATAACAGTGACAATGAGATGGTACTAATGTGCAGATGCAGCCAAATAGTCAGACCGGTGCAGTTCATGAGACAGAACACCTTATTGCCTGCCAACTTTAGGTGAAAGGGGGTGCTGGACTTGTTAAGCTTAACACATAAAAGAACTAACCATATTTAGCTCAAAAAACAAAAGCAATGAAACAGCAAAAGCAAACATGCAGAGAAATAAACTACAAGGGGTTACAAATGGAACATGACTTGATGTGGATGGACGAGATTACTCCAGGGAAACGAATGAAACTAGAAACAACACAACATACCCCATGCAATCCCACAAAGTGGCTCGAGGAGGTACAGTACACACAGACCTTACCCATACCTCAGAGATAGGCAGGCTGTTTCAAATAGACCCTCGGCTCAAGAAAAACAGTCCATAGCGAATGAAACTAGAAACGCTAATCTCCACCTCAATCTTCTATGCAACTAAGTTAACTATATATAAAGACAAGGTCCACTCCTTGATTATGATAAATAATCACAATAACTAAACTGGAAATCCATCAAAAAGCAACAACAAATATAAGGCAAAAAATGGAAACAAAAGTTCAACATTCAGTACATCATAATTAGCAGATAGCTCTAAACTAGGCCTATCAAATTTGATAAAACATCTTTCACTTCCACTACACCTTGTAACAGCCATGAACTTTCGTAAAATATCTTTATACATTCTGATCACATTCTTCTTTATTGCATCGATAAATTCTGTAGTTCAGCTACTCATTAAATCCATAAATTTTCCATTCCATCTGAGACATCATCCATAACAACACTGTTTCCTCTAAGCAAAACAAGTGATTCCACATAATTCTGAACATAAAACGAGCGAGAGCTCCCACGAATACCAAGATCCTTCGTGCCTCCACTATTTGGATCAAAAGAAACCAGCCGATTCCTCTTAGTTGAAAACAAAACCTCGCCATTGTTCCTAAACCCAACTACTTTCTCCATACCCGCGACCAAATTAATACGATACAATCTACTCCAAGATTCCACAACCCCATAGCTCTTCATCACCCATACTTCACACGAACCACTACCATTTAGCCCCCTCTCATACTTAACAACCGCAAGTGATCCCTCAAGCACCATAACCCCTAAATACATCGGAATCACACCAACTAACTCATCCGGCAGTTCAATCTCCCCGAAAACCTCATTATCCACACTAAACGTCATAACTAAACACCGAAACCTACCACCATTCGCAATCACATCATATGCAATCCAATGCACAACTCCCTCAAAAAAAACCTGACTCCACATAAACTCAACCATACAATGCTTAACCGCAACTCCCCTCATCACTCTCCTCCAAACCCCCGTACTAATCGAATAAACCTCAACCTCCGGAGGCAAATTACACATACCATCCTCATTCTTGACATATACAACTCTCACCAACTTATAGTCATCATTATTGTTGATGCCGAATCCAATAACAAACATGTGAGGCTCCTGAACCTTAATTCCAGGCAAAGGCAACATAACAAACTTATTAATACACGGGTTCCACAAAACAAGATTCCTTAAATCACCAAACAAATCATCAGAGAGACACAAAACCCCATTACAACTACCAACAATCCTGTAATAACCAAGTTGACAACAGTTGAATTCAAAAGACAGTTCACACGTGAAGTTCAAGCAAAAGGGTGTGTTCTTAGCATCATGGAATAGTGAATAGTGTTCGTTATTGTGGGTACTGTTGTAATGCCTTACTAAAAGGGTGTTTGTTTGTGGGGTTTTTGTGAGGTGAGTGGAGATGAATGAGGGACTTGTGATGAGGGAGTGCCATGATTTGGAGACAAGTGTGAAACGGAGCAATGATTTGGGAGGGAGTTTTAGGAGGATTTCGAGTATGAGTTCACGAGGAAAATAGAAAGACTCAGAATCAGGCATTGATGAATTTTGTGAGGGGGAAAACAAGAACCCTAGTTGTGGAAGAGAAAATTTGGTACTCTTTTTTCACAATTTATGCGACACTTTTGCTTCGGATAGTCTTAACATTATAAATTTTACTCTCAATTTGGACATGAAATTTTACTTATTTTAAAAATTAAAATATATATATTTAAAAATTATATAAAAATATTATAATTTGGTGCGCTAAAGACAGGATTCGAAGAAGGGCCTTACCATAAGGGTGAATTATACACCTTCTTAACTTGCATTTTTGTCACAATTATTTTCAAGGCTTGAACCCGTAAGTTGTAACTTCCTTATCACATGACAACAATTTTACTTGTCATATTTAAAATATACTAGTTTAGCTCCTTGTCACATGACAACAATTGTATTTGTCATATTTAAAATATACTAGTTTTGCGGCACATTTAACGTATGATTGTTTAAAATTAAATAATTTTATTTGTTGTGGAAATTTGTAATAAAGTGTAAAGTTTAAATTATTTTTTCAAAGATTCTTCACACTTCAATATAATAATGTCAAAATAAACATATTTTTTAGTGTAAACACCTATATATTTTACATCATCACTTTTGTTTTTTGTCATGCAGTACCTCTTTTCCCTACTTTCGGTTATTTTTTATTTTTGTTTCCATATTTAAATTTTTTTCTTATTTTTATAGTCAAGTATTCACAAAATCATTAATTACATTCTTATTACGGACAAATTTATCTATAAATTTCACGCAACTTAAAAGACGAATAATGCATAGATAAAAGAAAATTTTGATTTCTGGTACATATTACGTAACATAATTCTATAAATTAAACAATAAATTAATAGTGCATAGCGAATTTGGTAAGAGCTACACAATTTTATCTTTTGTTTACCTTATTTTCTTTTAGTACACTCTTGTTCATCTTTTTTGAGTCTCAAAAAGAAACATAATGATATTCACACGAACTACATCATCTAGTAAGTCCAAACTTTTGATATACTCTTATAATACGATTTTTCTAACTTAAAATCTCATTTAACTGTCATTAGAAACAAAAATTAGTCACTAAAAATAGAAAGAAACCTGAAGCCCTTCATACACAATAAAAATACATAAAGAGTTACAATTGAATAACCTTTTAGAAAGAAAAAGAGCAATAACTATGATAATAGTGCTATATAATGTTACTTTTAAAATTTGCTTAAAACTATCGTATACCCTTGAAAGGAGTAAAACTTACAGCAATCAAAAGAGAATCACCACACATGTAACATAAACCTTGACTTTTTTCAGTGAGATAAACCTTTAATTTTTTTGGTTACTTTATTCGGCGATAACACACTTATTTTGTCCAATTTTCCTATCAAAACTGAAATTGAAAAAGAAACACAAGAAATTATTAAAAGAGGACAATACATGTCAATTATTAATTATACATAATTCATATATAATCTTTAAATTCATTAACTATAAAGAATAAAGAAAAAACAAAAGGATGACGATAATGAACGTAAGAAGACAATTTAAATTAAAATTTTAAATCAATAAAAATTAAAATAAAAAGAAAAGTAGAAGTAGAAGAAATGTTGTATTTATGTAGTAAAGTATAATCAAAATATTACTTAAATAGAATTGTAGAATTTTTTTTATAAGGTAAAATTCTAATTAATTTAAGAGTGTTAAATATTATGATTTCTTACTTAGATAAAATAAGGACTTTAACTAATTTGTTAGTGTTTATGCACAATTAAAATTTTAGGAAAAGACCATTGAATTTGAAACTAAAAAAAGTAAAGGAACTAATTTTTTTTTTAAAAAGGTACGTTTCTGCCTTTTTGAGTCTGCACATTTTTTTGCCTTTTTGGGTATTATAAGTTTTGTAATATATATTAAAGTTTATGTATAATTAGAGTTTTATTTGTGGAATATAGGAAAAGAAAATATTAAATCTTCTTAAAAATCAAATTTAATTGATCTAGGATTTTTAAATTAATGAAAAAAGTATTAGTTGTCATTAATTATGATGTTTTCTAGTAAGGAAAGGTTTTATCATAAATATATTTAATTAATCATCAACTCTTAAATATTAGAAAAAAATAGTGAAAAGACGATTTTGTCTAAAACAAAGACTTTTAATGAAGGATAAAAAGTTCAAACGATATTTTTAAGGCTCTTCACACATTTAATATATTACTAGTTTAGATATACGCGCTTTGTGCGTGTACCTATTCAATGAGTATATGATTAGTATATGCTAATTTTGTAGAGTTTTTATAGTATTTATAAATTCGTTAGAGCTATTAAAATTTTATGCAAATAAGCATCTAATGAGTAATAAAACATAAACAAATTATGTCTATCCATAAAACTGCAAGACTGCAACTTTACAAAATAAATTTCATATCATGTCAATTAGATACAAACTAAACTGAAAAAGAAAAACAGTAAAACAAACTCAATAAACAGAACTCAAAATTCGAAGATAAATAATAGATTGCATATCCAAAATTGCCAATGATGAATTCTTTTGATATCTTTAAAATATCAAATACCCTCAACTGCTCATAATATAAAAACACTAATCAATTAGTCGTGTATTTACACTTCAACTTGATGAAAGACCTCAACTCAGAAAAAATAGTCCAAAGTCGTTTAATAAAAAAAGAAATTAGAGAAGTACAATAAACAACATATAATAATAAAAATAATAGATGGTAACATAATAGAAACTATAACAAAATAATATATTTGACATCTTTAAAATCTCAAATATTCTCAATTGCTCACAATATTAAAACATTCATCAATTAGTTATGCTTTCACACTTCAACTTGTTGAAGGACCCCGGCTCAAGGAAAAACAATCCAAAGTCGTTTAAAAAAGAATTAATTATAGAAGTACAATAGACAATAGATAAAAACAAAAATAATAGATGATAACAGAATGTAAACTTCAATAAAATAGTATGAAAATTGAGATATCAAACCTAATCTTTACAATTTTTTTTGCAAAGTCATTCATTTACCACCCGTATCAAGTAAAACAGAGCATTAGAAACACATCAAATTGTATCAAGAAAAATAAAGCATTAGAAACATATCAAATTATATTACCAAACAACATAAAAAATAATACAAAGCATATAAAGCAAAAGCATAGACGAATATTAGTTGAAGAACGTCTAATAATTTAACTTAACAACATAAATAATATCCATATACATAAAAAATAAAATTCAATACAAACCTTAAAATCTTCTTGTAATGGACACAAAGTCTCAATCACATTCTCCATATCAATTTTCTTCACCTACACTAGAATATTGAAGAATCATTCAATAACGAATTATACCATTTATTGATTAAAGAATGTCTAATTATATAAAAACTTTTTCATTGTTGATTTTTTTTCCTTAATTGAAATTACGATGTAGCTTTTCTTTCTATCGCCCTTTATATAGTATCATAGAGAAAATACCCTATTACCCCCTGAACTATACCCAAAACGGCTGAGACACATCTCAACTTAGAGGGGGTTCTATTACCCCCTGAACTAATTAAAAGCATAATTTTGACACCCTTAGTGCCTACGTGGCACATACTTGGCACACACGTGTGCCTACGTGGACCCTTCAGTGTGTTGTGCCATGTATGTTCCACGTAGGCAATAAGAGTGTCAAAATTACACTTTTAATTAGTTCAGGGGGGTTAATAGGCCCCCCTTCAAGTTGAGGTGTGTCTCTACCGTTTTGGGTATAGTTCAGGGGGTAATAGGGTATTATCTCAGTATCATATATAAACATTTTTTTCTATTTGATTGGGGAGACTATTTACTTGGGGTAAACTTTATTTTTCAAAATAAATAGAAATAACAATTTTTCAAAAGGATTTAAAAAAACATGAGTATTATTATTTTATATAGGCAAAATGGCTCAGTGGACCCCTGTACTATGTCAGTTTTATAAGTTAGACACTTCTATTTGCGTGTTTATCATCTGGACCCTTGAACCTATTAAAAATCAATATTTTGCATACTTTGACCGGTGACCTTACCTATGTGGCATTAAAATGGCTGACTAGGATAAATAGAGTGTAGTCACTCGCCTGGGGTGCGAGTGGGGGTCAATTTTTAGCCAATTTTATATTAAAATAATTTTAAAAAAGAATTAAAACTTTTTTCCAGTTTTTAAATTTAAAAATATTTTAAAAAATTTAAAAATAATAAATTTTAAAATAAAAATAAAAAAGGCCCCCATACTCCCCCACCTCTGCAGCCCCCAACTAATCTTGGCTCTTTCTCCAACCCAACTGCCACCGCTTTTCCCGCCGTTCTCCAAAACCACGTCGTTTTATCCCTTAACCTCCAACCAATTTACCAATTAGTGTTTTCAGATTGAGAGAGAAAAGAGGAATAATTAGTGGGCTTTTTTCAGGAACAATCTTCTTGCACTACAGTGGAAACCATAATTGAAGAACTAGATTCGCCAACATCAAAGAAAGAACAAAAATCCACTTATACCCACTTTAAGAATTCCTCAATCAACCAGTCCATCCTCCACAAAATCTACCAAAACAACAAATGCAACAACTCCCTTTCACATGGTTGATTTCTCAATTTTTTTTTTGAGTATATCAAAGGAAAGAAATAAAAACTTGAAGCTTTTGTCAATGGTGAATAATGGAAGCCGTTTGTTAGCAAAAATCTGAAGCATTTCCCCTTTTCAATGGTTGATTTCTCAATTATTTATTTTAGAGTAGATCAAAGGAAAGAAGCAAAAACTTGAAGCTTTTGTCAATGGTGAATAACTGAAGCCGTGTGTTAGCAAAAACCTAAAGCATTCCCCTTTCCTATGTCTGATTTCTCTTAAACCACCTTTCCCATGGCTGATTTTTCAATTAAATTAGAAAGAATGTGATTTGAGAAGTGGAAGAAAGAGAGTGATTTTTCAATTAAATTAAATTTATTATATAAGTTTTTATTTAATATTTTTATTTTTATTTTAATATTTAATTTATTATGTGGCACTACAAAATGACATGAAATTTAATGTAATATTTAAAAATGACGTGGAGGCGAGTGTGTTACACACATCGAAATAGGGTTTAAAATATTACTTTTTAATGGGTTCAAGGGTTTAGATGACAAACATGTAATTAGGAGTATCCACCTTACAAAATGGATATAGTTCAAGGATCTATCGAGCCATTTTGCCTTTTATATATGAATATGTTCCTTATTTTAATTATGTAAATTAAATATTGCTTCTTCAATGTTATTTTATTCCTATTCAAGAATATCTTTATGGACATTTTTGTTGCTCTAATTGGTTTTTTTTTTTTTTTGTAAAGTGACATTAATTCTCCGTATATATTAGTTATCCTAATATTTCTTACCATATATTTGTTATTACTATATATTTTAGGAGTGCTTAATTTAATTAAATAATAATTGGAGAAAAAAATGAAAAAGATAATTTAGTCTATTGCAAAGTATTTTAATGAAGGGAGAAAAAGGTTCAAATCACTTTTCCAAGAGTCTTCACCCTTTTAATATATTATAGATTATAGATAATAATTAATATATCAGAAAAGTGATTTAGTTATAAATGTATTTACATTATAGTGAATGTCTATCAAGATCTACTTTGATATCTATTAGGATTTGAAACATCCGTCTTTACTCAGACTAGGAGTAAATTTTCTCTATAAATAGAGGAGTTTTGTTCATTGTATTGACAATCTAATGATCTCTTATCCTCAATAGAAACAAGAATCACTCTCTATTCTCCCTACTCTTCTTCTTTGTTATTTATTATTTTATAACACGTTATCAGCATGAGACTTTGCCAAATAAGGTGAGATTATAAATCTAAAGGTCAAGGTTAGTAATTCCTTATGTTATTTGTATTTTTGTATTAATGATATAATTATTATTGGATTTGAAGAAAAATAATTGGTTTAGAACCATTTATATTTTAAATTCATTCCTCAAGAATAATATTATCAAAAGGGATGATAACATTTGGGTTCAAGTCCCATCGATTTACGCCTAAGACGTATTTATATGGATAAAATATTGAGTTTGAATCTCAATACACCATATTGATGATATTGTGATGGCTAAGACAAAATAATGGGTATTGGGTGAAAAGTCATGAAATTCGACCCATTGAATATGCTCCATTCCATGAAGTGAATGTGGTAGCAATATATAATAAGTCTGAAATATGACAACTTACTTCATTCTTGAGGTGTATGTGGTAGCAGCGCATAATATGTCTGAAAGAAGACAAGAGATTGAATGCACGAATATAATAATGATTTCAAAAGTGATGATATTTTCACACGCTTATATGATTATAAGATATGCTAGAGAAAAATTCTCTACATCATATGTATGCCTCGATTTGCTTTTGAAGTAGAAAAATCTTGAAAGAGGTTATGAGCTATCATAATTTGATAGGCTTAAGGCACGATTATATTCCATTTTCGGGGAATGAGAAACTTATTAATGCAAACGTGCACTTGATTGTGATTGTATCACAACTCACCTTCGAAAGAGGTTGAATAATTTTGAAATCTACTTCTAAAGTAGTAAATCTGAAATTTATTCATGTAATAGTAAATATGAAATTTACTAAAGAAAAAGTACATGTCATGGTAAATTTGGAGTTTACTAGAATAAAAGTTCATAAATTGATATGAACGATTGTGACATCTCGAAGATGTGCATGTATTGAAGAACTCGAAGATTCTTCAAGAATTATTTATGTCGTTTGTTCTCATGACAAGTTGGTTGGACCAACTAATATTGGGATTGGATCCCTTCAAATCTGAAAATTATAAAAAGTGAATAAGGGCCCGTTCACCTATCATGTGATATGTTGAAAAGATGCATCAATAATATGATCACATGTACATTAATGGTCAACCTACATTTGACATTCATAAAGTTACTTGTTCAATATAAATTGAACATGATTTTCAGATTGTGTAATCAAGATAATTCATCTTGATGGTGATGGTTTAACATTGAATGTCTTCGATAAATATCTAAACCATTGTTAATGAGAACAAAACTTAATGTATTGGTCTGAAATATGATATATTGCAATAGCATTTGTATGCATTAGACCAATAAATTATGATTATTTCTTCCCTCTCAATTGGTTTAAGGTCGGGAACCAATTATTCCATTTAATAATTTTGATGTGCGGTATACGATTAATGAATATACCATAATGCACAACGATGGATTCCTCAAAGAAGTAGAGGAGGTATGTTAGTTTTCCTAACATAAGAGGGAGATTATAAGTACTATGAAATATGCTAGGAATTATCACCAAATCCTCATCCAAAAGATAATTCAAGTCAAATGCCGAAAACATCTCATATTAAGCGCAAGTGCTCTTATTTTGCATTTCTAAAGGACAGAGTCTATGCATGCGTGAAGCGTGGTAGACTAATCGGTTCCAAATGAAATAGTCCTTGAAAAATAAGGAGCAAATAATCATAATAAGAAGGCAATGAACTCTTGAAGAGCCTACAACATAACACTTCATGAAACCTTATGTAAGGTTCATGTGCCTTAAAATAATGAAGTGATGAAATCTCAAAATGCTATGAACCGATACAAAAGATATATCATCAATATCTTTGACACAATATTAGCGCAATATTGTGAAAGATTACGAGGATCTGAATTCTACGTTTATTTAAGTATGCTGACGTACAAACATTTATCAAGTGACATGAAAGGATGCATCTTGGTAAGTATAAAACTTATTTGATTTGCAGCCCAGATATTTGAAGATGTCACTCATGAAATGTTGAATATTGTCACTTGACAAAACTTATGTGAAAAAATTTTAAGGATTCAAAATGCTTGAAGCAAATAAAAGTTTCTGGGAAACTTATTTATAATCTTTATATTGTATAAGCTTATAACTTGAAAATCATTGGAACTCTTGGAGAGTTTTCAAAGAAATAGATTATTTGTTGAAATTCGAAATATATCGAATTGGATTGGTTATGAAGTACCATAGCTTAGTGGAATTGATGCACTCATGTACCTTGCAAATACTACAAGGCCTATAGCCTTTTCGGTTAATATGTTAGTAAGGTATATTTCTACTCCTACTAGGAGACATTGAAATGGGATAAGATACATGAGCTTACTTTATTCTAAAGATTGCAGTCCCGATCTTACTGGTCATGCTGATGTTGGGTACTCATCTAACCCGCATAAATCTCGATCTCAAACATGCAATGTGTTCACATACGGCGATACTGCCATATCTTGGAGATATACAAAACAGTCTATCATAGCCATCTTATTGAACCATGCAAGATTATAGCTAGTCATGAAGCAAACCGACAATGTGTATGGTTGAGGTCCACGATACACCGCATAAAGCTCGGTATCAAATAAGCTATGTGTTCATATGTGGTGGTACTGTCATATCTTGGAGATATACAAAACAGTCTATCATAGCCACTTCATTGAATCATGGTGAGATAATAACTATTCATGAAGCAAGCCGAGAATGTGTATGGTTGATGTTCATGATACATCTCATTCGAGAAAAATGTGGTGTGAAATATGACAATCTACCTACAATTTTATAGGGAGATAATGTATCATGCATAGCACATCTTAATGGAGGATTCATAAAAGGAGATAGAATGAAGCACACTTCCTTAAAGCTTTTCTACATACATGAGCTACAAAAGAATGGTGATATCAACGTGCAATAGATTCGTTCAAGTGAAAATGTAGCGGATTTATTCACCAAGTCTTCTCCAATTACAACTTTTAAGAAGATGGTGCATAAGATCGGGATGTAAAGGTTCAAGGATGTTCTCATTTGGGGGAGTTAATACACGTTGTACTCTTTTTTCCTTACGAGGTTTTTTCCCACTGGGTTTTCCTTGTAAGGTTTTTAATGAGGCAGTCGAAATGTGTATTATTAGAGATGTGTACTCTTTTTCCTTCACTAGATTTTTTTCCTACTGGGTTTTTTCTAGTAAGATTTTAACGAGGCACATTATCTACCAATTAGACATTCAAGGGGGAGTGTTATAAATGTATTTACATTATAGTGAATGTCTATCAATATTGTAACACCCCGTAAATTTTTTTCGTACACTTATCGCGATTATATGGAGTCCTAAAGGCTTGCGTATGGGTTAAATTAAGTTTATGGTGTTCGGAAGTATCCCGTCAATAGTTGTATGTGTAGGTATTGGAATAAGCTTTCCAACGATATAAAGTTTGCCCAAAACAGAGGAGTATTTCATATAAGCGAGCACATTCGAAATTTCAAAACGGTGGCCGGGAAGCCTGTGAACAGTAAATCTGCAGGAAAATTACTGCAACTAGGCAATTATTTTTTTGGATCAACTTTAGACGATCATAACTCCTTGTACAAAAAGAACTGTGTGAGCTGCTATATATCGACGAAAAGCTCCGAGAGTCTTCTTTCCAATGAAATTGGTTTCATCCAAATCAAATGTCTGAGTAAGGAGCTATACCTGATTTACTACAGCCTACAAAAAAAAAAAATAGAATTGTGGGACAGATTTTTGGGTCAACTTTAAACGACCATAACTCCTTGTACAGGAAGAACTGGGTGGTACACTTTATATGAAAATGAAAGAACTTTGAATTATATTTCAAATGCAATTGGTTTCACCCGAATCCAATACCGGAGCAAAGAGTTATGATCGATTTACTTCAGCCTGTCAAAACTGTCCACTGGGGACAGATTCAGATTTATTTAAATTTTTAGGGCAAAATGGTCATTTTCTATTACCTCTTGGACGGAAATGGGTCTTTATAAACCTATACTTAGCCTCATATATATCATATATCATCCAATTATTAAGAGAAGGTGAAACCCTAGCCTAATTTCAACTTCAAATATTTTGTGATTCAACCGTAGAAAATTCGAATTGGTTCCGTAGTTGTGTTCACCATCTCGAAAGCTTCGAGAAGCACCCCATGGTTATGTAAGGAGGATTCTAAATGCAATAGTTCATTGTTAAGGTATGAATATTGTTTATTCTTGATTCTTATCCATGAATAAGTATTGATAAAGGATTATGAGTATTGTCTTGATGTTGGAAGATAACCAGAAACATAGTTATGAATTGTTTTGTATAAATTGTTAGTAGTAAATTATGGAAGTTGTTGTATTGGATTATGGAGGATGAATTGTGGTGATATATCATTATATTAGTGGTTATGTATGCCTAGTGATCATGTTGGTATTGGATGGTGATTAAGAAGGGAAATAAATGGTAAGAGTGATGTTGAGGGATATTTCATGAAAATGCATGATATGTGAATGTAATAAGAGTATAAGAGGATGTATGTATCACTCTTATTGATGAGTTAAAGGATTACCTCCTAGACATTATTTGGTGAAGTTAATACCTAAATGGTAAGGTTTGGTTGCTAATACTAGTTTGCCACAAATGACTTATTGTAGATAAGTGTTCGAAGAGTACGGGAAGTCAAGTTGGACTTGTATTGAAGTGGTTATATCAAGGTATGTAAGACATACTCTATCTAATCTTTGGCATGAATAATGACCCATGGCACTCTCAAGTAAGCTTCCAACATTGTCCTACGACACATGACACATAATAACATCATATGATCTTCGACACTACCAATTGAACTTGTTTTCACTTTTAAGATGTCCGGCTAGTAAAAAAAAATGTCCATATACTATTGTTGACTCCGAAATGGTTGAATGAGGTATCCATGATTCTCTACTTCATTTTCATGATATTGATTACCTATTTACATGTTTTCCTATTGAGGTATCATGGTTTCAAGTTCCATAAGGTGAGACCACAAAGTAACCAATCTCAAAGATTAATTGAATTAAGAAATGGAATGTCTGTATTTTAAATTGATGATATGATGTATTGTGTTAGTACCACTGATCAGTTGGCCATTGTATTATAAAGTTTATGTATATATGCTATTCCAGGGGTGGTCCTTGATGTATTGTATTAGTACCACTGATCAGTTGGCCATTGTATGACATATGTTATGTATTGATAAGGATTACGGGAAGTAATGATATGAAAGTAATGTGCAGGTATCCCATCAGCTCTTTTAAGTGTGGTCTACTCATACTGTTTATTCACTGGTATCTGAGTTCTGTTGATCTTTTGTATCTCATCTTGATACTCACTGCCTTACATACTCAGTACATATTTCCGTACTGACGTCCCTCACGGGGGACCTGTATTCATGCCTGCAGGAACAAATACTTCAGGTCGTACACCTCCGCAGTAAGAGCCAGGACATTCTATTGTTAGTGGTGAGCTCCAGTTGTTTCGGGGCATCCCAAGTCGTGTCTATATGTATTTTTGGTATTTGTATAAAAGTCTTTTGTGGGCGGGAGTTTGTCCCGACCCTAACTCAGTTGTGTATCTATGTAGAGGCTTTTGTAGATATATTGTACAACCATAGGAGTGTTTGGTTGATAGACGTGATGGCTCTGACGGCCAATTACTATTTATATATATATTTATGCGTGTCTGTTGGGCTGATACAGGTACTGTTTTCTTCTATTTACAACGAAGTGCTGCCCAAATTTCTAATTTTCATAAGTAATGTGAATGTGAAAGTATAGGTTATGAACGGGTTCTCCCGGGCCTCCTCGGCTACGGGTGCCAGTCCGCTCCAATGGGATTTGGGGTATGACAAAGATCTACTTTGATATCTATTAGAATTTGAAGCATCCGTCTTTTACTCAGACTAGGAGTAAATTTCTATAAATAGAGGGGTTTTGTTTATTGTATTGACTATCTAATGATCTCTCATCCTCAATAGAAATAAGAATCACTC
This sequence comes from Capsicum baccatum var. pendulum, assembly GCA_030864225.1. Classification (NCBI taxonomy): domain Eukaryota; kingdom Viridiplantae; phylum Streptophyta; class Magnoliopsida; order Solanales; family Solanaceae; genus Capsicum; species Capsicum baccatum. The sequence goes on along the minus strand of CM061559.1, from coordinate 33,053,364 downwards.
TCTATTCTCCCTACTCTTCTTCTTTGTTCTTTATTGTTTTATAATAGATTTGAACTTTTTGCTCTTTATTAAAAGACTCTTTTTTAGACAAAACTGTCTTTTTACTATTTTCTAAAATTTATTATTTAATTATTTTTTATTATATTACTAGACTTCCTAAAATATATGAGACTCCTAAAATATATGGTAGGAGAATTAATTAATATTTTTCTATCTATTATGCTTCCTAAAATATATGAGATCCTAAAATATATGGTAGAAGAATTAATTAATATTTTTCTTTCTACTGTTCAATTAGAAAAATACTCCTAAAATAGGACTCTATTAAGGTAATACTTCTGTAAATATTTAGAGGTACGTTAAACTAGAGAACAAACCGGTTTGCCTATTAGGAGAGTATGATTTATGCTCATCTAACTTGATTCAATTGCATGTCTACATTGGTGAATGTTTGATTCTCTAACCCTAAACTTTTTCGCTGTTTTTGTCAGCATAATAGAATTCAACATGTGTATATATATATATATCTTCTTTGTTTTCATTCAAAATCATTTTTTAGGGTCAAAATTTTCGCTTAAACAAGAATTAAGTGGATCAAAATTGAAGCTTTGTGATCACTATTATATATATATATATATATATATATATATATTTTACAGGTTGTAGATGAATGTCGTTTGACTTTGAAAAATTTCTTGTGTAAAAGTTAGATTTAATTGTATTGATATTTTTATTATCTTATTATTTTATTTTAATTTACAGATGCTAGATGAATATGAGTCGACTTTGAATTTTGTTTTAGGTAAAATTAGGTTTAGTTGTATTATTGTAATACCTCTATTAGTTTGTTATTTTGTGGTAACTTACAGTTTGTAGATGAATCTCGATTAGCTGTGAGAAATTTTTGTGTGTAAAATTTAAGTTTAATTATATTGTTTTGATATCAATTTTATCGTATTATTTTGTTGCAATTTACAGGTGATAAATAAATGTTGGTCAGCTTAGTAAATATAGATATATGAAAACATCATGATGAAAGATAGACTCATTTAAATTTTAAAATTATCCAAAAGGTGCTACATAGTACATAAAAAGTAAAAATTTGGTGTAAAAGCAATGAATGAGGCTCTAAGTGAGTGTGTTTATGGCGTGACTACGAAATATTTAAGGAAAAATTCAATCTCCTAATTACAGTTTGCGTTTATATGGTTGTCTATCATGATAGTGTTAAGTGTATTGTATTGTATTGTTAGTTTAAGTGTTATGTTTGTTTTAATTGATATTTAATTTCATTATATCGCATCGTTAAGTTTCATCATTAGATAACGATGATAAATATTATTTTATGTAACGATCGATTTGATGGAAGTAAATACATGCTATATGACACAAAGCTTCTTAACCCATGCCTTATGTATGTGTGTGATCGCATCCATGGAGTGGATTCTTCAAAGGTTATATATATATAGGAAGTGGCAATCGTTGAAGTGTCATATATCGAATGAGAAAGAAATAGGTGATCTCCTTATATGGTCAACGAAATCCACCCCTCATCCACTAGTGGATGGGCTGTCGATCAACAAATCAAAAGTACGCTAGGGGATATGATGTTGGTAAATCCTAAGACCTCTTGTAGACGGAGTTATCTGGCACCTAATGTCGACTCATTACATCCCGAGGTTGAAGAAGGTCCCAATCTCGGTGAAACAAACAAAGAAAAAAGTGATGGCTTTTAACATATTCTTACTAAAGAAAATCGTGTGCATTCTGGTCTCTGCAATTAGTGATATACTCCAATTTTGGAGGGATTCTCTTTCTTTAGAGTAGCCCCTTACAATCTTAGTATGAAATATATAACCTAGTTATTTTACTGTGTAATTTAAAAGATGTTGCTATTAATTTCCCTTTTTCACCTCTTGAATAGTTTCAAATGTACTTGAGTAATGTTAGGATTTGAACATTCTTATTCTAAGATCATGGAACAGAAGTAAAATCACACATGTATATATACCAAATTATAAATTAATTAGAAGTGTTATCTGATAAATTCCGATAGTTATATATATTAAAAAGGAATAAATTTAGTATAGAAGACATATAATCATAAGTGGACATTAAAGCAACAAGTCGTTGTAGTATAGTGGTGAGTATTCCCGCCTGTCACGCGGGTGACCCGGGTTCGATCCCCGGCAACGGCGTTTCATTTTTTTAATAAAAAAAATTCTTTTTGACGAAATGTATCGACGTATTACACACCTTTGTTCAGATCGTGGAAAAGTTTTTCCACGTCTCCTCAAACGCTTACTACATAGATAAGTTAACGATATAAACTTATTTATAATTAAATAAATTTGATCTATTTGGTTGGGTTCAATTTATAAAATGATTCTTTTTTACAGAGTGAATCGACGTATTACACATCTTTAGGTTCAAATTCTGGAAAAACTTTTTCACGTGTACTCTAATGTATACCATGTGGATAACTTAACGATATAAACTTATCATAATTAAACAAATTTGATCGATTTGGTTGGGGTTCAACTTATCGACGTATTACACACCTTTGGATTCAAATTTTGGAAAAAGCTCTTTCACGTGTACTCAAACGCTTACTACATAGATAATGTAAAGATATAAACTTATCATACAAATTTAATCTGTTTGTTTTGGTTGCATTCATTGACGTATTACACTTTTGGATCAAATATTAGAAAAGTTTTGATCTGATTTTTAAACATTTTGCCAAAAAAAAAATTAACTGTAGAAATAAAATTTCCGACCTGCCGGATTCGAACCAGCGACCTAAGGATTTCAGCAACAACTACAGTCCTCCGCTCTACCAACTGAGCTAAGGTCGGTGTTGTTTACGGTAGGCTTTGAAATATTAATGTTTAAAATATTTACATCATGCATGATCCTTATTTACAATAATTTATTGGACAAACAACAAAAATCCCGACAGTTTGGAGATTGATTATAGAAAATCTCAATATTTTGCATAATTACTGAAAATTTTGATTTGGATTTGTCGAGATACTTACTTAGCTCCCGATACACCTAACGAAGATACATTTTTTCCTTTGTAAAGATACAATAATTAGCTCCCAACACATTTTTTTAGATTCTTGATTTATCGAGATATATAATACATCTAACGAAGATATATTTTTTTCTTGTAAAAATACATAATTAGCTCCCGATATATTTTTTTCGACTTTTGGTTTGTCGAGACACATAATTAGCTCCCCGATACGTCCAATGAAGATACATAATTAGTTGCGATTTTTGTAATTACTTTGTAAGAATGAGAATTTGTATAAATATAGTAAGTTAAGGTGTATGTTTATGTTTTTTTTTTCATAACTATTGTGCAAAAAGAAGTAAGAAATTGATATGAATATACTACAAAAATTTATTAGGTTGTCTACATCGTATGTGGTCCTCTTTAGGATCTTATGTGAACGTGAAATACTTTATGTATCGAGCTATATTTATTAAAGTGTTTTGGCGAGCTATTCGTGTTCAATGTAGTATGTATTGTTCTGATATATAATATACACCTCGTCTCATTCTATTTCAATATGTGTTTGACTAGTGCAAATTTGGAAAAGAAAGAAATACTTTTGAAATGAGAAAAAATATTTTTTCCCTATGAAACTATACTCTTAAACTTAACTACCGTTTATTTACCCTCCTTAACAACTTTCAAATGAATTAAATTCACCATTATAGCTGACGTGGCAAAAAATAAAAAAGAAAAGCGAGTGAATTTTTTTTTTTAAAAGGACCGACTTTATTGTTATTATTATTATATATATATATATATAAAATCAAAAGAAAGGACATATCTTCTTCATCAAAGACATTTTCATCTTCTTCATCACTCCCCTTCCCTACCCCACCCCCAACACTCCATTTCTTCATCTTCTTCATACCCCCACCCCGTTTCTTCGTAATCCCCTTTCTATCAAGTCCTAATTGATCCAAAATTTTATTTTTCGACAATAAAAAAGGTTTCAAAATTGATGAACAAGTTTGGTTCTTGGCCAAGAATTTCATGTCATGAGAATACCATCTATGCCATTTCTGAATTTGGGACTGTTTATGCCATTTCTGTAGATATTTTTGAGTAAACGATTGAAAATTTAGGAGTTTTGAAATTTTGGGTTTTGATTAATGTGAAAGAATTTGAATTTGAGATTTTGTGTATTGATGTGTTTTTGTGATCATGTACTTGTATTTAGTCTATTGTTGAATTTGCTCAAGTTAATTTTTCATTTGATGAAGAAAAAAAATTCATTGAAAAGCTTGTAACAATGGTGAAAGAAAGAGAAAAAGGGGTGCTTTTTTGTGAAGAAGAAGAAGGAGGAGGAGGAAGTGGTGTGTGTGTGTGGGGGTGGGGGGGGGGAGGGGGAATCTGATATGAAGAAGGAGGGGTGGGATGGGGTGGGGTGTGTGAAGAAGAAAGGGATTTTTTTTTTTATATATTTATATATTAAAAAATATATATACTTTATATATATATATATATATATATATATAGTAAATATATATTTTTTATTTTTTTAATAAATATATAAAAATAATATGTGAATGAGATTACTTTTTTTTTAAATTATAATTTCTTATGTGGAAATGACATGACACTGATGTGACATTGATTTGACAATAGCGTGGGACGTGTGTACTTCACTCTCCATAGTGAGATTAAAGTTATTAAGGGGGCTAAATAAACGGAAGTTAAGTTTAGGTGTTAAAGTGAGTTGGGAGGACAAGTTTAAGGGGAAGATGTCTTTTCTCTTTTGAAATTTGTATTAGTATATATATACCATAAAGTACTCATTTCATTATTATATCAAAATAAAAGGTTCAAAATTGTTTTTTCATTTTAGCCAGGGTCTATTGAAATTAACCTCTCTATTTGACGTGTGAGGTAGTGATATGCGCTGCGTAGACTTACCCTCCCAGACCCATTTGGTGGTAAAAATTGGATATGTTGTTGTTGTTGAAAGTTGATTTATTTTTAATTATACACTAAATTGCAAACAGAAATTCATAAACTTTCTTTCTATTATCAAACATGTCTTCAAGTAGAAAGGCAATTTAATTTCCTATTTTGGAGACCAAGTCAAGGCAAGTTCTTGTATTTTTTTGTTATATGATGCAAAGGTGAGAGACACCAAGTGGCAAAAAATAGAAAGAAGTCTTCCTGTTTTATCTACTGTCCTCAAGTTTGTTTTTGTGGAATTTTAATTAATCGTAACAAGTGATTGGTTCACCTCTAAAAATATTACTTTCAAATCTTTACCAAACAAAGAGTTTGGTTTGTTCTTGTTTCTTAATGAATGCATTTCTCTTGTTGCCTTCTCTTCCTCTTCTTCCTCCTCCTCCACCGGTGATCGAAGAGAGAAGGCTAGACAGGAGAAAAAGACCAATAGTAATTCAATTTAATACGAGAAGATACAGGGAAAAAGGTTGAAGGAAAGTAATATAATTCAACAAAAAAAATGAATGACTTATTCTCTCCTTCGCTTAAAAAGTATCAGGACCTAAAACAACAGGTCCAGATGGATGACCTAGAAGCCGGGACAGGAGGCACCGGTCCTTCCCAGGGCGAAAGCATTGATCTAGCTAAGTTCTTTGAAGATGTAGAGAATGTGAAAGAGGACATGAAGGAAGTTGAGAAGTTATATAAACGATTGCAAGAATCAAATGAAGAAAGCAAAACCGTGCATAGTGCAAAAACCGTGAAAGAGATTAGGGCTCGAATGGACTCTGATGTAACACTCGTCTTGAAACGTGTCAAGATCATCAAAGGGAAACTTGAAGGCTTAGAAAAATCCAATGCAATAAATAGGACGAAGCTAGGGTGTGGTCCAGGATCCTCTGCTGATCGAACCAGGACTTCTGTAGTTAGCGGTTTAGGGAAGAAACTAAAAGTTCTCATGGATGATTTCCAAGCATTGAGAGCAAGAATGAATTCAGAATACAAGGAGACGGTAGCAAGAAGGTATTCTTGAATTGTGTGGCTATTTCATTTCAAATCTTAAAATTATTTCTTTTTTTTTTTTTTTGTTGGCGTCCATGCATGATTGCATGCCCTTCTATTAGGAGTATCAAGGTTAGCAAAGGCTTTCCCTTTGAATTCATGACTATAACAAGAATAATTAATAGGAAGAGGCCAAGAGGGGCACTAACGAGCAAGAAAACAAATGCGCTAAAACATAGTTAGGGATGCTAATGAGGGCTAATAATACCTTCCATTGGCTTTTCATGTTCATCAATATTGAAACCAGGTCAACATCCATTTTTCAACAGGATTTATTTGTTTACGAAATTATGTCTTCAACAGGTACTTCACCGTGACAGGAGAGAATGCAGATGAGGAACTTATCGATAATTTGATATCAAGTGGAGAGAGCGAATCGTTCCTCCAAAAGGCCATTCAAGAACAAGGAAGGGGACAAATTATGGATACAATCTCAGAAATTCAAGAAAGACATGATGCTGTGAAGGAAATTGAGAAGAATTTGATTGAGCTACACCAAATTTTCCTAGACATGGCTGCATTAGTAGAATCACAAGGACAACAATTGAATGATATAGAGAGTCATGTGGCACATGCAAGTTCATTTGTTAGAAGAGGGACAGAACAACTAACAGAAGCTAGAGAGTTGCAAAAAAGCTCAAGAAAATGTGCTTGCATTGCTGTTATCCTTGTCATTCTTCTTATTATTGTCCTAACTTTTCCACTTTGGTCACCATTAATTACTAGTAGGTTGTAGATAATATTAAAATTAAACCAAGAGAGAAAAAAAAGAAGAAGAGAAATATTCCTTGTAGGAATTTCTTTTATTATATTCATTGTCATCAACTTTTGTTTTGTGACAATACTTATAGAAGTATATGAGTGGAAATAGCCTCTTGCAAAAGTGTGGGGTAAGGCTGCATACAATATATTCTTGTGGTTCGAGCTTTCTCAGGATCCTGTGCATAACGGCCGGAGCCTTAGTACTGCACCAGACTGCCCTTTATTATAGAAGTATATGTAAGAATTGGAAAAATATTGATTGTATTGAATCAATTTCTCCGTAATACAAGGGCGTATATACAAAAATTTCTAACCGACTGAATATATACCTACCATATTTACCCTATAGAAAATATACACTTAATATATACCTACCATATTTATCCTATTCTTAACAATAAGTATGGAAAGAAATAAATTTGCTGACTTGTATACAAATTAGGAGGATAAAATTGTTGCTTCCATAAATTACCCATGTAAAAATTTATTTTTCACTTCATTGCTTTTGTCGATAAAACTCTTGGTTCCAACATCCCCCTCAAGTTGGAGGGGAGGAAGACACACCCAACTTACCTAAAATATGATGGAGTTGCGGACCAGAGAGAGACTTAGTAAATATGTCCGCAATTTGGAAAGTTGATGGAACAAATGAGAGAGAAATGAATTGTCGTCGGACGAAGTGAAAATCCAAATCAACGTGTTTCGTTCATTCATGAAAGACCGGATTTTTAGCTATATGAATCGCAACTTTGCTATCAGAATGAAGAGAAATGGGAAGAGAAGGGTTGATAGATAGATCAGAAAGAAGACGAACGAGCTAAGTAAGTTCTGCAACTACTCGTCTCATTGATCTGTATTCAGCTTCGGCAGAAGAAAGGGAAATCGATGGCTGCTTTTTGGACTTCCAAGAGATGGGATATCCCCCAAGGCTAATGTAAAAAACACTCACTGATCTGCGTGAATTGGGACATGCTCCCAAATCAAATTCACAAAAAGCAAGCAATTGAAGGGAAGAATCTGAGGACATGAAAATTCCAAGATCGGGGGTCGAAAGAAGATACTTTAAACACTGTAAAGCAGCATAAAAATAGGGACGATGGGGCTGTTGGATAAATTGCCTTAGATGTTGCACAACGAATAACAAATCAGGTCGGGTATGAGTCAAGTAATTAAGTGTAATACCTCAAAAAAATTTTCGTTGAAATGTTGTGAGTAAACGTGTTGGGTTCTATTTTCTAAAATGAATTATAATTTTTCATGCGGAATGTATTAGATTATGACCCACCATTGCGTAGAGTATCAAATAAGCTTTCCAAAGATATGTGGATCATCCAAAACGGACACCCGAGCGACAAGTTATGAATATTCCGATCGAACCATGAATAGTAGTGAACAGTAAAATGTGCAGGAAAAAGTACTGAGGCTGACGTATTTTTGCTCCAACTTTAAACGATCATAACTCCTTGTACATAATAATCTGGGTGATTTACTATATATCAACGAAAATCTCTGCGAGTCCTCTTTCCAATGAAATTGGTTTCATCCAATTTGTCTATCGGAGCAAAAAGTTATGGTCGATCTACTTCAACCTATCAAAAGTGAATTTTTGGGTCAACTTTAAACGATCATAACTCCTCGTACACAATGATCTGGGTGAGATACTATATATCAACGAAAAGATATGAGAGTCCTCTTTCTAATGAAATTGGTTTCATCCAATTTGGATATCGGAGTAAAACGTTATAGTTGATCTACTTCATACTATCAAAACAATCCACCAAAGGACAGATTCAAGAATTTTTTGATTTTTAGGGGCGTTTTGGTCATTTCTCCTCACCCAAAATCCGTCCAAACCCTATATTAAAGCCTATTAGAAGCATTATATGTTATATTTCATCAAATTCCCTCAAAAAGAAAACCCTAAGCTCCTACATCCAACTTCAAGAACCTCCAAAGTTCACCATTAATTCTGCAAATTTATTCAAGATTCCAAGTTCCTAGTTCAAGAACTCGAAGAACCATCATTCAAAGGCACGATTAATATCTCTAAAATAAGTATCAATCTAAAGTTCATCATTCAAGGTATGTGGGGTTTTTCAACAAGAACTCTCTTTCGTTCTTGTGCCCAAAAGTAATTTTCTTTACAAAGGCATGATTTTTATTTGATTTTTATAAATTTGAAGCATGAACCCATATCTTATGATGATTATTATGAAATCTTGATGTTTATGATTTTGAATTATGAATTTACATGTGTGGTGATATAAAGCATGAATCTTGAACGATATTTATCATGATTTTGATATTTGGGTCATGAATCCCCATTGAAAATTATATTTTTTTGAGAAAGTGTGTGTTATAAGCACGTTGATGTTGAATATTTGAGATATTTTGAATGTTTGACCTTTTGGTCTTAATGGAGTTATTTTGAACTCGAGTGTGAAAGAAATCCACAACGTGGTTGATTTTGATAGATGGGAAGCATGATGGCTCCCGATGTATATTTATATATTACTGAAATTGTTTTGTTGTGGATTATCTTTGAAATAATCTGAGCTACGTCCGGGAGAAATCTTTAGCACCTAGTGGGAGGTATAAAGCGACCTTACTTTCCTAGAACTACGTGCCCCCGTAGGAATGAGCCTGAGGCTGATTTATATAGTGATCACTAGTTTGTGTGGATTTGATATCGATAGTCCTACTCTGATAGCAAGGATAGGACGACTCTCCCCAACGTGGGTTGTACGTTGGACTCCATGTAGCTCACATGGTTTAGGATCTCCCAGTGTGTGTGTGTTTCCTTGTTTCTATGGTGAGTGGTGAAGTGATTTGAAAGTGGAATTGTGAAAGTTATTCTTTCGAAAGATTTAAATGATATTTACATTATGAGAATTGATATTCTTGATGAACTGAAAGTGATTGACAAATTATATGATGACTATCTTTCTGAAATTCAAATATTCTTGGATGATGATTAGTCTGTTGATATTTGAGGGTTATTTATGAAAACCCCGTTGATTTGTGTTGAACTGAATGAAAATGGCTCAAAGGGTTAGCTTGGGGCTACTCGTAGCCTCAAGCACCGTGTGACGCTCCGGGACCTATTTTTCGGGGCGTTACATTAAGTTTGCCAACGAGTCTCCGATAAATGGTAGGGTCTCAAAGAAGATCACCTAAATCTACACGAAGCTTGCAATTCGGATCTAGTGGAGAGTTAACAGGTTGGAGATCAGCACAACCAAACTCAGAAATCAATTCTAATGTGAATTTTCGTTGCCTCAGAATCAAACCATGCTGTTCCCGAATGATTTCCATGCCAAGAAAATAACTTGCCCAACCAAGATCTTTGATTTGAAATTCTGAATCAAGAAATGCTTTCAAACTTTGAATTTCAGCAGGGTCGTTGCCAGTGACCAAAATATCGTCGACATAAACAGCTAATATAGTGATCCCAGAGTCAGATTTCTTATAAAATAGGGAGTAGTCATTTAAAGAATGAGAATATCCTTTGAAGTTAAGGGCTGCAGTGAGTCAAGCATACCATTGCCAAGAAGCTTGCTTCAGCCCACACAAAGATTTACGCAACTTGTACACATGATTAGGACTAGGAGCACATAATCCTGAAGGAAACTTCATATAGACCTCTTCTTGTAGGTCTCCATGAAGAAATGCATTGTTCACATCTAATTAATTCAAATTCCATCCCGTTTTAACGACAATAGCCAAAAGACACCGAACAGTAGTTATCTTAACTACGGGGGAGAAAGTCTCGGTGAAATCTATGCCTTCTCGTTGAGTATCTCCCCTAACCACCAGTCGTGCTTTATATCTTTCAACATTCCCATTAGAGCGATATTTAACCTTATAAACCCACTTACAAGGTAATGCTTTGTGCCCTTTGGGTAATTCAACAACATCCTATGTTCTATTAGATTCAAAAGCCTGAAACACTTTAGCCATTACTTCCTGCCAACATGGGTGTAAAACAGCCTGAGAAAAATGATTAGGTTCAACAATGCTGGAAAAGGAATGAATGAGGGACTGATTAGAGAAAGTTAGAGTAGAAATAGGCAAAACTGAGGGGTTAAGGGAACCGTCAAAACAAGAAGATGTGAGATTAGTTAAGTACACATGATTGCACACATAATCCTCCAAATAAAAAGGTTTAGTGTGCGATCTGGTGGATTTCCTTGAATCTGGTTGTGTAGAAGGCATAATAGGAGCAGTACTTGGTATAAAATTTGTAGGAACTTGTTCAATTGAATTGACAGGAACATGAATAACTGGATTAATAGGAACGGGAGATAAAACAGAAGATTGTTCCCTGATATGAGTAGATTGGACAATGTGCTTAGGCAAAAAAAAATCAATAGGAGGTTCGATGAATGGAGTGGTAGAGTAGTTAGGAAAAATTAGAGTGGAAAACAAACTGATCTGAAAAGGGAAAAATTGTTTCATAAATATTACATTCCTAGAAATAATAATTTTCCTAGTAGTTAAATCTAAAAGCTTATATCCTTTCTTTCCAAAAGGATAGCCCAAGAGAACATATTTCGTAGATCTAGGATCAAACTTTGACCTATGAGGAGATGAAGTAGATGCATAACAAAGACATCCAAAAGGCTTGAGTAGAGCATAAGAAGGTGGTTTCTCAAAAAGTACTTCATAGGGAGATTTAAGATTTAAAACCTTGGAAGGAAATCTGTTTATTAAGAAAGTTATGGTTAATATACAATCTCCCCAGTATGCAATAGGAATCTTGGATTGGAAAAGTAAAGCTCTAGATGTCTCAAGAAGGTGTTTGTGCTTCCTTTCCACAACATTATTTTGTTGTGGAGTGTGGACGCAAGTAGTTTGGTGTAGGATCCCCATAGAAGAAAGATATGCCGACGTAAGTGAACTTGTACCCAATTCTAGAGCATTATCAGATCTAATGGTTTTAACTCTAGTTTGAAATTGTGTTTGTATTAAAATAGAGAAAGCATTGCTCTTGGTTTTAAGTAAATAAGTCCAAGTAGCTCTACTAAAATCATCTACTATAGTGAGGAAGTATTAAAACCATCGTAAGTAGTAGATTTATATGGCCCCCATGTGTCAATGTGAATGAGCACAAAATAGAAGTAGTGGAAATATGACTTGATTGAAAAGGTAATTTGCATTGTCTAGCTTTAAAACAAATATCATAAGGAGTAGAGGAATTAGATGGAGACAAAAACTGCAAACTTGAAATATTCTTCATATTCGAGAGGGGCATATGCCCTAATCTCATGTCCCAAAGGCTTACATCTGAACTTAACTTAGAAACTGAATGAAAAGCTTGAGTATCACTTTGACTAATGCAACTAGAAGAAAATTGAGAAACTTGCTGAATAATTGGCTTAGAAACTGAACGTTGCTTGATTGGGAATGACTTGAGCAAATATAAACCATCTTGCACTCTACCAAGTACCATGGGCCTCTTCATTGAAGGGCCTGAAAGAGTGCAACAAAGGAACAAAAGAGTAAGTGACAATCAAGAGTTTTGGTTAGCTGATAAATAGATAAAAGATTGAATCTAAAATCTGGAACAAACAAGATATTTTTTAGTGTTAAATTTGGAAGAATTCTGACCGTTCCTATTTGATTTACTCTGACCTTTTGAGAATTTGGCAAATTAACAAAGACAGGTATGCAAATTAGGGGAATAAAATCGTTGTTTCCATAAATTACCCATATAAAAATTTATTTTTCACTTCATTACTTTTGTCGATAAAACTCTTGGTTCCAACAGTATATTATATGCTTGGCTCATTTTGTACATATACATTGTAATCCTTAATATGTACTATAATAAATGTGTAGTCAGAGAACAAACAATACAATTTGTTTGATTGCAAACAGTGAGGTACACAAGATTTTTTGGAAGTAATTAATGTTAGCTTATTGTCATAGCTTTATTTGTATGTGAATTTAGGTATGGGATTGTAGAGTATCTAAGGCTTTACTCCATATATTCGAAATTTATGTTTATTTTGCATTATATTCAAGAATTCTCTACCAGCAACTTGTTCTTCAGAGAAGCTATTTCTACCTTATCCTAGATATCTTGATTGTATTTCTTCTAGTATGTCATCACATCATCCTCATTTCTATAACTTTCAACTACTGAATGTAAACACCTAATTTTTGACCAAATCTAATATTTTTATATCATTTTAATATTCAATTTTTTAATTTTTTTAGGTCTAAATTAGATCTTTTAAGTTTATCTTATTTTAAAAGGTTTATTAAAAGTTTTGAAAACTACAAAAATGAAATCACATTTTAATAAGCTTTTATTTTATTATAATTTATGTATTTATTTATCTATTTTAATAATAATAATAATAATAATTAAAAAAAAAAGGTATATTTGTCTTGTTCTTTTATCTTTTAATAAAGAATCTAGTGATATTAATATTTTTTTTAATTGTATTTCTAAGGCAAGCAATTTAACTTATGTATATTTTTATTAATTTTAAATGGATTTTATCATTATTATTTTTATATTAATATTGAAAAAAAAATCCTGAAAGCTACCCATTACTTCATTTCTCCATATTTTTCTTCACTACACGACACAACACCCATTACCTAAAAGCTACCCATTACCCCATCTCTCCACATTTTCCTCCATCCATGCACACAACACACGACACACACATGCACTGATATATATATACATGCACCTGCACACAACAAAGGGGGGAGAACATTATAGGGGCGGAGAAGAAAAAAGGAAGAAGTTTGAAAAGGGGGATTAGAGAAAAAGAAACAGAAGATAAAAAAAAACAAAGCAAAAAGAAAGGAGAAGAAAGGAAAAACTTAGTGAGAAAGAAGAGGATTGAAAAAAAAAATAAAAGGAAAGAGTTTGAGGTTTGGTTCGTGATTGCGAGTTCACGGCTTCTTCTTTATTTTGTTAAGAATTATTTTCACATGAGATAACCCTCAACCCTTCTTTGTATAATGTAACATCGTTACTATGAGAGATTTGATTCTCAGGTGATGAAGTTGCTCATATTTTATATACGATGTTTCAACATAAGGTATATTTCTTTTTTTTTTTTACTTTAGATAAATTTAAAGTAAGTTGTTTGGTATAATGACATGCGTAAAGTCCAACTGTCACCTTGGCTTCGAATAATTCATGAGATGTTGTATTATACGTTATGCAATTAATTGAAGTTTGGGTGAAATTTTTATTTTTATTTTCTTTTCTGAATGTTTCTGTATTATTTTTTGCAGTAAATATAAGATGTTGAGTGCTTCTTATCTTGGGTTAGTTGGATTTCTTTTCTCCTATAGTGATTAATCTTTAAGATAATATCAACGGGTCAGATGTATGTGCTAGATTTGATTTGTCTTATAACATCACATTCAATTGATATGCAATCGGCGTAATTGTGTCATGAACTAGTATAAGTTACGGCTCATGCATGCAACAAAAAAAATGACCCGACGTAAAAATATTGTCTAATGTTTAAGAGTAGGGAGAGGGGTGCAGTTAAAAGTGAGTATATTGTGGAAAAATATTTAAGGATAGTGGAATTCATAGGCTGGATCATTTACATGTATCTACTACTATTATATAAGTGTTATATAAGTGGTGATAACCACACAGGAGATGGACGACCTGCCTGTATCACCACCTAGGGGCATTGTCGTCTTTTCATACCTACTTCAGCTGCTTCATTCATAATTTTACTATATTATCCCTAATTAATTATTATAAGTCATTTATGTATTTCAAATTTAAAATTATTTAATTTAAAAAATAAATTAAATATTTATGTCATGCCTATTTCAACCTTGATTCTTACCATATTAACCCTAATTAATTATTATAGATCATTTATGTATTAAAAAATTAAAAATATTTAATAAAAAATTAAAAATAGACATTTATGACATGACAACTCCAGCTGCTTCAATCGTGATTTTACTATATTATTCACCTGTAATTTACTATATCATCCCTAATTAATTATTATAAGTCATTTATGTATTTCAAAATTAATGCTATTTAATTGACAAAAGTAAATTAAATATTTATGACATGTCTGCTTCAACTGTGATTTTACTATATTACCCTTAATTAATTATTACTATAAATCATTTACGTATTAAAAAATTAAAAATATTTAATAAAAAATTTGAAATAGACATTTATAACATGACATCTTCAGCTGCTTCAACCATGATATTACTATATCACTCATAATTAATCATTATATAAGTCATTTAAGTATTAAAAAATTAATAATATTTCATAAAAATAAAATAGACATAAAATAATAAATTATTTTAGAACGTTTTTATAAGTCATTTAAGTATTAAAAAATTAATAATATTTAATAAAAAGGATAAAATAGCCATAAAATGATAAATTATTTTCTGATGTTTTCAATTAACTTAACGTATTATATGAGACCACTTAAAAAAATTTCACAAGTATTTGTTATAATAATTTTACTATGTCACTTCTAATTAGTAGAATAAAAGAAAAAAATATTATAAATCACAATAATTAAAAAATTAAATTATTAAAAATATATAATTGACTATCAATGCAACAAAAGTTTGAATAAATTAAAATGTTTTTATACAAATTTCATCAATATAAATATATTGTTTTATGTTTAATTTAGAATTTATCAACCAAATGAATAGAGGTTTAAATTCAATGATAAAATTATATATAACATAAAATTTTTAAGGATCGATATTGGGCAGCGCGTATCACGGCTTAAAGCCCACTAGTACTATAATGAACCATGTGCGTATGTTTGTAATGAGAATATAGGACGGCCTAAAGCCCACTAGTACTGTAATGAACCATGTGCATATGTTGTAATGAGAATATAGGATATAATGAATAAAAATTTTCATTTATTTACCTGCTTTACTTTGTTATTTTATTTTGTTCTATTTTATGTTTACACAAATAACATTGGACCTTTAATAATTGAATTCTTTGAACTGTTAACTTTGTTTGGCCTGGCTTTTGACAATTTATTTAGTACTTTCAATGTGTTTGAAAATAATAAGGTTCAAATGTTTGATGACCTGAAAATTAACGTAGAAATCTTGACGCAGAATGAAGAAGTCAAATGTTTATGTTTAGTCGATTGGATAATTCTTACAATTATTATTTGTCTTGGATTTTGGGTTTTAATCTAATAATTGGCTATGCAATTTCGGATCGAGAAGACGGATTAAGACCCAAATTTATTAAATAGTGAGAGATGAATAAAATGGGATATGAATTTATTCAAAATTCCATTGCGTAAAAGAGAGGAAAGAATCATTTGCAAGGGAACGAACTCGAAAAGAATGATTTAGGTTTTTGATTTTTAAAAATTTAAAGTTTAATATATAAGTGATAATTAACGATGAAGTTGGAAAGCACTGCTATCGACCATTCGTTATAATAAAATAAATATACCATTTGATCTTATGGAATCGGGTTGGGTAGATTCTAAACCTATTAGGTGCTTATGTAGACTTGAAAAAATGAGACGATTCATAAATGCCACAAAGGCACGAGAAGTATACCAAAACTTGTGGTAAGGCCGAAAAGCACTACTATCGGTAAACCACACATCAAGGCAGTTTTTAATAAATTCTCAACAAATAAAAGTGTGGCAGAAATCACTTTTAGGCTAATGAATATTATGTATCCAAGAGATTAATTTAAGCCAGATGTAAGTCATTAAAGCGACCGTGCTAGAACCACGGGACTCGAGGGGTGCCTAACACCTTCCCCTCGGTCAACAGAATTCCTTATCCGGATTTCTAGTTCGCAGACCAAAAATAAAGAGTCATTTCCTTTGGAATAGAGATTCAATAAGGTGACTTGGAACACCCAAACTCAATTTCAAGTGACGACTCTGTAAATAAAATAATCCCTATTCAAAACATCACTTTAATTGAAAAAACCCATTTTCTCTAAATCAAATCCCTAACGGGGTCGGATGCGGTAAAAAATAAGGGTGTGACAGATGACGACTCTACTGGGGACATAACCAGAATTCGAGCTTTTATATTGGCTTGTTTGGCTTTATTTAATTTTGATATTGCATATTGTTGGCCTAAATGTGTTATTTGCCTACATGTTTAACTGCTTTGATATTATTTGAATTGCAATATAAATTGTCTTCTCTCGCGCATTCATCTGAGTCTTCTGAGATACTTTATACTCGGAGATACGGTATACGCTACCGAGTTTGAGATACCAGAGATGCGGCAACGCTCCTAGGAAGAATTCTGTAGTCACCCATGATTTAGGACAGGAAGGGGCCGATAGTGAGGCTGAAAAGCCTTGCTACCGGTAAAGCTGTCCCTGCCCGACTCGAGTTGTCCTCTCATTTTACAGCCAGTCTAGATACCTAACTCCGTCAGGTTAAACCTAGTAGAACTGAAACTTAGACATGATTATTCCTATTAGGCTCCACTTTATTTGCATAACGTGCATTTTTCACTTAGTAGAGGCACAACAAACTTTTGAATGTATGTCTAAAAGTACCCTATTTTAAGACTATTCATTTTTTTTGTGTCTCTAGTTGCATTAACTGTTAGGCTGTTTTGAATGTTGTTCGTCTTTGGAATCCATTAGCGTAAGAGAGGCTGAAAATTACTCTCCAAAACCTATTGAAAATTACTCAATTCCAAGTGACGACTCTGTAAATAAAATAATCCCTAATCAAAACGTCACTTTAATTGAAAAAACCCATTTTTTCTAAACCAACTCCCTAGCGGGGTCGGATGCGGTAAAAATAGGGGTGTGACACTGGATATGAGAGTTTTGACTGGACAACACTCAGGGGCGGACTTACATTGATTTTTTTTGGTACTGCGGCACCCATTAAACTCTATGCGGAATAAGTAAAATGTATGAAAATAGGTATAAAACATATAAAAGCATCCACTAAAATCAAAAGTTGGTTGGATGCACGGACATTTAGGTTGATCTTAAGGTTCTCTACTAGAAGGGGTGCCTTGGGTTCAAACCTTGTTGAGGTGAGTTTTTAATTTATTTCAGCTTTTTAATTTTTTAGCACCCACGATCCTTAAATTTTGAATCTGTCACTGACAAAATTATGTCCCATACAACAACATTGGTCTAACTATTACTTTGTAGAACTTGCCTTTGAGTTTTAGTGATACCTTCTTATTATCACATAAGATTCCAGATGCGAACCTCCATTTCATCCACCCTAAGCTAATACGGTGCGTAACCTCATCAATCTCCACATTTTCTTGAATAGAAAAGTAAATAAGATAATGCATTTAATAAAAGAAAATGTTACACAAAAATATTTTTTTTTACATTTTTTTCTGTTGCACAATCACACGCCCCATGCCAACAGTTCGAGTTGGTTCAGGAAGGTAATAAAACCTCACAAAGTTAAAAGTGTCTTCTTGAGTCTCCAAAATATACAAGGGAAAATTACAGAACAGAAAAAATGCAATTAGTAATATTACATTACAGAATATTTATGTTATATTAGTATTAAATATAGCCTAATTATATAGAAAAAAATTACTTTATATCTTTAATCAAATTATTACTCTCTCTCCCCCTCCCATCTCCCATCTTCATCTTACAAAATAAGAAAATTGTTGTCTTATTTCGTTTAGTAATGTTCTTAAGTATCAGATTATTTCGCTATTTTTTTTCTTTGAAGTTTCATTATTCTTCTCCATTGAAATCTGAAGAGTTAAGGACATTAGAAAACAAAGCCCTCAAGTAAAATTCATTATCAACATGATAATCATATTTTAATCTAATTATGCAAAATTCAGAAATAACATACTTATTCCTTTAATTATGAGTTTCATAGCAACAATTTCATAGTTACATAATATAACAAGTTGGATTTTGTATTTTTACAAACTGTTTCTACAAAAATACATATACATATGATTTTTACTGCCCTTATGATCGATATGTATTTTGTATTTTTGCAAACTGTTGCTACAAAAATATAAATACATATGCTACAAAATGTAATTTGATAAAAGTATTGCAATTTTTTATAATTTAATACTTAAGTATGCTACTTTATGTATTTTTTCCTTTTCTTTAACTGCTAATAGTTGGATAGTATTTGCAGTACGTATACCCATCTGACATAACACAAGCACAAGGTGGGGCTTGCGAAGTTTGATGAAAAAAAGGGCATAATTCGTAAACATACCTTTTAACTTGTCCTCAAATTACATTTATGACCTCCAATTTTAGGTGTGCACAAGTAGACACTTAAACTTGTATAAAATTAAACAAGTAGACACATACTTCCTATGTGGCATAATACACGTAGGATAAGAATTGGCCACGTAGAACGCCACATATGACATATGTATCTATTTGTTCAACTTTATACAAGTTTAAATGTTTACTTGTGCACACCCAAAGTTGGAGGTCATAGATGTGTTGTTTTCGGGTACACAATCTGTATGTTGCATAAACATTTTATCACAAGTTCAAGGACTATATAAAGAACACCTATGAAGTTTTTAACAACTTCAACACAAATTCTTCAAGAACTATCAAAGAAGTATGTTATTTAAAGAAATAAGATGAAGAAGAAATAGAACTAAGTCCTCTGAATTCACGGAGTGTCCTTAAGAAATTAATTTTCCTCAAGTACCCGAGGTTGTGGAATTTTTTCTCCCAGGATAAAATAGCTCACAATCAGAATGTAGCGGTATCTCAAACCTTCTGATTCTTCGAACACACTCAACGACAGATGATCACAAAGAGTTTTTAGAAGTAGAAGAGTGTTTTTCAATGCAAAAAATTTTCATACTACCCAAGAAAAAAAGTTCAGGTATTTATAGCCATCAAAAGCCCCTTCGAAAAGGAAGCAATGGTTCATGGAAGGGTATATCATTTCGAAACAGTCATGTCTCTCCATTCCGAAACAACATGTCTTTTCTGAATAGTCACATCCGATCGAACAGTCACCTTTTTTTTGAAATAGTGTACTTTTTTCCAAAGGGTTGTGTCCCTTCATTTTTCATTCACAGCAATTGAACCCAACAATCCCCCACATGAATGAGGAATGACTACTCTTTATAAAATTTTATGGACAAGTATGAGATCAACAAACAAACACTAATTGCATCTGGATAAGTGGGTTTTCCTTTGAACTTTCCATAGTAAGAATGCATCGGGTACACTTGGTCAATCGATAGATTTGATATCTTTGAACCGTTGAGCTTTAATGTACACCTAGATAACACATGTCATACAACCATACTTTTATCATTTATGGTTCTCACAGTTTTGTTCGTTTCAGCCATGAACATGTCTCGATTTCATGAGAGCTTAGAGAATAGGTCTTTACAAACATTCTCCTTGAAGCGACTTTCGCTTTGCTCTCATATAGGTAATTTCTAAACGTTCAATCCTATATATTAAACTATTTGATTAGATCTGTCAAATTTAGATAATCATTAAAAGGCTTCACACCATAAATCTTATCTTTGTTTACTAAACATTGTCTACATCTTGAGAATGAGCTGGGTATATTGACAATGTTGAACCTGTCAGACACAACTTTGTTTGATGTCCTTGAAACTATCTCTTGGGATCTCCAGTCTGCTAGGTAGATTTACCGCCAAGTTGACTTGTCCTAGGCCGTAAACTCATTTTCTTGGATGTTCTCAACTCCCTCTCTAGATAGGCTTTTTGTAAGTGGATTCGACACATTATCCTTTGATTTCACATAATCAACAATGATAATTTCACTAGAGAAAAGTTCTCTAACGGTATTATGTCTCCGTCTTATGTGACGAGATTTACCGTTGTACATCATGCTCCCTACCCTACCTATTGCCGCTTGACTATCACAGTGTTACATATTAGTGCCACTGGTTTGGGTCAATAAGAAATATCTATCAAAAAATTTTGGAGCCATTCTTCTTCTTCACCGGCTTTATCCAATGCGATAAACTCAGATTTCACTGTGAACGAGCAATACATGTCTGTTTGGACAATTTCCAAGAGACTGCTCCTCCACCTATAGTAAATACATATCCACTCGTGAATTTTAC
Organism: Capsicum baccatum var. pendulum; assembly: GCA_030864225.1. NCBI lineage: Eukaryota > Viridiplantae > Streptophyta > Magnoliopsida > Solanales > Solanaceae > Capsicum > Capsicum baccatum. Next base: position 33,032,474 of record CM061559.1, on the reverse strand, counting down.
TTTATTTGATCCGATGTTCCAATTTGCATCACTATATTCTTCAGTTACCGCGGAATATTTATTATAATGCAAAGCATCATCTTGAGTGTATTTAAGATACCTCAAAGCTCTTTTCGTTGCCATTCAATGAGTTTTATTGGAATTATTCGTGTACCTACTCAACTTACTAATAACATATGCTATGTCTAGCTATGTATAATTCATGATATATATTAAACATTCCAACACTCTTGCGTATTCCAACTGTGAGTCACTTTCACCTTCATTCCTTTGAAGTGCAAATCTCACGTCCAATGGATTCTTGGCAATACAAAATTCCAAATACTTGAACTTGTCAAGTACCTTTTTGATGTAATGAGATGGTGACAATGCCAACCCTTGTGGAGTTTTATGAATTCTTATTTCTAAGATCACATCCGCAACTCTAAGGTCTTTCATATCAAACTTGCTCTCAAGCATTCGTTTCATAGCATTTATGTCAGAAATGTCTCTACTGATTATCAACATATCATCCATATACAAACAAACAATGACCTTGTGATTTGGAATGCCTTTAGTGTAAACACATTTATCACATTCGTTTATCTTAAAACCGTTTGCCAACATAGTTTGGTCAAAATTCGTGTGCCACTGTTTCGGTGCTTGTTTTAGTCCATAAAGTGACTTAACAAGTTTACACACCTTATTTTGTTTTTGTTTTTTGAATCACAAAATCCTGAGGCTGTTCCATGTAAATTTCTTCCTCCAATTCTCCATTTAGGAATGCTATTTTCACATCCATTTGATGGATTTCAAGATCATATACTGCCACCAAGGCAATTAATATCGAATTGATGTTGTCCTTGTTACAGGCGGGTCTATATCAAAGTAATCAAGGTCTTCCTTCTGTTTAAAGCCTTTTACTACAAGTCTTGCCTTGTATTTGTCAATAGTAATATCCACTTTCATTTTCCTTTTGAAGATCCATTTAGAACCTAAAGGTTTATTTCCTGGAGGTAGATCAACCAACTCTCACGTATGGTTGCTTTAGATTTAATCAATCTCACTATTGCCTTTTTTTTTTCAAAAGAATGAGTCTAAAGACAACATCGCTTCTTTAAATGTTTGAGGCTCATTTTCTAAGAGAAATGTTATAAAATCCGATCCAAGCGAAGTTGACATTCTTTGATATGTACACTACTTAAAACTTAGTTATTAGCTACCAAAGTTAGTGAGGGACAAATTGTATGTCGGTATTGTGAGGGACTTTGCAACATTGTCCCTCATACAAATTAAATATTTTAATTTTTTTTTATAATAGCAGAGAGGCACATCCTTCACTAAAATATGTTGATAATAAAAGACTTGTATTAAATTTGTTATAGCAAGGGATTTCCCTCGCTAAATAATAACAAATAAATTCATATTTCAAAAAAAATTTAAATATAATTTTTAATATTATAATTTTTATTTTTTTTAAAAGGCGAATAGGGACATCCCTTACTAAAATATAATGATAGTAAAAAACTACTATTAAATCTGTTATAGCGGGGGATTTCCCTCGCTAAATAATAACAAATAAATTAGTATTCAAAGAAAATTTAAATATAATTTTAATATCCATTTTTTTAAAAGACGAAGAGGGACATCCCTCACAAAAATATGACGATAAGGAAAAAAATATATTAAATTTGCTATAGCGAGGAATTTCCTTCACTAAATAATAAAAAATAAATTCATATTTAAAAAAAATAATATAATTTTTAATATTTTAATATCTATTTTTTTAAAAGGCGGAGAGGGACATCTCTCACTAAAATATGGTGATAATAAAAAAATAATATTAAATTTTTTATAGCGAGGAATTTCCTTCACTAAATAATAACAAATAAATTCATATTTCAAAGAAAATTTAAATATAATTTGTATTTTTTTTAGCCGGTAATAAAGCATTAGTAAAAAATAAATAAAAATAAAATATAAGCTATCCAAGGAGTCCTCAATATGATACATATAATTTTTTTGTGATTTCTTATTGTCATGAGGAAAGTATATCACTAAATTAAATATGTAAACTTGAGTATTTAATAAACAACCATATTATAGATTTGCAGAAGAAACAATAACAATGATATCAATTGTTTGATCCCTCAATAATTTCTTTAATTTTTTTTTCTTTTCATACTATTAACACACACACATATATATATATATACATGCTATTTAAAATATTATAATTGAATGAATAACTTAGATAGTGATCATTAGAATAGGTAAAAATATTTTAGTGGTATTCTTAATAAATGTTAATGAATTATATTAGCTTATAATTAATTTGATAATGGAAAAAAAGAGGTATAGTAGTGTTATAAGTAATACAATAAGTAATTGATTAGCTTATAGTTGATATTGTAGTAAATAAAAGTAAATTAATGTTGTGGTATTGACGTATCGTCTTATAATTTGATAACTACAAATATTATTGATTGATTAATCTATATATCAATAATTATAGAAAAATAAAATAGTATCTTTAATATCTTTATTAAAAAAATATTAATTGATTAATTTATACGATAATTAAATTAAATAAAGTTTATTAATGATTTGTTTAGAAATATTATTGCCTGCTGAATTATACATTGACAATTATACTAACCGTAAATATTAGTGCTATCATTAAGTAATATTAGTGAATGATATATTAATATATATTTTGACAACTATACTACGTATAAGTGTATTAATAATATTTATAGAAATTATTATTGATTTATCAACATATCTATCTATTTATCTATACTATTATAAAAATATGAATATGAATATTGGTTGACTAAAATATTCTTCAAATATTGATGGACTTTTATCCTTAAATATTTAAGTTCAATTAAGATAAAATTATCAAAGAACACCACAAAATAGTATTATCCTGATTTACTTTGGCTAGGAAGTATTCTAATCCAAAACTTTTTTCAAGAACTCATATTCTCAGGAAACAAATATAAGGTCAAAGGATTAAAACAAAACATTATCCAAAATATAAAAATGATTTAAAAATATCCCTCATAATTCATACTATCCTAAATCAATATTTTAGCGGTAAAATAAATTACAAAATTCACCTTTTCAGTAATTTCAACTCAACAATGTGATTTTTTTACATGAATTTACTTAATCATTAATTTGCAACTCACCTATAAGGTTGTTCACGAGTTTTATATCTCAACTCTCTATTGTTATATTTATTTAGCAAAATTTTTAGTAACAACGGCTGATTTACAATCAAAAAATCAAAAAAAATGAAGTACTGACAAATGAAGTACCACTTGTGGTCGGTTTTTAATTAATTTCTCTTTTAAAAAAAAGTTTGGAAAAGCGACCACAACTAGTCGTTTTTTTTTAAAATAAATTTAAAATATCATGTAAAAAGCGATCACTTGTAATCGATTTTAAAAAAAGCGATCACTTGTGATTGATTTTCAATTAAAAAAATTAAAAAGAAAATAATTTGAAAAGGCAACCACAAATGGTCGTTTTTTATTAAAAAACTAAATTTAAAATATTATATAAAAAGCGATCACTTGTGGTCGGTTTACGATTAAAAATAGAAAATAAAAAAATTTAAAAATCAACGTTGATTTTCAATTAAAAAATATTTTAGAAAAAACGACCACAAGTGGTTGGTTTTCATTAAAATAAGTATATTATGCAAAAAGTGACCACATGTGATCTCTAACAATTAAAAGAATTAAAAAAGAAAAGCATTTGAAAAAGCAACCACATGAGGTAATATACTCGTGAACGTGATGTATATAGTACGTTTCAAAAGTTGATATGTATATATGTATATGTACATATATTATGCAGTGATCGATGTACGGGATAGTGAAAAACTAACTGAATTTATTTAAACATATTGAATAGTATGTTAATATCAAACGAATATGCCACAATTATAATAAATTAATATTTATTATTAAAAATAGTTGTATATCACTATTTTATTAAATGTGAAGTTAACAAATATAGATCTTGTTAGTTCAAAAAGAAGAAGAAGAAGAAGTTAACAAATATATATATTTAATTTTTTTTTTTTTATTATTATTATTATTATTATTATTAGAAGAAGAAGAGGAAGAAGAAAACCCCAAAATTAAAAATTAGCTCTCTCAAAATTTTCTCTCAAAATCGGCTAATTAAAACTCATCGCGTACAACCAATATCCACATTATCGGAGCAACACCACTTCTACTCTTCCTCTTTGTCGTACCACCACCACCGGCGGCGGCTCTCAAACTCGGCTGCGACGGCGGCTGAACATAGTTTCAAACTGGTTTATGGTAATTGATTTCTCTTTCAGATTCTTTTTTATGCATTTTTTATGTGAAATTACATTACGTGGTTCTCTTTTTCTTGTTTGGTTGTCCTTTATTTTACCTTTTGGGGTATTGGGGTTTTCTGTTCTTAGGGGTATTGGGGTTTAATGTGCTTCTCGTTTCTCTGAAATTAGCCAATTATTCTTCATTGTTGCTAGTCCCTTTGTAATAGTAGAGAAACTTAAGTCGACTTGATTCTCGATGTTTGTAATCTTTTGAATGGTTTCGGATACATTCCTTGAGATGCCGACCTTTCCATTTATCATTCTAGCATCTCCAGCCCCTTAATAATAACACTTGCCTTAACAAAATTATTACTACAAGTGCTAGAGTATGAAGCATACACCATGGTCACGGGCCCTTCAGTGTTTCTAAGCATACACCATGCCTTTGTTGCAACCATCAGTATTTAATTTATAATTAGAGTGTCCAGGTTTGCTTTAAGTAACATACTTGATGTTCCTCCTATCATTCTTAAAGAAATATGTCCTTTTGTACATCATAATTCTTCAAGTTCTGAATGTGTGAAGCCAAGTAAGGTAGGAATTTGTTCTGTAGTTTTCTGATAGTCCATGTTCCATTTTTCATGAATTCTTAAACCTTGGTGAGTTTGAGTTGCTATGCCGATGAAGAAAATAAGTTGCTTGTGATGTCCAATTACAATTAAATAAAACCACATGAAAGAGTTAAATGCAGTATCAAATGGGGCTATAGAACTAGGAAAATGCCTTTCTCCAATAGAGCACATGACTCTGTTTCCTATTATATGATATCTTATTGACTATGGTACATTGCCATGAAAATTATAATTTTTTTGGAGTTGGAGTTGGAGTTGGAGTTGACCATGAACATAAATTAAAGTTGTTTTCGAAATTTTGTGAGAGAAGTATGAGTGAAAAAAGTGAAAACAAGTAAAACTTGCTTTCAATTTTTCAAATACAATTCCGAAATTGTATTTGAAATTTTCATGGTCAAACACTTATAATTTTTACTTTTTTTTCATTAAAGTGAAATAATTTTTTAGAAAAAAGTAAAAAAAATTAAAACAATAGGTCAAGGCTATCTCTTGTCTACAAATGTGATCCAATTAATATTTTTCTTTCTTTTTAATATATATTGATATTGACATGGATTTAGCAGCTTCACATTCCCATTTTATCAAGTTATGTAATGCTGCTAGCATGCTAATATATTTTTTTTTGTAGAAAAAGAAGCTTGGGAGGCTGATAATGCATGTTGAGGCTTTCAAGACTACACACACAAGGAAGCAGGAGAAGATCCTGATATTGGGTTGAGCCACGAGCTCAACTGACCGATGTAAACCTCTATTTCTAGTACTAATTACTTTATTTCTTAAATTTATATTATAATGTTTATCTGCTACATAAAGAATTTTCGTCGGACTCTGTCAGATGATAGTCAAGACCTGCCCCTTTTCCAAGAGCAGAATGAGAATTTGTGTTTTGAATTTAATTAAGTATGGTCACAAGTGAATTAGTGACTTCAAAATGTTCAAGTGTAGTTATTAAAATGTGTAGTTACTTAAAATGTGAACTTGTGTTTAGAATTTAGTTAAGTGTGATCACTTGTGAAGTGAATTAGTGACTTCAAAATGTTTAGGTGTAGTTTCCTGAATTATGAATTAGTGACTTGTGTTTTGAATTTAGGTACATGAAAGGTGAATTTGTGTTTTGAATTTAGTTAAGTGTGGTCACCTATGTTGCTCGGACTCGACTGTTTTGCCGCCGAACCCGTCTCGATATGAGACTGAGGCGGGGATGGGTGCTCCTGTCGTCTCCGATTCGGTCAAACGATTTCGAAGACATTAACCAAACTAAAGAAGAAATTTGAGGATCGAATAATTAACCGGCGACTTACCCAAAAAAATCCCGACCAACAACCACCGAAACAGAGACGGCGTTGTCGATGTACTATCGCTGTCGACGGAAATCATCTTCGCCGTCGCCGAAAATCATCATCACAGTCATCGTACCACCTCAGTCGTCGTCAGTCATCCGTTTCTCCTATCTCAGTCGTCGTCGTCGGCGGACACAGTGACAAATTTTAATTATTTTTTTTGGTCAAAGTGATGGGTTTTATTTGTTTGTGTTGTTAATAACATATTAATAATATTTATTTATTATTTATATTAACAACAAATATTATTTTTAATAAAATGTAAACCACGTGCATTCAGTATACTTACTTTGACAGGGTTTTATTTGTTTGTGTTGTTAATAACATATATTAATATTTATATTAACAACAGATATTATTTTTAATAAAAAAGTAAAACACCTGTATACTTATTCAGTATACTTACTTTGACAACATTAATTTAAATTTTTAATTATACTTATTTTTTATTTTTTAGTTAATAAATGTGAGTATAATTTTGGAAAAAGTTTCTAATACGAATACTATTCCTAATATTTAATTTTTTTAGCCGAATCCCCGCACCCGTATCCACACTCAGATTCGCACCCCCGAATCTTAAAATTTGTATTTAGATGAATTCGACTCTCAGATCCGCACCCGTCTCGGATACCCGCACCCGAGTCCGATCAACTTAGGTGGTCACTTGAGAAGTGAATTAGTGACTTGAAAATATTTAGGTGTAGTCACTTGAAATGTGAACTTGTGTTTTGAATTTAGTTAAGTGTGGTTACCTGAAAAGTGAATTAGTAACTTCAAAATATTTAAGTGTAATTACTCAAAAGGTGCACTTGTGTTTTGAATTTAGTAAGTGTGGTCACTTGAGAAGTGAATTAGTGACTTCAAAATGGTTAAGTGTAGGTACTTGAAAGGTGAACTTGTGTTTTAAATTTAGTTAAGTGTGGTCACTTGAGAAGTGAATTAGTGACTTGTGTTTTGAACTTAGTTACTTGAAAGGTGAACTTATGTTTTGAATTTAGTTAAGTGTGGTCATTTAAGAAGTGGATTAGTAACTTGAGAATGTGTAAGTGTAGTTACTTGAAATGTGAACTTGCGTTTTGAATTTAGTTAAGTGTGATCACTTGAGAAGTGAATTAGCGAATTGAAAATGTTTAAGTGTAGTCACTTGAAATATGAATTTATGACTTGAAAATGGTTAAGTACTGTTGTCACTTGAGAAGTGAGTTAGTGACTTGAAAATATTTAAGTGTATGGACTTGAATTATGAATTAGTGACTTGTGTTTTGGATTTAGTTACTTAAAAGGTGAACTTGTGTTTTGATTTTAGGTAAGTGTGGTCACTTGGGAAATGACGTAGTGACTTGAAAATGTTTAAGTGTAGTGGGTTGAAATGTGAATTCATGACTTGAAAATGGTTAAGTATTGTCTCTTGAGAAGTGAATTAGTGACATGAAAATGTTTAAGTGTATGGACTTGGATTATGAATTTGTGACTTGTGTTTTGGATTTAGTTACTTGAAAGGTGAACTTGTGTTTTGATTTTAGTTAAATGTAGTCACTTGAGAAATGACTTAGTGACTTGAAAATATTTAAGTTTAGTTGGTTGAAATGTTAATTCATGACTTGAAAATGGTTAAGTGTTGTCACTTGAGAAGTGAATTAGTGATTTGAAAATGTTTAAGTGTATGGACTTGAATTATGAATTAGTGACGTTTTTTGAATTTAGTTACTTGAAAGGTGAACTTGTGTTTTGATTTTAGTTAAGTGTGGTCACTTGAGAAATGAATTAGTGACTTCAAAATGTTTAAGTATAGGTACTTGAAATGTGAACTTGTGTTTTGAATTTAGTTAAGTGTGGTCACTTGAGAAGATGAACTTGTTTTGCAACCAGCATCTCATGCATCATTCATCTCATCTGAATTAAAACATCCAGGGACTCAATGCCACTCTTTTTGGGTTATTCTTTTAGACCTTTTGGATGAAGATACTGGTAATTATTTATACACATAGATGATAGTAAATTATTTATGTAATTGTGATTCACTATGTTTATTTTATTTGCAGAAAATATCTCTTGATAGGCCAATCACTCGTGAAGAGGTAGAGAAGAAGACCCATACTTACATAAGTTCATATCTTACTTAGAATTTATTTTATGTCATTAATTATATACTAATTTTACTTTTAATGTGGAATCAATATGTTCAAGTAATTGAAGAGATCAAAAGGAGTCGATCGACAGATGACCAAGGTAATTCAATCATGCCATTAGAGGAAGAAACTCTCTCCTGTTGGTTAGACATACTTGGGTGCGTGTATAAGGGAAGGGCATACGACCTTTGTTCTGATAAGAACTTTCATCGTCTTTCATGTGGATTGTAAGGTATAGGGAGTTCTGCTACCATGTCAGATGAGTAGTTTGAGGAGATGCGACAGAAAGTTCGAGAGCTTGCTAGGAAGTACGAGGAGGAACAAAAAAAGGATGGAGGAGGAGCGGCATAGGATGACACTTGAGTCAGGCATCAAAGAACTCAAGGCTCAAGTAAATACCTTAATCAAGCTTCCTCGTTCTTCGCCCCCTATCTCTGATGATGATGGTGGAGAGGATAAGGAGGATGGAATGGAGTATTAGGTGGCATTGTTTTAGGTTTGAATTTTGTTAGTTTGGAGTGTTTGAAAGAATTTTTTTGATGATTGTTTGCATATTGTTTAAGTTGGATGAATATGTATGAAGTTTGGTTGATTAATTTTAATGTTTAAATTATTTTGGAGGTGTTTTTCTTATTGTTTTGTTGGTTAATATTGGTTGTACTTTAATTTTCTATTTAAATATTCAGTTGTAGTGTAGTAAAAAACTAATAATAACACCAGATTGGCAAGGGACTTCTATAGCTATATCCCTCAAAATATTCTAATATCAAATTAAATTTTTATTTGACTTAGCGAGGGATATCCCTCAATATATTTAAATTTATAATTTGTATTAATGTTTATGTACAAATGGTTGTCCCTTGCTAAATAATAAATTAATATTCTATATATTTTTAATATAGCAAGGGACGTCCCTTACTAAATAATAAATTAATATTATATATATATTTAATATAGCAAGGGCCGTCCCTCACTAAATAATAACTTAATATTATATATATTTTTAATATAGTAACTTAATATTATATATACTTTTAATATAGCAAGGGTCGTCCTTCACTAAATAATAACTTAATATTGTATATATTTTTAATATAGCAAGGGACATCCCTCACTATATTATATTTTTCTATAAAATTGTAAGATCAAAATAGCGATGGCTGAGTGACGGAGTTCGTCACTACTTTGCGAGGGTCTCCCTCACTAATAATTAGCAAGGCTCAAATTAGCAAGACACCTTATAGCGATGGCCGCCCTCACTAAACCGCATGACTAAAATAAGACTTTTTAGTAGTGGTACTACATATGAATTCTCATCATTATGTACATCCTCACTTGGTTCATCTCGAGGTCGTTTAGGCCTCTAGACTGTTCATGTCTAGTTTTATACGGATAAATGTGTTCAAAAAATTCAACATTATCTGATTCAATTATTGTATATTTAGTGATATCTACATGTTCGGATTTATGAATCAAAAACTGATATGCTTTACTACCTTTAGCATATCCTATGAACACATAGTCCAATGTCTTAGGTCCTATTTTCACCCTTTTTAGGCATATGAACTTGGACTTTGCCAGACACCGCCACACTTTAAAATATTTCAAGTTGGATTTCGTTCTTTTCCATTTTTCATATGAAATTGACAGTGTCTTATTGTGGGGGTACTCTATTGAGTATTCAATTTGCTGTAAGGATAGATTCCCCCCCATAAGTTTTGTGGTAAACCTGAACTTATAAGTAAGACATTCATCATTTTCTTTAAGGTTCAGTTTTTTCTTTTTGCAATTCCATTAGATTAAGGTGAATACGAGACTATAGTTTGATGGACAATTCTATTTTTTATACAAATTTCAGCAAAGGGAGATTCATATTCTCCATACCTATCACTTCTTATCGTTTTAATTTTTTTCTCTAATTAATTTTCAACTTCTGTTTTATATTACCTCAACGCATCTATTGCTTCTTCCTTACTGTTTAACAAATAAACATAACAGTATATAGTGCAATCGTCAATAAAAGTTATAAAATACTTTTTCCCACCAAGAGGTTGACTTCATATCACAAATGTCAGTATGGATTAAGTCCAAGGGATTGGAATTCCTTTCAACGTACTTATACGGATGCTTAGCATACTTTGATTCCACACACGTTTGACATTTTGATTTATTGCACTCAAAGTTTGACAAAACTTCTAAGTTAATCCGTTTTTGCAAGGTTTTATACTTTACATGTCCTAAACGACTATACCACAATCGTTTGACTCTAGCAAGTTAGAAGAAGCCTCTGCTTTCTTCATTTCAACAACCATTATATAAAGTTTGAAAAAACCCTCATTGTGGTAACCTTTTCTACATATGTTTCATTCTTTCTTATTACAACTTTTTCCAAAACAAACACACACTTAAACCCATTTTTAATAAGAAGTGTTGTCGATACTAAGTTTTTTCTAATAGTAGAAACATGGATAACATTGTTGAGAGTCAACACCTTGTTGGAAGTCACTTTTGAGAATATCTTTCCACTTTTTTCAACCTTAGTTGTTGTATGATTTTCCATGAAGATCACTTCTTTGAGACCAAAGGGATCATAAGTACAAAAAGCTTCTTTATCCAAGTAGATTGTTTTCAGTGATCATATCACGTAGATTTTCAATGTTTCTAGTTGTTTCCAACATGTTTATCTAATCTCTTTTCTTGTTCTTATTGACTATTTTGAGCTTTGTGGCCAACATCACTATAAATATAGCAATTGTCTTTAAACATTTTTTCATTCCGTTCTTTCTCTTGTCCAAAAGACTTCTTCATCTTCTTATCATTTGGAGCATCATCCTTAACAGAATTTGTAATCATCATTGATGATTTTTTATTCAATTGATTATCCTCGTGTATCTTGGAATGACTCATAAGATATTTCAAATCTGACAATTGATTTCCAATCATTTTTTTTTTCAAGACTATGAGAACCTATGCTTTGTGAACATTTGCATTGCAAGTTTGGTCAGTCAAAATGACATCATTTTCTGCCATTCTTTGAAGTTCACATAAAATTTTTTTTCTAATTTCTTTGTCGTTTTCATTGCTAGAGCAATACCTGAACGACTTAATGACGAACCATTGGTTGCCATTGGGACAACATCATTCACAGCCAAATCAATTTATTGTTCAGTTTTATTTGTCATTTTTCTGTCAATCTTTGACATACTCTTTAGTATTTCAGAATATTAAAAATAAAGAATTTAATCTTTAGTCAACTTGTTTCTAGTCAACGATGAAGTTTTTATATCTTCAAATCATCAACAAAATGAAGTATGAAACATGACGAAGTTTCTATGACTTCAAATCATAATCAAATTCAAACAGAGTGAAATCTCACAAATTTTAAACTCCAGAAATCAATACAGAAATTTTAACGAATCGTTCTCATATTGATTTCTCAATGAAGTTTTTATATTCTTCTAATCGAGGGAGTAGAAATTAAAATATTTTAGTCTCCACAAAATCAGACCCAATACAGATTAATAAATTAATTCCTTAATATTGTTGTTTTCGGGTATACAATCTATATGTTTGCATAAATACTTCATCACAAGTTCAAGACTATATCAAGAACACCTATGAAGTTTTTAACTCCTTCAACACAAGTTCTTCAAGAACTATCAAAGAAGTATGTTCTTTAAAGAAATAAGATGAAGAAGAAATTGAACCAAGTCCTCCGAATTCACGGAGTGTCCTTAAAGAATTAATTCCCCTCAAGTATCCGAGGTTATGAAATTTTTCCTCCCAAGATAAAATGGCTCATAATAAGAATGTAGCAGTACCTCAAACTTTCTGATTCTTTGAACACATTCAATGTCAGATGATCACAAAGAGTTTTTAGAAGTAGAAGAGCAACTGAAAATTTTCATACTACCTGAGGAAAAAAGTTCAGATATTTATAGCCATCAAATGCCCCTCCAAAAAGGAAATAATGGTTCATGGAAGGGTGTATCATTTCGAAACAGTCTTGTCTGTCCATCCCGAAAAACCGAACAGTCACTTCTTTTTTGAAACAGTGTGTCTTTTTCTCGAAGGTTTGTGTCTTTTCATTTTCCATTCACACCAATTGAATCCAACAAAATGTGATCACCAATAATTTAAAAGACATGTTTATATATTGTGACAAAAAAAGTGAGAGGTTTGCCGATTTAAGGTGACTAGGTGAGACTGGTGTACCGTTCATCTTAATTGCTTTTGGTTTTGGTTCACTCAAAACTATGTATCATTGAGTTGGCATGACAGTTTTAATGCGAAATTCCATCTCTTCTTTTTCTATTTTTCAATTGTGTGATTATATTTTTATTTAAAACAATATTGAAGATTCTTAAATAAGGCACAAAGAACACACACATATATATAAATTTAATCGTACGTGTACTCTTTGATTATTTAAAATTATATAATTTTATTTATTGCGAAGGATTTTAATAAAGTGAAAAAAGTTCAAATCACTTCTCAAACATCCTTCACACTTTAATATAATAATGAAAACATTACATATATTTTATTATACGGAAATAGGTCAAAAATATCCTTAAAGTATTGAAATTGGTTCAAAAATATTCTTTATTTAAACTATTAGGTCAGAAATACACTTCAAGTATTGAAATTGGTTAAAAAATACCCTTCCATACACCTTTTTGATTCAAAAATATCCTTGCAACTAACAGTTTTTTAAAATCATAATTAAAAATTTGAAAAAAGGTCAAAAATATCTTTCAAGTATTGAAATTGGTTCAAAAATACCCCTTCATCCACCTTTATGGCTCAAAAATATTATTTCAACTAACGATTTTTTAAAATCATAATTAAATTTTTTATTAAATATGTGGCAACTTCCTATTGTTTGAAACTAAATTAATTAAAATGTTAAATCTACTTTATACCCAACTCAAACTACCCAATTCAAACTTTCTATGTTTGAATTTTCAAAGAACATTAGTTAGTTTGACGCTCTACTTCGTATCAAGCCAAACAAATTGAAATAAGGGGAGTATATTCCTTAATCAGAGAACAGAAGAAGTCTCCTTATGTAGAGCTACCAATTCTTTAATTTATTGCACAACAAACACAACTTATGAATTTTACCAAATAAAATACAAAGCTTCTAATTCATTCCACGTTTGCCCCCCTCCCCCTCCCCCCCCCCCCCCTTTTTTTTGTGAACTCCTTAGATAAAGAGGGAAAGGAAGTTAAATTTACCTTTGTACTTTAAAAAATATTTATATTTATCTTTTATTTAAGTTTTGAATAAATTTTCCTCATTAATATTGTTTTTGGATTACTTGTACAGATATTTTTTTCTATGTTTAAAATCTTTTTTTATTTTTAAAGTCAAGGTACATTTATTTTTCTTTTCTTTTTCTATATTTAAAATCTTTTTTTTTTAAAGTTAAATCTTTACAAAATTATTGATTACGTTTTATTACGTACTTAAAACTTTTAAAAATTTGATATTTTTAAATTTTTTCTAATTCGAACGTTTTATATTTATTTCTAGATTTTTCAAATTTAGTTGATTTAAAATTCTTAAACTAATGAAAAAAATATTTAATTGTCATTAATTCTGATGACTTCTAATAAAGAAAGGTCTTACCATAAATATATTTATTTAATTTTTAATTCTTAAACATTAGAAAAAAATACTGAAAAGATAATTTTGTCTAAAACATAGACTTTTAATAAAGGAAAAAAAAAGTTCAAACAACATTTCTAAGGCCCTTCATACTTTTAACATATTATAGATAATAGGTAATAGATTATAGATATAAATATAAATTATAGATTATAGATATATATTTAAAAAATCAGCTTTTCCCAAAAATATTTTAGAACTTTGAATTAAATAACTTAAACCTCTATATTAATTAATAAAGTTTTTTCAACATCATCCAAAGTAATATATTGTAAATAAATTACTAACATCTTATTAACTATAACTAATTTATGTTGTTATAAATAGTAATATTACTATTAAAAGTTGATCTTCTTTATCAGTGTCTTTGGTTACTAGCAAGTCAAAATTAACAATTTTTTCTTCCAAAATACTAATCTAAAGATATATATCTAGATTGTGTGACAAGGAGTGTGGATTTATATGCTCATGAGAGCGTGAGTTGTAGGATGATATCTATAGAGGCTAGCGAAAGTTAAGAGTAGCATCCCCGAAAAGCAATGCCTTCAAAGTATAGTTTATCAAGGGAAGTTTAGTTATTATATGTGTGGCGATTGTAGTTTTAATGAGAGGTTATGTCCTCAAGCCTAGGATTGTGACTTTGATCTAAGGGGGAGATGGCGAATTAAGGTAGTTCCCGAGCTTTCTCAGTGTGGCAGGTTGCGGGGAGGAGTCATGATAAACCTATTCCTATTCAAGCATATTCCTCCTACTTCAAATTTAAGAAAGTCATTCTACCAATGTCTTATGTATTCAAGACCTGCCTATGTCTAAGGTCTGAGTTCTCTATGTGACCCATGACATATTCCAACCTTCAAAATAGAAGCAATAACGTCCCTCAGTAATCCAATATTTTAAGTATCCAAGCTCTATATTATGTTGCTCATGATCCATAAAAATACATGTCTCACATAATGCTTGGTTCTAAGAAACCATACTCCATATATGTTACCGGTCCATTTTATGTCGGGTCTGGCCCAAAGTGATAAGGTACATGCAAACTCATAACTATCTCAGCTCTGAAAATAAGAAGCAATAGCTCTAGGTAGAAATCCCTGTCTCAATCGTGACTTCATGAATCCCACCTTTATGTTATACAACTCATGATATATGCGCTCATGTTTCCCACAGTGGTTTGTCCTAAGAACTCATGATGTGTTATATTTATGTCCGAATGACTCTTTATTTATGATCTAGACATCTGATGTATGAAACACTTCATGTGTATTATATCATATATTCACCTTATGTACCACCTTGAGTAGATCAACAAATATGGGTTATAATTGAGTAGTATTACTCCCATTAATGGTGCTTATACTCGAGTTTCTCAATGATCCTCTGTATGTTTGTATGATGGTGGTTGTGGAAGCGTAGTAATGTTTTAGGTAGGGTATAGATGTTATTGAAGGTGAAAATTTTGGTGTGATTTCTTAAGCTAAGGTTATAGGAGAATGGTGAACAAGGAGATGAACTTTTATTACGTGAAATAGTTAGGAAGGAGATTTGTGGTGAAAATCTTTGTGAAAGTGATTAAATTTGTTGGTCTTACTGGAGAGATCTATGAAGTGGGTGTAGAAATGATAGGCTTGGATGTTTTGGTTGATGAAAATGCAAACCAATGCACTATGTGGTTAATACCCCTTGATTTAAGGCCTAAAGTTGTTCGATTATAGTGATAAGATGGAAAAGTATTCTTAAAGAGCTGTAGAATATGGTGTCTTATAACTTAAACAAGAATTTTTTTACTCTGGGTTAGGCTTCAATATGGAAATATGATACACTTAGACTCAAGCTCTTATAGTTATGTATTTAGCGGGGAAATTACAAGGTTGAGATATTGAAATGTTGTATTCATAGTTAAAATCATAGTAAAGAAGCATCACAAAAATTTTAAGGCTATTAGACGTATCATTTGAGGTAGAGAATGTTTCTAATCTATTCTTATGTCGCGTGAATCTCGTCTCATGTCTTGTAGCAATCTTAATCAAGCCAGAAATTCTTAGGAGAATTCATACCTTATAATGTTTTGATCATGTGTCATAGAACACATGCCAAGATCATGTTGCTATCATGTTTTGTCATCTCATGATTTGTACTTACACAATTTACTTGGTGATGCCATAAAGCTCTTCTTGAATGTCTATGTATGTTTCATTAAGGAAAATAAAAGTCCTAATATGAGATTACGTCCACTATTCAATACTTCTATAACTTCAACAAAATCCTCCCTATCATTCGAGGACGAATGATCCCAAGGGGGCGATAATATAACATCCCTCATTTTTTGGGATAAAATTCTAGCATTTATTTCTATGTGTATAGACCGGAACCCAATGATTCCTTGTTAATATATGTGTGATGATCAATTCTATAGTGTGGAAATACTTTTGAATACGAATTGAGGTCACAAATATCTCCTAACTCAAAGACGAGTTGAGAACATTTCTATCGATTAAGTTTTAGTGAATGTTTCAGCTTGGGTCAAATTTAAATCACTATTACTCGTACATAATGAGTTACATATCCTACTTCATACCAAAAGAAAGATCTTTGAGTCCTCTTTCCAACGGAACTGGTTTCACCTTAATCCGATATAGGAGTAGAAAATTATTCTCATTTTAACTCAGCATGTTCGTCTGTAAGCAAGGTGACGACTTGAGGTGATAAGTCATCAACTAAGTGACGACTTATTAGCCAAGTCGTCAGTCCTAACCAGAATTTCATCAATTTCAGCTACAAAGTGATGACTCAGGTGATAAATCATCAACTATGTGACAACTTATCAACCAAGTCGTCACCCATAACCATTCCATTTACAGAAGTGATGACTTGAGTTGATAAGCCATCAACTAGTTGGTAAGTTATCAACTCAAGTCATCAACTGAAAATTTTGGCAACTTGTACGTACTTTTCTTAGGGGTATTTTGGTATTTTCCTCACCCTAAACTTCTCCCATGCAATTTAAATCATCCAAAATACGTTATTAATCATCTTTTATTAGTTTTAAAATATCTCAAATCCTCTCTACTCTCAAGAATAAGAGAAATTAGGGTTTTCTTCAAGGCAAGAATTCAAGCCTTCCAATCTAAAATTTCTCAAGAAAAGCATCAAGATTAAGGTTCTATTCCTCATCTAAGGAACATAAGGTACGCGAGGTTTTCCTAAACTACATGGGCATGATGAAATTGTTTTGATTAAGTTTTAAGATTGACAAATCATGTATTTATGAAGGGTTTTGAATTTATATTAACAATTATGCATTGTGAACCCTTTTTGATAATAATGTTTTAGTTTTGAGGCCTCACCCCTTGAATTTAATTTTTTTCGTATATATATGTATGTATATGGTTTGAATTTTGAAACTTGAATCTAGAGCATGAAGATTATACAAAATCTCTTGTTATGAATTATTTGATTGCATATTGAGAAGCATGATATAAATATATTTACTATTTTTTATTGACTTGATATTGGTGATGACCCAAAGAGAGGAAATTTTCTTATTTACATAAATGAAAGGTGATGATTTAAAGAGTTGCATGGTTTGTTGCAAGATACTTGATCACCACGTGTTTGTGAATTGAAATTGAGGGTCTTTGTATAAGTTTTCATGAATTTCAATATACGCTTCCTCTTATACTGTTTGAATAGTTTGGTGGTCTAAACATAATAGTTTAAATGAAAAGACTGTAATATGATGTTGAGTGGCTTAGACATGACTTTCAAGTCTTGGTATGATGATACCAAAAAAGATAATGCCATAACAGACTCAGAACAAAATAGAAGTCAAATTTCATTCAGATTTTTAGAATTTGATTTCAGAAAGATGCATGTTTTAAAATGTTAAAAATAGAGTTTCCTTCGTATTGTCCAGTGGAACTATGAAATTGACCATGTTTTTGTTTATTTTATTTTCGTATTTTATAGTTTCTGAATTATACATATGATGTCCAATTAGAGAAGGGCTCTCGGGCCTTCATGGTTCGGAATACCCGTTGCAGCCTGGGCCTCGGGTCGGGTTGTGACAAACTTGGAATCAGAGCACAGTTCATGGTCCTAGGGTATTTTCAAAGCCGTGTCTAGTAAAGTCTTGCTTATGGGTGTGTTGTGCACCATACTTATAATTAGGAGGCTACCGGGCATTTAAGAGTTGTTTCTTATTCTTTCATACTCTAGTTCGTGCTATAACGTTGTCCATAAGAAAGTTATCCACATTTATTCTTTGTTCTAATTTCATGGGCCATGCCTAATTGTCGAGGCAATACAAGTCAAAAGTCTAGCTCCCCCAACGGTTCTCTCTGATTGAGTTATCCATAAAACTATGAGATAACACATGGACTTGGGAGGAGTCCATCAGTTCTTCAAAGTGTATTGATTCGAGTGTATACTTTATCCTAATGAAATCATGCTTTTCAGCCTGAGGTCCAAAGTGTATTCAGTCCCCTTTCAAAATTAGTGTTGCAGATGTCATGCATAAGGGTAACGATGTATAGCAGAATGTTGAAACTGTATTTCCACTCGAGTAGTAGTATATGTTAAAGTGTCATGACCTATTGGTAGTGATATAGTCCAGAAGTTGGTGACATGAAGTCTCAATGTTAGTAGTCAGAGTGAGGGTGACTTTTGCGTAAATAAGTAGTTTCAGTTGTATAACCCTTTGATTGATGGGTGGTTTTTCCTTTATGGTGGTTGTCTAATGTTATAGCAAGATCTATCAATTGTATAATAGTATGTGAAAGAAGTATTTAGCTATGAGTATTATTTATTCAAATTATGGAAGGAGCCTAGAGTGGATAGTTATGGTGATTATATAAATCAGTTATAGGTTGTGAATGTAAAGGGTTAGACTAGTCAATATGTTATGGGTAGAGACTCATTGGTGTTTATGAAATTTGGTGATAGTGAGAATGTATATATGGGTAAGTAGACTTAATGTGAGAAGGTATGTAGTAGATTTTGAGGTGTAGTAGTAATGTCATGGAGAGGATCTGATTATAGGTAGTAGTTAAGTGAAATTCCCCAACTTGATGGACTAGTATAGTATGTGGCATGCTTTATCGATGGTACATGATTGATTGTAAACTATAGGCTTGAACTTAAGATGTGGATTGTGGTGGTGAGAATAGTAGCTTAATATTAATGATGTATGTTTTATGGGAAAGAATTAGTAGGCTTGATGTGATTTGTGAAAGAGCTTAGGTGATAATTTATAAAAAGTTTAAGTGGTAATTGTGAGGTATACATGTACATGAGAACTAGTATTAAAATGATGAATTGTGGTTGAGTCATTAACTGGATAAGGGCATAAGTATATAAGAATAAGTTACACCCCCTGGTAGTATGGCGTTAGGTAAGATTTTAAGATATAAGTGTTGCGTGTACCTAGTTCATGTTCTTGGATTTTGTAGTATGGGAAAAACTAAAGAGTTGTTAGGTGATGTTCTTTAGAGCTGAATTGAGGGATTATAGGTAGGCAATTATGCCTTTGGTACAGTTTTACAAATTTTGTTAAGTTGTAAGTTCGGTGAATAGAGATCTAAGGTTAGTATTTTGAGTAGGGGAGAATGGATAATTGCGTGATAACAAGTGTGGATATGTATGCTCATGAGAGCGTGAGTTGTAGGGTGATGTCTACAGAGGCTAGCGAAAGTTAAGAGTAACATTCCCAAAAAACAATGCCTTCAAAGTATAGTTTATCAAGGGAAGTTTAGT
Organism: Capsicum baccatum var. pendulum; assembly: GCA_030864225.1. Classification (NCBI taxonomy): domain Eukaryota; kingdom Viridiplantae; phylum Streptophyta; class Magnoliopsida; order Solanales; family Solanaceae; genus Capsicum; species Capsicum baccatum. The sequence continues at coordinate 33,012,642 of CM061559.1, read as the reverse complement.
TTTTATATGTGTGGCGATACCTCATTGTGCAAAGTGTTGTGCTTGTAGATTTAATGAGAGGTAATGTCCTCAAGACTAGGATTGTGACTTTGATCTAAGGGGGAGATGGTGAATTAAGGTAGTTCCCAAACTTTCTCAGTGTGGCAGGTTGCGGGGAGGAGTTATGATAAACCTATTCCTATTCAAGCATATTCCTCCTACTTCAAATTTAAGAAGTCATTCTGCCAATGTCTTATGTATTCAATACCCGCCTATGTCTAAGGTCTGAGTTCTCTATGTGACTCATGTCATATTCCAAACTTCAAAATAAAAGCAATAATGTCCCTCAGTAATCTAATTTTCCAAGTGTCCAAGATCCATAAAAATACATGTCTCACATAATGCTTGGTTCTAAGAAACCATGCTCCATATATGTTACCGATCCATTTTATGTCGGGTCTAGCCCAAATTGATAAGGTATATACATCTCAGCTCTGAAAACAAGAAGCAATAGCTCCAGGTAGAAATCCCTATCTCAATCGTGATTTCATGAATCCCACCTTCATGTTATATAACTCATGATATATGTGCTCATGTTTCCCACAGTGGTCTATCCTAAGAACTCATGATGTGTTATGTTTATGCCCGAATAACTCTCTATTTATGATCGAGACATATAATGTATGAAGCATTTTGTGTGTATTGTATCATATATTCACCTTATGTACCACCTTGAGTAGATCAACAAAATATGGGTTATAATTGAGTAGTATCACTCCCATTCATGATGCTTATACTCGGGTCCATCAATGATCCTCTGTATGTTTGTATGATGGTGGTTGTGGAAGCACAGTAATATTTTAAGTAGGGGTATCGATGTTATTGAAGGTGAAAATTTTGGTGTGATTTCTTGAGCTAAGGTTATAGGAGAAGGGGGATGAAGGAGATGAACTTTCGTTACGTGAAATAGTTAGGAAGGAGATTTGTAGCAAAAATTTTTATGAGAGTTATTGAATTTGTTGGTCTTAGTGGAGAGATCCATGAAGTGGGTGTAGAAATGATAGGCTTGGATGTTTTGGTTGATGAAAATGTAAAACAATGCACTATGTGGTTAGTACTCCTCGATTTAAGGCTTAAGGTTGTTCGATTATAGTGATAAGACGGAAAAGTATTCTTAAAGGGATGTAGAATATGGTGTCTCATAGCTTAAGCTAGAATTTGTTTACTCCGGGTTAGACTTCAATATGGAAGTACAATACACTTAGACTCAATCTCTTGTAGTTATTTATTTAGCGGGGAAATGATAAGGTTGAGATATTTAAATGTGGTATTCATAGTTAAAATCATAGTGGAGAAGTACCACAAAAATTTTAAGGCTATTAGACGTATCATTTGAGGTAGAGAATGTTTCTAATCTATTCTTATATCACGGGAATCTCATCTCATGTCTTGTACCAATCTTTATCAGGCCGAGGATTCTTAAGAAAATTCATACCTTATAATGTTTTGATCATGTGTCATAGAACACATGCCAGGATCATGTAGATGTTATGTTTCATTATCTCACGATTTGTACTTACACAATTTACTTGGTGATGCCATGAAGCTCTTTTTGAATGTCTACGTAAGTTTCATTAAGGAAAATAAAATTCCTAATGTTAGATTACGTCCACTATTCCATACTTCTATAGCTTCAACAAAATCCTCCCCATTATTCACGGACGAATGATCCCAATGGAGAGATAATGTAGCATCTCATATTTTTTGGGCTAGAATTCAAATAGTCATTCCTATGCGTATAGATCTGAATCCAATGATTCCTTGTTAATATATGTGTGATGATTAATTATATAGTATGGGAATACCTTTGAATATGAATTGAGGTCACAAATATCTCCTAACTCAAAGATGAGTTGAGAATGTTTCTATCAATTAAGTTTTAGTGAACGTTTCAGCTTGGATAAACTTTCAATGAATATTACTCCTTGTATATGATGAGTTACATAGCCTACTATACTAAAAGAAAGATCTTTGAGTCTTATTTCCAAAACAACTAGTTTTACCTTAATACGATATCGGAGTGAAAAGTTATGTTCATTTTACCTCAACATGTCTGTATGTCATCAAGGTGACGACTTGAGGTGATAAGTTATCAACAAAGTGACGACTTATCAGCCAAGTCATCAGCCTTAACCAGAATGTCATCAACTTCAGCTACAAAGTGACGACTTATCAACCAAGTCGTCACCCATAACCATCCCATTTATAGAAGTAACAACTTGAGTTGATAAGTTATCAACTCAAATCATCAACTGAAAATTTCTGCAACTTGTACTTTCCCTAGGGGTATTTTGGTATTTTCCTAACCCTAAACTTCTCCCATACGATTTAAATCATCCAAAACACATTATTAATCATTTTTTATTAGTTTTAGAATATCTCAAATCCTCTCTACTCTTAAGAACAAGAGAAATTAGGGTTTCTTTCAAGGCAAGAATTCAAGCCTTTCAATCTAAACATTCCCAAGAAAAGTGTCAAGATTAAGGTTCTATTCCTCATCTAAGGAACATAAGGTACGTGGGGTTTTTATAAACTACATGGGTATGGTGAAATTGTTTTGATTAAGTTTTAAGATCGAGAAATCATGTATTTATGAAGGGTTTTGAATTTACATTAACAATTATGCATTGTGAACCCTTTTGGATAATAATGTTTTGATCTTGAGGCCTCTCCCCTTAAATTTTGATTTTGTTCGTTTATATATGTATACATGCAGTTTGAGTTTTAAAAACTGAATTGCGAGAATGAAGATTATACTCCCTCTCTTGTTATGACTTATTCGATTGCATATTGAGAAGCATGATATAAATGTCTTTACTATTATTTATTGATTTGATATTAGCGATGACCTGAAGAGAGGGTGTTTTCTTATTTAGATAAATGAAAGGCGATGATGTAAAGAGTTGCATGGTTTGTTACAAGATACTTGACCACCACTTGTTTGTGAATTGAAATTGAGGATCTTTGCATAAGTTTTTATGAATTTCAATATACGCATCCTCTTATACTGTTTGAATAGTTTGGTGGTCTAAGCACAACATTTTAAATGAAAAGACTGTAATGTGACATTGAATGTATTAGACATGACTTGCAAGTCTTGGTATGACGATACAAAAACAAATAATGCCATAACAGACTCAGAACAAAGCAGAAGTCATATTTCACTCATATTTTCAGAATTTGATTTCAGAAAGATGCATGTTTTAAAATGTTAAAAATGGGCTTAAGAGATGTTAGGTGGTTGCCCAAATAAGGTACGAGTTCAGATAACTCACTGTCCAAAATCATGTTTTGCCTATACGGGTTATTATGTCCCTAAGAGGGATTATACGCTGGCCTAGTGCCCTGTAGCGTATCAGAATTAGAAACTACAACCTTTGTGGAAAACTTGGGTTGGGAGATTGGCCGCCGAGTCAAGGATGGATTCCCTATAGCTCATGGAATATCAGACTTGTAGGGTGTACCACCTACCTCAGAAGTAAAACAAAGAGTGTCGCGGTTTCAAAGAAATGTTTCAAAATCTTTTAAGTATGACCATGCATATTTACATATCATATGTAAAGTGTTTTATGAAATACTCTCACTTATGTTGTATAAAAGTACCTTATTTTGGATTGCTCTGCGTACCAGTACATCTGTATTGACCCTCTATGTTTCAGGATCTGAGGTACAGTCCCAGGGTCCCGCTAAGCAGTAGATTGATGTGTCTGAGATTTGCAGTTGGTGAGCCTCCCCTTTTCCCAAAGTCCTGGTTATTAGACATTGTTATTTTATTTTGAATTATGATCCAACTGGGGGCCTTGTCCCAGGTTTAAACGTGTGTTGTTTCTTGTATTGTTAGAGATTTCGCAGACGGGAGTCAGATGCTTTTAATGTTAAGAGTTTCCTTCATATTATCAAGTTTAATTATGAAATTGACCATGTTTCTGCTTATTTTGTTTTCGCATTTTATAGTTTCTGAATTATGCATATGATTTCTAGTTAGAGAAGGGCTCTCGGGCCTTCACGGTTTGGGATGCTCGTCGCGGCCATGGCCTTGGTTCGGTTCATGACAAGTCAATAGGAAAAGAAACTCAGATAGAAAGAGGACCGATACCCCACATCAACGACAAAATAACCATGATCATCCCAAAAGTCCAAGAGATAACAAAACCAACAGTGTTCCTAATCCTAATAGGGGCGTTATCATTCACGAACCCAAAGAAAATGTTAACACCAAAACATTCAAGGAAGTTCAAGGAAAAGGCAAGGCTCATATGTTTCCAGGTAGTCATATTCCAGAGGCTACTCATATGAATCAAAACAATGAAGGAAGAAATGAAAGAAGCAAAAGTAAAAATAAGAAAATGACTACTCCTCAAATCAGTGATCCTAACAAGGTTGTTCTCTGTTATTTTGGGTACACAATCTGTATGTTACTTCGCATAAACTTCAACTAAGTTCAAGAACAACTAGAAGTTTCAACACCTTCAACACAAGATCAAAAATGACCTTTCAATAGAAGTGTGTTAATCAATACTTTGTAAGGAAAAAGATGAAACAGAATTTGAACTCTAATTTCACGGAGTATCCTTAAGGAATTAATCATGAATTACCCCTTTGGAAAGGAGGCAATAATTCATCGGAAAGGTTTATCATTTCAAGATAATCATGTCTATTTTGAACAGTCACAACCACCACGATGCAACTCTTGGTTCTTGCCTTACTATTCATTTAAATGAGTGTTTATTGATAAGAACACAATAAAGTTGCTATCTCCCACCAATGTGGGAGAAATAGACTTTCCTTTGGTGAGTACACTTTTCTTTTAAGTGTGCTCACTTTCCCTCCATTTTTTGTTCACATCAATTGAACCCAATATTCTCAACAATCAGATGAACAAAGTGGGCAACACCACCACAAAGGAAAATGAGTTTGATGTCGCAGATAAGAATCAACAACATGTCCAAGATCAAAGTATCAGTCATGGCCAAAGAGAATCTGATCAATCTGTACATGAGAATGGTAATCATAGACAACAATAAAGTATCTCAAAATATTCAGGTACAAACATCGGACCAGTAACTGGCTTAAGACAACTATCTAAAACTAATAAGTGGAACTACCTTGGAAAAGAATCAAGATGCTGGAACTGATTTTCATCTCAAACCCGAAGAATAATCTGATATATAAGAAGGTGAGTATAACAACTCATCTGATAAGGATTATGTTGATCAAGAAGAGAGCTCAGATGCTAGTGGAGAATATGCTAGTGTGGATAGTGAAGATTACAATAGTGACTAGCAAGCACAAGTATTGATTGACACCATATGTTCTCAATCTCCAGTGGATGTTACAGTGAACTCGATACCTGATAATTCCATTGTCCATGTCCATTTCTCATCAACAGGAAGGGGCAGGGCAAGAGGTAATAATAGAGGGGGAAGAAAATCAAATAGAGGCAGAGGAAGTAACCATCAATTTCAAAGGTCTAGTACGACTTCAAATGGTTCCAGTTTGAACAATGTTGATCTCGTTTAAGTCTTTCTATTGGAATATAAGGAGCATCAAAACTAGTGGTGCTCTAGAGAGACTTAAAGAACTTATTAGAATTGAGAAATATCCTATCATTTCTTTAGCTGAAACTTTTTAAACAATCGATAAGATGGAGAAATATAAATGATTTTTAGGCTATCAGAATGCTCATTTGTCAGCTGTGGATTTTTTGGGATTCCAATATAGAATGTATTGTTAAGGAAAAAAATGAATAACAAATTACTTGTGCTTTAAAACTTCATGGTTATGAATTGCTAATCACTTACATTTATGCTAAGTGTGATGCCAACCTGAGAGTGGAGATCTGGAATAAATTAAGAAATATTTATGTAAACCATGATCTTCCATGAATGGTTAACTGTGCCTTTAACTGTATAGTGTACCTTGTTGAGAAGAAAGGGGGCACTCTACAAGAAATATCCAAAAGCTTTGATTTCATTCAATGTATGAATGGTTAACTGTGCCTTTAACTGTATAGTGGACCTTGTTGAGAAGAAAAGAGGGCACTTTACACAAAATGTCCAAAAGCTTTGATTTCATTCAATGTATTATGGATTGCAATCTCATGAATGCAGGTTATTTAGGATCTCTTTTCACTTGGTGTAATGGTTGTGCCCCTGATATTAGAGTTTGAGAATGATTGGATAGATCGCTTATTAATCATAAGTGGTCTAATTTATTTGACTCTACTGATATTAATCATCTAATTAGCATAGGTTCTGATCATTCACCATTTACCCATAACAGCTTCCAACAACACTTGGGACCATATCAGGTATTTTAGATTCTTAGACTGGACTGAAGAACCAGATTTCTTGAATGTTGTTGAAAGTGCATGGAATATTGAGGTGATTGGCACCCCCCTTTGAAAATTTCACCTGAAACTCTAGAATACTTCAAAAGCCTTGTCTGCCTGGTTGGGAAACTCGGTTGAGAATGTCTTTAGTGTTGTTAAAAATTTGGTAGAAAGAGTGGCTGATCTTGAAGATAAGCCTATCATTCATAATTTCGAGCTCAATAGACCAGCACTAAATTATGCTAATGTAGAGCTTGTATTGGCCTACAAGAAGGACGAATACTTTTGGTGGAAAAATCTGGTATAAATGGGTTTGTAGAAGGAGAAACTAATTCTAAATTTTTTCATTCTGTGGTTTATGGTAAAAAAAAAAAAAAGAAGACTTAATTTGTCCACTATCAAAGATGATCAGAGCAATTGGATAGTTAGGGATGATAACTGTTATTATTAGACATAATAAGCAATACCACAAAGCAAAAGAAAACAAGAAGAAACACACAGATTTACGTGGAAACCCTTGACGGAAAAAACCACGGGTAGAAGAGGAGAATTCACTATAATGGAGAGGAGTACAATAATGAGACGAAAGTCTCAATGACATACTTTTATATTACCGGTGTTGACACCTAATTTTTGTCCTCCCCGACTAAGTTTAACTCCGAGTTTCTTTAATTGTAAATAAAATTACAACAATTATTTTATCTGAATAAAAGCTTTTCAAAATATTTATTTGGGTGAATTTGTCATTTTAAGTAGCGATTATATATTATCGTATTCAATTATACGAGATTTGATAATTTTGTTACTTAAATATTTATTTTACAAAATATCAAATTTTAATCAAGACTTATCTTGAAAATAAATTCAAATGGTTAAAATATTAATTTAAATCTTATTTGTTCGTAAGAAAAATTTATTGGAAAAAATATTTGTTAAATTTTTATTTAATTGAGAAGCTCAGGATTAAATAAGGTATTAATTCGTATCGAATTTTGATTTAATTTAGTCAATTTATTAAATTTTGACCAAAATTGAAATCAAATCGGTTACATTGGCAATACAATGGACCAATTTAATTTCAATTCAATCTAAATATTAATTAAATTTGACTAAGTTCTAAATTCTAATTGAGGGTTATGTTTTAAATAACCCCCAATGTTTAAAACACATAATCGACCAACCCATTTTAAATTTTTCTTTTTTCTTTTAGCAGCCCAAAGTCTTCTTAATATCAGCCCAAATAATACACCCTTGCCAAGCTACCCAGCCCAAAATTTAGTGTAAACCCGCACCGCACCGCACCATTGCCATCCCTAACAACATTAGCACAACAGTTTCGAACCGAACCAGACCCGTTTCAGCAAAACCCAGCTCTGACCCGAACCAACATGCAGTGTTCATCAACCCGAGATTCTTCTAGAAGTAGTATAGGTGTCCACCAACGTACAAATTTCGTCATACTCGAACAAACTTGTATGAATTCGTACGTAGGTGTGCGTTTTTTATTGGTTCTTGAACATAATTCTCTTTCCCCCAATTTTACTGGTCCAACCGTTTTCAAATTCCTTCGAAAAATCCAAAAATTAGGAGGAAATTCTGTTATCACGCAAGAATTTCAAAATATCTCTATTGAAAAATCCAAAATTACCCCCGTTTGCTTCTTTGTCCCACATTGATCGAACACTAAATTGGAAGCCAATAGTTTCCCTATAAAAGGGACACGACAGAGAAGAATGGAGAAAGTCTTGGAGGTGGAAAAAATCTACTTTCAAGCAACAAGTCATTTTTTTAGTAAAAAATTTGTTTCCGAAAGCAGTTGACTATTTTGACGTTTTTAGAGTCCCTGCTAACTGTCGGAGTCACTGTGAAGCTCTTCCGGAGGTGGTCGAGATTTCTGTGAAAATTCGAGTCCCATTTTGCTAACATTCTGTTTCATTTAGTTCCGATTAGTTCTGCTTTGCTATTCTGTAGTTATGTTTTGATGACGTTGTTCGATTAGTTCTGCTTTGCTATTCTGTTTGCTATGACGTTGTTTGTTGGGAGTAGCTGTAGATGACCTTGAAGGCGTTTATTTGTTAAAAATGAAAGTTTTTAAGGAATTGATAGGTCTGAAATGTTAGTTAGATTCCTGATTGTGTTTTCTGTTTTGATGCGCCGTTAATGATTTAGTTTCTCGCTGTGTTTAAGATTCGAATGTTATTTCAAGTAGTTACTCCCGGATGAATATTCTGCATTTAATCATAATATGTTGCGCCTGTCGTCCCTTTTGTTTGAATATGTGTTGACGTCTCAGTTTGTTGCTTTGTTGAGAAAAGATAGCATAGGCGACAAAATCTGGTGTTTATGATGCTCTTTTTACTTGGCCTGTTCTATTTTTGTTTAAGGAAAATCATTTGAGCATGTTCGAATGTAGCAGATATGTAACTGACCTCAAGCTGTTCGGTTTTTCTCTTGCAAAATTTTCAGCTTCTCTTGTTTTGGGAACTCGCATATGGTAAGTACGTGTATAGCGTGCTTAAATTTGTAGATGATTTTTTATGTGTCATGTTGAATGTATTGAAGTCTTTGTTTAATATAACACCTTTTTTTGTTTACAAATCAAAATCTTATTCGTATCGTAGTGACTTACTTCTCTAATCTATTCGTTAGAACTGTTATCTAATAGCCTGAAATCCTTTTGCTATGATACTTCTTTGCTTATGTTTGAATATGCCGCTGGGACTTCGCTTATAAATACCCTTTTTTCTCAGCTTTATATTTTAAAAGAAGTTGGACTAAAAAATTTTAGTTGCCTAGCTTGTGGATTCATATTCAGTTGATTAGTTAAAAGATGACATGTTGATGCATCTAAATTGAATTTTTCTTGGTTGTTACCGTTTGAGGTATGAAAGTAATTATTCTCAAAATTTCTCAGTAGCCTATGTCTATATCTATGCTTGCAGCATGAATGTCCTTACAAGTTTAGACATTGAGTCAAATTGTTTGATGCTTTCAAGGTGTAATAATCACTTATCCCCATGCGCATAACAAATGGAAGGGAAATATTTCCTTTAGAACGTTATGTTTTCTTTGAGAAGAGATCACCTTATTAGCTATGTGTCATGTGAAATTTACTTATTGGCTTTATAATTCTTGCTTCTCCCGAATATTAACCACTGTATGTAAATTAGATAAATTCATGTTCTTGTATTTTTCTTTTTTTAGTTTTTTTTTTTGTAAGGAATTAGGACTCGAATTCTGTGTGAGAATAGTAACCCCTCTAATATTGATTTTTGCCTTTGGTATTGCACTTGTGTTTGGGTTTATCGTTCCTTTTCTAGCCTATTCCTCATAGTTTTCTTGATTGATAAACACCCTTATAATTGCTTTGCAAAATCTCTTCATAACATGTTTGTTGGGTCCTTTCGTAGCATTAAAACGATAAACTTTTTGCTTTATTTGCTTGGAACCATAAGGACACACACTGTTTGGCGTTATTCCTTCTTATTATTGAAATGTATTAATTATGAATGTCTTCCTCCAAATTTTGTAGATTTCTGTTCCTTCCACACTTTACCTGTGTGCAAGTATATTTAAATGTAGTAGGAATCCAATAGCTTGTTAATCACTAAAATTTTGCATATATATTAATTCCTTTGCTTTTCTTTTGCATGTGGATACGTTCGAGTCCTACATGGACTCCTTTTCCTTTGCATGTTTATTGTCGGCCTGGCCTAAGTCTTTCATTTTCTCCCCTTCCCCTTTTACATGTTTTGTTATTAATTTGTTTAGACTTAGTTAAAATCCCTACTAAGTCATCCAAATCTATTTTACACAAGTCTTTTCCTAAAATTAATCACTTTTCAACAATAAATCTTTTTTGAAGTTAGTCAAAAGATATTTTTAAATAGTTCGGATAACCACAAGTTAACGGACGGTTTAGGTACCTTAAATATCTTTTTTAAATGTTAATAGGAACCGTTTACTTAGAATCTCTAAACTTAAATGATTTTTCTGTTTGAATTATTTAAAGGTTTTCTTAATTTTTTTCAAACAAATTAAGTGGTGACTCTTAAGTCAAAATTTTTGCAAAACAGTCGGCACACCTTTTCCTAAATCTTTTACTCACTCATGCCTAGTTATGATCCCTAAAGTTTATTCCCCTCAATATTTTTACTGATCTTAGACCCATCAGCCTTAGTAATTTTTCTAATTATCTCTAAATTGCTAAATCATTGACTATCCCCCATTATGCATAAGTTTATTTTTTCTTATCAAACGGGTTTCATTAAGGGTTGTTCTATCTTTGACAACATCCTGTTAACCCAAGACTAGTGCATAATATTAATCAGTCTCCTAATATAGGCAATGTGGTTATGAAATTTGATATGACCAAAGCCTTCGATAGAGTAGATTGAAATTTTTTATGTCTTCTGTTGAACAAGATGAGTTTCTCTGACCTTTAGATTGATAAAATATGAAGACTTATCTCTAATAATTTGTATTCTATTAATCTTAATGGAGGTAGACATGCTTTTTTTTTTTAAAATCCACTAGGATTTAAAACAAGGCGACCCTTTATCCCCCTTTTTTTTTAATTTTTTGTGCTAAACTTTTATCTAGATCGTTGACTAATCTCCCTAGTGAAGGTTTTGTTCCTTAATCTGCTGATGAAAAGGGAACTTTGATAACTCATTTGTGTTATACTGATGATACTATTTTCTTCTCATCTGGAGATCTTCCATCTATTAATATGATGAACAAGCTTAATACTTATGAAAAAGTCTCTGGTCAATTAGTTAATAAAAGCAAATTTGATTTTATTTTATCTGCTATTTTTTCTATTAATTATATCTCTGATGTGGAGAATGTTACCGACTTCTTCCAACTGCATTTCCCTTTCCAATATTTGGGTTGCCCCATATATAAAGGAAAGACGAAAATTGTCTAATTCAACAACATGGTTGCAAAAGTTTCAACAAACTACGAGGATGGCAAGGTAATCTTTTATCTTATGGGGGCAAAGTCACCCTTATTAAATCTATTTTATATTCCCTTCCCCTTCATTTGCTCTCTGTTTTATACCCTCCAAAAGGTGTTCTACATCAAATTGAAATGATCATTGCTAACTTTTTTGGGGGCCTTGAGCATAATAAGAACAAACATCATTGGAAGGTTTGGAATGATCTATGTTGTCCTATTGTTGAATGTGGTATTGCCTTGAGATCTCTAAAAGATTTCTGTAACATTTTCTCTGCTAAGATCTGGTGGAACTTTAGGACTAAACAAAGTTTGCTCAAAGACTTTCTACAGGCTAAATACGCTAAATACTACAAGAGAAAACACTCTGTTATGAGGAAATGGTCTTATGGATAATCTCAAAATTGGAAGAGACTGATGGATGTCAAATTACAAGTTGAACAATTTATTTTGTGGAAGACCGGCAAAGGTAATGTTTCATTTTGGTAGGACAACTAAGGGTGCTTTAGCTAATCTCATTAATTTTAATAATGCTCCCAGAAATGCCAAAATTTATGATTTCTTTAATGATACAGGGTGGAATATCCCTAAAATCAGAGAACTTCCCAATTATCTCATTAATGATATTAAAGATATTCAGATGAAAGATTCATCTCAATAAGGATGATTGACCAATTTGTACTGTGGGTACTACAAGAGTTTTTTCTTGTAAAAGTGCATGACATGTGATGAAAACCCACAAGCCTCATTCCTTCACATGTTCTATCATTTGGCACAAGAAAATTTCCTTCAAAAATTTCTTCCCCATTTGATGGTGCTTTTAAAAAAATTAAAATTCCTAGCCCTTCTATGTGCGCTTATTGCAATAATCATGTAGAGGAAACTACCATGCATCTTTTTGGTGAAAGTCATATTGCTAAGCAAGTGTGGTCTTACTTTTGTATGACTTATGTCATCCCCTTTAAATTTGATAATATTAGACAAATTATTATGTCTTGGTGGCTAGCCAAATCAAAAAATAAGGTTCACAAATCCTTTAGACAATGTATTCTTATTATTATTTGCTGGCACATTTGGAAGAATAGATGTAATGCTAGATTTGATAGTATTAGAATGTCTTTTAATTTTATCATTAAGCAGGTGATAGTATTAGAATGTCTTCTAATTTTATCATTAAGCAGGTGATCAAGACAATGAATATGCTCATTAGCTGCTTGTTCCCTATTTTTACTACTACTCTCGAATTGTTGGAACTTAGTAATATTGTTGAAGGAGCGCAACAGGTAATCAACAGTGAGATGATTTTATGGTGAAAACCAAATAGGGGATGGCACAAACTCAACACCGATGGATGTAGCAAGGACAATTCAGGTAGTGCAGGTGGAGGGGGAATCATCAAACACAGTGATGGAAGCTTCATGATAGCTTTTGCTGAAAATTATGGTGTGTGTAGCAATAATATAGCTGAAGCTAAAGCTATTCTTCAAGTCCTGAAGATCTGTAATACAAAAGGTCTTATTGATGTGATTGTAGAAGCTGACTCACAATTGATTATCAATACGATTAATTAGAAAATGAGGATTCCTTGGGAGATTTGTTATGTTATTGATCAGATCATCCATCTTTCACGGGGTAAAAACTATCTTTTTGTTCATATCTACAGAGAGGGCAATAGGGTAGCAGATCATCTGGTGAATCTGGAAAAATCTACAAATGAGAGTATTATAATAGAGACTCCCGCATTGCTTCCTACTAAGATTAGAACCTTGGTGGATCAGGATCAACAAGGAATCCCTAACTTCAGATTCAAACAAAAAATAACCATTTTGTGATTAATGATGTTAGCTCTAGATAGTTGTACAACGACAAAGGTGAATGTTATTAGTTGATGATGTCCAGGCTCTTTAAGTTGATAATTTTGTCTCATTTGATCAAAGAGATGGTGTATAACATCTTTCATCCTGTTTTGGAGGCTATGGTCTATGTCCTCCTCCATGTACTTATCTTTTTTTAATATATGGGTTGGGGTCAATGCCTAAACCCCTCGATCCACCTAGGAAAGGTGGACTTCTGCGGAAAAAAAAAAAGAGTAGAAGAAAGGGATGCGATTGTATAATACATTGAATATGTTGTTATAATTGATATTCATGTTCAAACACAACTCTAATTTTCAATTACCACTTTTCAACTTCTTTTTCTTTTCAAATTGAACATTTTTTATGTCCAAAACTTCCACTAAAATAGTATGTGCCCTTCTGGTATCTAACTACCGAGTTAGAATTAGAATTTCGATTTTGAATTTGCCCGAACCTAATAGTATTGATCCAACCCTATATTTTCCTTAAAATAATCATTGACTATGTAAAAGTTACTGATCTAGAAAATTTGAAGGACTAGAATCCCGAGCCCACAAACTTCAAATCGAAACTCTACCTTGGAGTCTACCTCATCCCCACAGGAAAAGCTCATTGACACTGGCAACAATTTTTAACAATTTAAATAAATTCGTAACATTGCGAATTAAAAGTACGATATTTTTTTGTTATAAGATTCTCATTTACAGTTTGTAGTGACTTTCTATCTATAACATCTCAATACCTACACATAATGGTTTTCTTAATCACGATTATAAACTAAATTGCAAAGCATGAAGTAAGATTATCGCAAATCTGCTTAATACATTTTGTTTCAAACTTCCTTAAATTATTTAAGATAGAGAATTTGTTAACTCACTAGAAAAATAATTTCTCTCATGATGTTAATGACAACAACAACATGGTGTTATTTCACAAGTGAGATTTGAAAAGGGTAAAGTGTATGTAGAACTTAGTGTTACCTAATTGAGATAGGTTGCTTTCAATAGATCATCAACTTAAATGGTACTCCTCTGCGTGGATTTACTTGTTATTATTTTTCTAATTTGATTTTCATTTTTATTTGTTATTTTTGACAAATCAGTAAATTTAAACTACTAAATCTGAATGGAGAGAGTAACTGCCAAATAGTTTGAAAAAAGGGGATACAAATATAAAAGCAGTCAACAATAATTTAATCAAAATAAAAAAAAAAATTACACAATAAACAATAGAAAGAAAATAACAAAAATTAAATAATGCAATAATTGATGCACAAAATACTAGGAAAGCTGAAATCAAAGATGAAGAACTACAAACATAGTGCATATAATATTGATAAGAAGAAAGGTCCAAGAATGACCACTAAACCTATTTCATAGGGAAACGAGGGAACGCTCAACTATCAACTAACCTTCTATTTTAATACGCAATCTCAAAGCTCTCCTATCTATGAATATTTCCTTAGTAAGGTCAATAAGCACTGGGTCATGTTTAATCACTTCTCCAAATACTCTTTCGACTTGCCTCTTTCTCTCCTAACGCCCTTCAGACTAACCACTCACGCCTTCCCATTGTACATTTACACTTCTTATCACATGTTCAAACCATCTTAGCCTCTCTTCCCTCATCTTATTCACTACAAGTATCACTCTTACCTTGTCTCATATCTCTTTAGTCTTACATGATTTGAATGACATCAAAACAAAAGAAGTTTCATAATGAGGTGTCAATTTCACAGCGGTTAAAATATGATTTATAACTTAAGCTGTAAGAGTACATTTACTGCTATTGTATGAATACTAAAGGAACTAATAGAACGATAAGAGTTATGCTGCTCCATCCTCTAAGTTTCTCAAACTCAGGTGTCGGTGTTTAATATGGATGATCTAGAGGTTAAATCTTTTATAATCTAAATTTTAAGATTTGGGGATCCAAATAGAGGTGTGGGAATTCGACTAAAATAATTCAAATATCTTAAAGTAGAGTTTTATGTCTAAATTATGAGTTATTTTATGGTAAACTTATATAGTTTTATGAGAAAAAAATATTGATCAAGAGGAGAATTTCAAAAGTTGATATAAGGAAAAACACTGACATATAAATTTCTATATGTATAAGGTATTGGAATATTGTTGTATCTGATCATAGGATCGGGTTGATTCACTTGTATCATCTCACTGTATGTTTGTTTGTTGCAGTACAAAGCTTGGGCCAGCCTTGATTTCAGCCGCCTCAACATATTTATTTCGGCTCAAATTCAGAAAATCTTTATATATTATTTTATTCCTTTTGTATACCTAGGTAAATCTTTAGTGTATATCTCTATTATTTTGTAAATATTTAGTATATATCTCCAATATCTTGTACATTATTTAGGAGCGTATCTCTTTGTTATTTTGTACCTTAATTAAACTTGTACCATATTTAGAATTTTGAAATCGGTGTAGTGTTACTTTTATTTAGGTTAATTTCATTCTTTTACACATATAAATGGGGCATTGTACATCAGTTGTATTCATTCAATAATATTTCAATCATTCAATAAATATTCAATATTTATTTAGTTTTATTATTGAATCAATCAAGGTCCAATATTCATTCAATTCAATTATTCTTTCAATTCTTTTTCACTTTTTTACTCAATCACCTTTCTAACTTCTTTTCAATTTCTAACATGGTATCAGAGCAGGTTTCAATCGTTGCATCATCTTGTGTCAAATTTCGTATTTTCTTTCAATTTGAAAAACACTCTTCAATTTTTTGATTCACTGTGTTTGGAACATGTCAACTGACATGGTCCCTTCATGACGACTACACTCGCCAATCTCACAAATTATCAAAATAATCATCAATCCCAACTTTTATAATCTAAAATTTCATTCATTATTGTTGTATTTTTTCTTTTTACATTCCCATCCTTTATAACTTTTTGGGGGGGTTTCTTTTTGTTAGATTGTGTTTTTAGTCATTATGTTTTTGGCATTTAAAGTTTCCTCAAGGGTCCAGGTAAAAACCCTTGATCCTGTTCGTTTGCACTCACCAATTATCTTTTTAAGGGTCCTGGTAAAAATTCCTAATTCTGTTCATCTTCACTCATCATTTCATCCCCCAAAAAACAACACAATCCTTCCTTCTCTTTCTTTTTCTATTGTTTCTCAAAATATCTTTTTTTTTTTAATTGTTGGTGGTATTTTTTAAAGGATTAAAATCATCAATCACCATCACCACCACTATAAAAATCATCAACTACAATCAATATTTATTTTCTTAAAAAAGTTCATTATTTTGGTGTCACTCTCTAATCAACTATTTTTTTAAATCTTCATTGGACCTTTCATTCAAATAGTATTTTTTCTTCTATTCAATTACGTCAATGGCGTAATCCTTCAATTTTATATATCCGTTGTGGTATTTTTTTTTAAAGATTTTCATCATCCTTATCAGTCATGTTTACACCATTTTTCAATTTGTTTTATATCAAATCACATCAGTAAACTTAACTGATGATATCATTGGAACAACTGCTTCACTCATATCACATGCATGGTTAATATTCATTTTTTTCATAGTTTGATCATATTTATCACAAAATTCATTTCTCTTTTCACCGGTCCTCTTCATCACAATATTTTGCACAAGTTGGGGGTTCTTTCGTACCCTCCAATTTGAGGGGAGATATTAAAATATTGATGTATCTGTTTATTGGACCGGGTTGATTCACCTGTTTCATCTCACTGTATATTCGTTTGTTACAGTACAAAGTTTGGGCCAGCCTTGATTTCAGCTGCCTCAACATATTTATTTCGGCCTAAATTCAGAAAATCTTTATTATTTGTTTTGTATACCTAGGTAAATCTTTAGTATGTATCTCCATTATCTTGAAAATCTTTAGTATATATCTCCAATATCTTTTACCATAATTAGGAGTGTATCTCTTTGTTATTTTGTACCTTAATTAGACTTCTACCTTATTTAGAATTTTGAAATCATTTCAGTGTTACTTTTGCTTATGCTAATTTCATTCTTTTACTCATACAAATAGGGCATTGTACATCAGTTGTATTCATTCAATAATATTTCAATCATTCAATAAATATTCAATATTCATTCAGGTTTATTATTGAATCAATGAAGGTCCAATATTCATTCAATTCAATTATTCTTTTAATTTTCGCTTTCACTTTTTTCCGCAATCACCTTTCAAACTTCTTTTCAATTTCTAACACAAGGTACTCCTTTTTCTTCAATTTCACCTAGATTTTGTATTGATTACATAAATCTAAGTATCTATTCTGAATTTCTTCGTTGATTTTTGATACAAGAAAATCAAGGAACACACGGGATTGGCTCAAAATAGTCCAAACACACTCCAAAAATAGTCCACTAATTCAAAGAATTGAGGACCCTTTTGAAGACCACTCTCGGATTCAAGAATGAAATATAAGAAGGACAATATAACTAGGTGTTTGACACCTTTTGCAGCCAATAACAAACTAAGTTAACAACACAATATGAAACAACAATAAGAACAAAAACAACAACAACAACAAAAATGGCTTCACAATACAAGATACAAAATGGATACAAGATCACAAAAGAA
This sequence comes from Capsicum baccatum var. pendulum, assembly GCA_030864225.1. NCBI lineage: Eukaryota > Viridiplantae > Streptophyta > Magnoliopsida > Solanales > Solanaceae > Capsicum > Capsicum baccatum. The sequence goes on along the minus strand of CM061559.1, from coordinate 32,994,857 downwards.
AAAGGATAGATCGATAGACCACATGAAGGTATAACGTTAAGAACCAAAGAATGGTAACTCTTGGACCCTTAACACTACACACAATAATAAACCTATCTCTTACAAAGACACAAGATCAGAATCCACCTCCCAAGCATTAATGTTTCCAAGAAAATGCAACAACAAAAGAAAATCCACCCTATTGTTGTATCCTAGTTTCGGTTTTGGATGCCTCAAGGAAAGAGGACTTGTGTTTCTTTGTCTTGTAAGACTTACAATTTCATTCATAAACTAAACTAAAACCCCTACAATGTTCCTTTTATAGATATAACAAAATATAAGTTAAAATGACCAAAAGGCCCTTCAAAGTGGGCACCCATCTAGTGTAATTTATGGGCTGATTTGGATGTATTTTGGGCCTCTTTTACACTTCAATTGCACGTCCCAAGGCTTGGGTCCAACACGCACTCTCCTAAGTCCATATCCGTGATTATTACCATATCATCTTCTTTATCTTGAGAGAAATTTGTCCACAAATTCATGGCTTCACCTCATTCAATTGGTCACTTCAAAGGAAACCTACTCAAAAATAGTTCGCAAAACATGAAGAGCTCGAGAGCTCAATAATAACAAGGGACGTATCAAAAAATGTGCTAAAAACAACCCACAAGAAATGCACAAAAATAGTCCACAAGCTAGCCAAACCCGAGAGCATAATGACAAGAAGTCTCGGATCCAACATCTTCATTTTGACCCTCAGCTTCCTCTCCCTCTTGAGATTGGCCTTCAATCTCATCCGACTCAAGTCTCCTTCTATCATATAAGCATCGTCGTAGATTCCATATCCTTCATGTCTCTCTCCGCCATATTTCTCTTCTTGGATGTGTCGATTTTTGGAAAGAGAAGTTTTAGTTGAGAGGCTCGATTTGGTAACGTGGAGCTTGGATGAGATGAAATTGGCTTCCAAGTTCTCCTTGCTAGACTTGATCAACTTGTGGGGGAAGTGGTCTATCTTGTTCTCGGTTTTGAGGGCTATTTGGAGCTTGTCTTGTGGCACTATGTGGTTTCCTTGGAGGATTAGTCATTGAAAGTAAAGTTTTGGGAGTAAAACGAGAGTTCCTTCAACTCTCCATTCGATTCAGCCTCTCACGTATAGTTACCACATCCGAGTTAATTTTTTTAAGACCGCATTTACCCTAGCAAGGTCTCGGGACAAAGCATCAAGGAGGGCCAAAATGGTTTCCATTATGGCCAAGAAGTTACCTACAAAATAACAAATAAGTTAGTTGTACAAGAATGGTCCTCACACTCCCTCTCTATTATTTTATTTATCGGATTTTTGTTCTCACTTTGATCTCTGAAGTGTCGTAACCTTGCTTGTACTCCGTGAGGTAGTGAGAGGTGGATGAAGTATTACAACAACTCAAAATAATAAGACACACAAAGGAATGTATACACGAAGGACGGTTTCAAAACTAACTTACAATCTAAAACTCGCTTGTAAGTTAGTAATGGAATTAACAAACGAAACTAAAGAAACAACACAATGAAACTAGAAGATCAAATTTTGAGCTTAAAATTTTTGTGTGAACATTAACTTGGGTGACATGGAAGCATACCATTGGTCACGGCCCCACAATTAGTCATTAGTTGAAGTTTACAACTTTAGTTACTATATAATGGAAACAATTGGTTTTGGAGGGAAAATATATGTCTTAAATCTCCTTTAAGTCTAATCTTCAAAAGGAAAGACTTGAATTTGTACAATTCCCATAAAACAAGGTCCCTTGAAACAAGAAAAGTGGTTGAAAAGTAGATGTTAAGTCAAGAAAGTGATGGCTTAAGTCTTCTCACAAACAACTTTACAACTTGTAGGTTCACCTTTTTGAATTTATGTTACACTTTGGTTGTCTTAAGTTGGAAGGTGAGATGAAGATCAAACTTCAAGAACACATCAACAACACAGCAATAATTTCTACCCCGTAGCAAACATCAACACACATCACGGCCAATTTTAGTGTCAACACACGGCCAAGGTTCTTTTTGGTGTTGTATTTCGGTTTTAGCAAGGGTGAAGGTTGTGATGAATGTCAAGAACTCAACAATAACTTTGTCAAGAGCAACAAAAACACCAACAACATCCAACCAAGACTATAACAACAAGTCCACACGTCCAAGAACAACAACTTCAACACACGGCCATGGTCTTGTTCACAACAACAACATCAATTTTTTTAAAGCTCAAATCTAGATCGACTCAAAGTGTTAATGGACAAGAATACTAACACTTGAAACAACACAAGCAAAATAAATCCTAGACCTAGACGCACAACATTCGGCCAAGATACAACAACAACAAGTTCAACTTCTCGGCCAAAATCTCAAGCTCAAGAACACGTCTTTCTTTTTTATTTTTTATTTTTTATTTTCTTAGCAAGAAAGCCCAAGATTGGTATTGTAAGAACAAAACCAAAGATGGATCTGATACCAAATGATACAAGAAAACCAAGGAACACACGGAATTGGCTCAAAATAGTCCAAACACACTTCAAAAATAGTCCACTAATTCAAAGAATCGAGGACCCTTTTGAAGACCACTCTCGGATTCAAGAATGAAATACAAGAAGGACAATATAACTAGGTGTTTGACACCTTTTGCAGCCAATAACAAACTAAGTTAACAACACAATATGAAACAACAATAAGAACAACAACAACAACAACAACAACAACAAAAATGGCTTCACAATACAAGATACAAAATGGATACAAGATCACAAAAGAAAAAGGATAGATCGATAGACCACATGAAGGTATAACGTTAAGAACCAAAGAATGGTAACTCTTGGACCCTTAACACTACACACAATAATAAACCTATCTCTTACAAAGACACAAGATCAGAATCCACCTCCCAAGCATTAATGTTTCCAAGAAAATGCAACAACAAAAGAAAATCCACCCTATTGTTGTATCCTAGTTTCGGTTTTGGATGCCTCAAGGAAAGAGGACTTGTGTTTCTTTGTCTTGTAAGACTTACAATTTCATTCATAAACTAAACTAAAACCCCTACAATGTTCCTTTTATAGCTATAACAAAATATAAGTTAAAATGACCAAAAGGCCCTTCAAAGTGGGCACCCATCTAGTGTAATTTATGGGCTGATTTGGATGTATTTTGGGCCTCTTTTACACTTCAATTGCACGTACCAAGGCTCGGGTCCAACACGCACTCTCCTAAGTCCATATCCGTGATTATTCCCGTATCAATTTTGATCAAAGTATCTAAAATTATTTGTTTAAATTTGTTATAGATCTCACAATCAAATGGGTGTGACATTGAAAGTGAAGAATGAAAGCAATTTAGTCTGAAATGCAATTTAATTTATAAAATGATATGTTTATATTTTTTAACATCACATGTGAAAAATTCATGACAATCACTTGATGGGGGACCTTCTATGAGAACTTAAAGAATGTATGGGAGGAAGACTTCAAGTCCATCAAAATGCTTAAGTAGTTATTTGGATAAGCATTTTCTTGTATGAGTTCAATATCTCTTTTTTTCTTGAATTTATTCTAGTAATTAATTATCTTTCAATTGCTAGATTTCCTTTCTTTCTTCTATATCTTTTCTCTCTTCCTTTTTATGTCGTAATCATAGTATCGCATCTTATGTTGTATCTTGTTTTACGTCACGATGTTGTGTAAGCGTTCCTATTGTTTCAAAAGTGATAGGTAGTAATATTTATTGGCCCTCTAACATAAAATTATTTTTGGTATTGCGTGCATGAGCAATTGCTTCTGTTCCAACTGATTATTACTACATGTTGCAATTTCAAAATGTCTATTCGATTTAAGCAATCTTCCTCTCGTTTCCATACAAATGTCGATAATCACTCAAATCAAAGAAGAGAGAGTAAGTTGATTCTTCCGAAGAACGGGAGGGAAGTGAATCACTATGTAGGAACGTAGTTCGGAAAAGAAACAACTTCGACGAAAAGAATTAGGGTGCTCAATGCTTCTCCACACTCAATGAGATGCCAACCTCAAGATGATTTACTCAAAATAACACAAGGTTCCGAGACAAAACTTAACATGAGTCTCTATTAAGAATGGTCGGAGGATATAGCTTACGATCAAAAGGTTCAAATAAAATTTCAGCCCTAAGATGAACCAACTAATTTACAAATAATACAATCGAGGTAGTGGTAAAAATGTAACAACAGTTGACCAATATTGAAAGTGTAAAATATCCAGTTTGGTGTTTGTTTATAATAATTGATTAAAACATAAAATTCTTATCTACAATTCTCAAAAGAAAAACAAATCGGGTTAAATTATAAGGATATTTGCTCATCTTCCAAAATAATTTTCAAAAATGTAGGAATAGATTTTTCACGAAAAAAGGAGTCTGGAAAACGGACGGATAACATTTTTGGAAAGTCAGAGTAACATAGCAACACATACTTAGAAAAAACTTCATAAAGCTACAACTTTTATACATATCCAATAAGCGAGAACATGCAATACAAAAGCATGCCAATTTGTAAAACACATACATATGCCAAGCAAAAGAGCACTTGCCTATAGTTTTATAAGATGCCTTTTACATCTTTTATTGTCAAAGACACATGCATTTACAAAGGCAAATCAATTATCATTGAGAGTTAGATACAAGTCAAAATTTACAAACAGTGCCAAAAGCATTTCACCATTATGTAAATAACGGCATCCTCTGTTCTGTACTTGCTGGCCAAAGTTACCTGATATTAGTGGTGGAGCCAGAATTTCTATTAAGGGGTTAAAAAAACAACTAAGCACATTAACAAAACCTAAAAAATAAGCGGGTTAGATCAGATATAAGCAGGCCAGAATTGATTTGAGCGAGCTAGACAAAGTTCAACTCTACCTTAACATGAACAATAAATTGGGGAGGTTAAACTTCTTTATTTTGACCGTGCGTTCAGACATACAATCTTCAAACTTTTTTAAAATAATTTACATATTTAGAAACTAGAGAAAATTGAAGGAAAAATGTCTTTTAAGTCTTGAATGAAGGATTGATGACATTGACCAACTTAAAGGGTTAAACATCATTACGAAACTTAATTAAGTTAATTATGGACTTGATTAATATTTTTAAAACTTTCTAATCTTTTTAAAAATACAATTCAACCCACACCCCCCTTCAATCCAAATTAACCATCTCTCTCCTCTCTCTCTTGACAGCTTCTCTCAACTCTCTTCCAACCAACAGTTCTGCAAAATTCTCCCTTCAATCCCCGGCGACTTCAACTTCTGGCGACAAATAGTCGAGCGAGTTCCCTTTCGACTTTCAACTGTCAATCGACGTGAAGACTTCTCCGGCGACAACAACTTTGAGTTCTTCATCGTCTCATTTTTTTCACAGGTAAAAAATTATAAAGGAACAGAGGAACTTGAGCCAACTACTCTTCTAGTACTGGTTAACAATTTCAATATTTCTAGCTTAAATTTGAAATATGGACTAAATAAAACCCTAATTTCTGGCATTTCTTCTTCTTGTAGTCGAACTGTTGATTCGGATTTGTTGGTAATTTTTGGTCACAGTTGATGTTCTTAGTGTGTGTGTGTGAGATGTGTTGGTATTGCTGGGTTGATTTGTTGTTTGTCTTGTTAAAATGGTGTTACAACAGATAAAATATCTGATGTAACAGATAAAACATCTGACGTGATAAATGAAAACATCTGATCTGGTGCAATAGATGAACAATCTAACAAATCATTCATCTGTTGCAAAAGACGATTCTTCTGTTTGAAAGAAATTTAAACAATATTGATCCAACAGATGACTCATTTTGCAACAGATGAGTGATCTGTTTTATTATTTCCAATGGATTACTCATCCATTGCAACAGGTTGGTTATATATTGCAACAGATAACCTTCCCGATGCAACAGATGAGTGGTCTATTTTTACTGTTTCCAATGAATTACTCATCCGTTGCAACAGGTTTGTTATATATTGCAACAGATAAACTACCTGGAGCAATAGATTAGTGATCTATTTTTATGATTTCAACGGTTTACTCATCTGTTGCAACGGTTGGTTATGTATTGCATCAAATAAATTACCTGGTGCAACAGATTAGTGATCTATTTTTATGGTTTCCAAGGAATTACTCATCTGTTGCAATATGTTGGTTATATGTTGCAAAGATAAACTACCTAGTGCACCAGATTTGTGATTTGTTTTATGGTTTTCAATGGATTACTCACCCGTTACAATAGGTTGGTTATATGTTGCAATAAATAAACTACCTGGTGCAACAGATTAGTGATTTGTTTTTACCGTTTCCAATGAATTACTCATCCTTGCAACAGGTTGATTATATGTTGCAATAGATAACCTTCCTAGTGTAACAGATGAGTGATCTGTTTTTACTGTTTCCAATGGATTACTCATTCATTGCAATTGGTTATATGTTGCAATAGATAAACTACCTTGTGCAACAGATTAGTGATCTACTTTTATGGTTTCCAATGGTTTACTCATCCGTTGCAACGGTTGGTTATATGTTGCATCAGATAAAATACTCGGTGCAACGAATTAGTAATCTGTTTTTATTGTTTCCAACAGTTTACTCATTCGTTGCAACAGGTCGGTTATATATTGCAACAGATAATATACCTAGTGCAATAGATATGTGGTCTGTTAAAATTATTATTTTATCATTGTGCATGTTAGATTTACTGTTATCCCTTTTTAATGATGCAATAAACAATTATAATCTATTCTATGTTCCTTTTAATTTAAGATAATATGGCTCTCAAAAGAAAAAAAACCGAATCAAGTTCAAGCAAAGGAACAAGTGCAGCAGCTCGGCTACACCCACCACTCTATGAGCTTGCTTTACAAACGTTATCTCAATCAGGAGCAGAAGATAATCAACAAGGGGAGGAGGAATGTTTCAAAAGAGATGATTCAAATGCTAATAGCCCTTCTTTCGAAGAGTTGGTCAAAACCTTCAGCATTGATTGTTATCCTGTGAGAATGCAGTGCGATGGTGCCACAAATTTAACAGGTGATTTCGTGGTTAAGTCAGTCATGGAAAAATCTTTCGACGCCTTCAGAAAAATACTTCAAGAATAAAAATTGGATGCTTATTTCAAGGAAAGCTGCTTTGGGCAATATCTTGATTTGTCGGAGGACAACAATGCTCGTTTCTAGATGAAAATGGTATACGATCTTCTCAAGCGTAGGTTTATGTATGAAAACAAAGATAAGATGGATGAGATATGAATAAATTACTGTGGCATGCCTGTTTGTTTTGGATGGAAGGAGTTTGCATAGTTACTCGACTAAAATGTTATCCTCCTTCTCCATCTGAAGTTATACCTACTTTGACCTAAAAAAAAGCACCCCACACACCCAAAAAAGACAAAGGCAAGTCGATTGATCATGATGACCTGGTGTTCATTATTAGTCCAAGCGTCAAAAATTAAAATTTGATAGAAGCGTTGAAAGGTAAAGGACTTTTAAAGAAGCACAAGCAATCATTGTGCTTGGTTTGGGTTGTACATAATATTCTTTGGGCGAGAGACGTTAACAACAATATAAGCCTCAGTTTAATAAATCTCTCGGAGGATCTTGAGGCATTTAACAACTATCCTTGGGGTCATGAGAGCTTCAAAATGACTGTCAAATATTTGTTGACATCGTTAACGCCAAAGACATTCAACTTATATGGCTTTCCATGGGCCTTCATGGTAAATATTTCTTTTATCATGATATGATTCATTTTTTTATTTAATAATTCTTTTAATTATTGGCATTATGTTATAGGCTTGGGCATTTGAAGCCATTCCTTATTTGAGACAACAAGTGAACTACCAGAAAGAAGTTTCTTGTCCAAGAATCCTGAGATGGTTTTCAGCCAAAACTGATAAAAATACAAAATTTCTTGATCTGTTCAATCCCCCGAAGGAAGCAGTAAGTCCAATTCTAATCAAATTTTTATTTTAATTAATGATTATTTTAAATGATTTCATCATCATTCTAATATATGTACTGATTTATTTTAGATTGTCCATCCGTGGCTTGTTCTGACCAATTAAGAGTTGAAGATGTCATTTTTTTCTTACTTTACGGTTTGTGCAAATGTTATCGGACCCTACGATCATTGATGGAATAAAAATAGAATTGTTTGGAGCAACAACCATCACAAGAAAAATAATTTTGGAGGGCGGGCTTGTTGTTGATGATGATGGTAGTGGTAGTGGTGCTATTGTTAGGGTTAATGATGCTCCTCTTACAGTTTTTGAAACAACAAGCCGTTATGATTATGATCATACTGGTTATACAGATTTTTCTCCAGATTTTGCCATATCTAGCGAATGTTCTTCATGCAAATGTCAAGACTGCAAGGTAAAACATGATGGAGTGATTAATGTTATTAATGAACTAACTGCTTCTGTAAAGGAAATAACATTTAAGAGGGGTGTTATTCTATCAAAGAGGATTTCATATCCATACACTCCACTAGAGATCAAGGTGGCTAAGAGAAGAAGGAAAGATATTTCCAAGACATCATTAAGCATCAAAAAAAGAAAAATTGCAACCCCTCTGTCTTTGTCTTACACTATTGTTCAGTGCGCAAGGGCCACAGGAGAGCAACATGAGCTGAAGAAGGTGAATGTACATCATCTGTTCCAATAAATAGACACATATCCATTTCAACAGATGATACATCTGCTGAAAATTATCAAACAGATATCTACATATATTGCAATTATTGTTTAACCTGTTGCATCAGATGCATTATCTGTTGTAACAGATGAATTATCTGTTTAAAATTATCGTACTACTCTGATTTACCTGTTCAAATTTATCCCAACAGATGATTCATCTGTTGCAACAGATGGATAATCTGTTATATATCTATAATTAGCATTAACAAATCTAGCTTTTCAGGTGGATGTCACAGTACAAGCTACTACTGAAGAGTATAATATCACAGTTGATAATCCATTAAATGCTTCTAAAGAAGAAGAAAAAGTAGAGCCTATCAGTTCGGGAGAACGGAAGAATTACCTATTTGAAGGGTTCAACATCTCGGGCGAGGCTCCAAAAAAACTAACACAGTTGATTAATAACTATTCAGAATGGATTGCGGATGGGTTGTCAAAGCATCATGCCGGAAGGTACATAAATCAACTTTAAAGATATTGGTTTATACAATTCTTGTTGTAAGAACATGACATTAACACATATAAATCATCATGTAGAAAATAAAATGATGAACACTACAAAGTGAACGAATCGAGTATTGGTTTTGATATGTTCGACTTTATTGTTGCACATCCCAAAATGAAAAATTGGTTTTATTTGATGTGACAGCCCCAAACTTGCTGGAATGATGAGGTTTAAATGCCATACATATTACTATTAATTAATACTTTATTTAATTGCATCTGCGTATTAATTTTTTCATCACATAATCCAAAATGTTTGATAATATGTGTAGCACATCAATGTCATTTTTTACTACCTCCGAAAGAAGGTCAAGTTGCAAACACAAGAAAAATACAGATACACGACAGGCAATTGTTTGTACAAAGTTTACATTAATAATACGTACAATAGGTATTGTCAACAACAGCTGGAAGTATCCTGAAATGAGGAATGCTTAATCAACATCATCAAATGTTTTAGCATTCCAGTCGGCTTACCTTGGCATTTGGTCGATGAAGTGTACATCCCAATCAATTAATGAATTCCATTGGGTGTTGGCTATCGTCGTTCTAAAAGAGAGGCGCATCTGAGTTTATGACTCGATGTCGCAAAGAAGAAGTTCCAGGCCGTCGTCTGAGATACAAAAGCTGACCAAAATATTGCCTACTTACCTTGATATGAGTGATTTTTTGGATCAAAAGGTTCGTACTGATTGGTCAAAGATTGAAGCATATCGGGATAAAATGGGTAATCCATTTGATGTACAATATGTTGAAGGAATTGCTCAACAAATCATTGGTGGCCTATAAGTTTATGTGTCATGATTTAGTTTAATTTCACAAATTTCACAATGCTTGCATGAACTGTAAGATATGAATAATCTGCTTTTTTAAAAGGCAGGGATTGCGGTCTTTTTGTTGCCGCCTACGCCGAGTATTTAAATGATGGATTACAAGTACCAAATGATGGACTTGATGCCGGATTATTCCGCAAAAGATATGCTGCTCTTTTATGGAAATACGGAGAAGCAAAAGCTCAGAAGCCATACGCAAGCGATAATAAAGATCCACGATGACCAAAGCTGAATTATGTAGCATCGAATGAAGAACAACTTGTCCATATTGAGTAGATCTCTATAGCTTGAGTCCGTCAATGTAATAACCTATCTTCCTTGGTTTAAATTATTGATTTATTTGTAGAGTAGATCATTTGTACTCATAATGATTTTTTTACATTTCATTTATTTGTTGAGTTATTTCATGTAATTTTCGAAGGCTTCAATTTATTTTATGCTATCTATGAATATAATTTAATCCTTAGTTTTGAACATATTAATTGAAATAGAATACTAGATTCAAATATCGCAATAGATAATATATCCGTTGCAGCAGACGACATATCTTATCACATAGATTTAGACATATGTTGCAACATGTAAGTCATCTGCTAGAAATTATATAACAGGTCTTCCTACTTTTTTGATTTACTCCAACAGATTACCTATCAGTTGCAACATATAAATTATATGTTGCAACAGATTGTATATCTGTTGCAACAGACAGACTGGGAACATCTGCATAATGCAACAGATGACCAACCTATTCTAACAGATAATTAATCTGTCGCAATAGGTACTATATCTGTTACAATAGATATACAATCTGTTGCATTATAAAAATTTAACTTTCGCTAGACATGAAGGTTATTGCCACTACATGTAAAGTGAAGTGGCTTGAAATAAAAAATTATTATCGTGTTCGTCTCTGTCTTTGTACATATTATTCTTTATACACAGACTCCAATCATTTAGTTAAGTCATCTGCTGAAAATTATATAATAGGTCTTCCTACTTTTTTGATTTGGTCTAATAGATTACCTATCAGTTGCAACAGATAGATTATATATTGCAACAGATTGTATATCTGTTGCGACAAACATACTGGAAAACATCTGTATAATGCAACAAATGACCAACCTATTCCAACAGATAATCAATCTATCACAACAGGTATTATATCTATTACAACATATATAAAATCTGTTGCATTATAAAAATTCAACTTTCGCCATACATAAAAATTATTGCCACTACATGTAAAGTGAAGTGGCTTGAAATAAAAAATTATTATCGTGTTCGTTTCTGTCTTTGTGCATATTCTTCTTTATACACGAGCTCCAACAATTTAGTTAGTACCCCATAAACTCAGACTTCTTACAACTTTCCCACAACGGTGTCGCACATATCGATCATTTCTGTGCCGGTCATCAAACACTCAATGTATGCAGCGAGTACGGCCCACACGCTGCTCTGGTTCTATTTCTTTTGAGATGGATATTTTTATTTCAACCTTCAAAAATCCATGTTCCTTCGTCAAGACTTTCGTCGGCAAATGATCCATTAGCTTACTCTGCGTCAACAACTTGGGGAACAACTTCAAGAGTGGCTTCACATGAGTTACAAACGTGTCCTCGTTGAAGACAGGTAAGTTGTAGTCATAAACCTTAATCTTTCCTTCATAAAGTAGTATCTCAACAGCAAGAAAATGTTTGAATTCCACATTCATGACTTCAAGGATTCTTTTTGTCTTGGTCCAGATCTTGCCATGTGGATATGGCCTCTTCCCTTTAACATATTTAATCACGTCTTCATTCCATTCGAACGTAGAAACTAACTTTTCAAATCTTCGGACATTGGGACCAGCCTGCCTACGGATATCATCGTACCTATCCTTGAAATTATTGTAGAAGTTGAGGTTCATTTCCTATTGGCAGCATCATAAGAATCCGGGTATGCTAATTGCTTGCCTCTCATGAGGCAGAGAATTTCATCAACATATTATGGTATAAGAAGATAATTTTTAAATAGGTTAGTAATTGTAAAAAATAAAAACACAGTGAAAAGATTTTGTTGTAGAGGGTTCTCTGAATTAGTTCACAGATTACCCAGCTAACGTAACATATGCAACACATGTGTATTATGTTGCAACAGAATATCCAGCTGTTGTAACAGATTACACATCTGCTACGTAGCTTCTTTTTCATGGAGTATATTGGAAGGATAGGTTAGAAAAAGTAAACTTACATTGTCCACGTACCACACACACATATTTTTCATTCTCCTGAAGTCTTTGGTGTCAAATAAATGCATGGTGTATTCTTCTAGAGGTTTCGTCTCAACGTTTATGATCTCTTCCAGTTCCTTCTTCTCCTCATCACCAAGTGTCGCGTATATGTCCACCTTCTTCAGTAGCCCCTAAACTTCAACAACTCTTGGGGCGGAAGGAGTTGCAATTTTTGTTGTTTTTAAAACAGAGAGTATTTGTCTAATGTTTCTTGTCTTTCTCCTAACCGCCACTGTAGGAGTGTATGGCTCCCTCACCTTCTTGGATGGCATGACACCTCTCTTGGATTTCAACTTCTCGGTAGCTTCAGCAATAGCCTCTAGTTTTTCAAGGAGTTTATCCTCCCTGTCCTTGCATACTTTGCATTTGTAATAAGAACATGAGGGTGAAGAGGGGTGAGAGGGACCACTGTAAGGGTGGGAGGGACCGGTGTAGGGGTGAGAGAGAACTGTACAAAGAGTGTTTTCAAACGTATTTATTTTTTTCTGAGCACCAACATGCTAATAATCACGACTTACAGCAGAAGCATCAAGATGGCTACCACCATCACCAACAACTCTACCACCAACACCCCCAGAAGAAGCACCCAGATCTGCTGTAGTAGGTTGGCCGTGAAGAGCTTCAACATTAGGCTGACCTTGCCTAACTGCTCTTCTTATGGATGTTGCTCCGGCCAATTCCTTCTTTATTAACTCCACCGTTGGGTTTTCTTTTGTATCAACAAGACCTAGAGTAAGAAAAGAAGTCATCCCTAACTCATCAACAGTAGGCACGATCCAAGGATGCACAACCTGTAAAAAAAATGAGAGACATTTAAATCATATAATAATAATTTACATTTAGTTGGGTTACATGTTAACACATCCAACTTATGCAACAGACAATCTAGCTTCCGCAATATTTGATCTGTATGTCACAACCGATTGACAATATGCTGCATTAGATTACCCATCTATTGAATAATTTGCAGTAGATGGGTAATCTGTTGAGTCGGGTTTAGAGATCCAGAGAAAAAGATGGTTAATCTGCTGAAAAATATGGATCGTCTGTCGTAATAGATTACCCATCTGTTGCATCAGTTGCAGTTGATGGGTAATCTGTTGCAATGAACGACCCATCTTTCGCAACAGATGGCACATCTATTTCAATATCTTTCTTTGAGGCAAATTATTTTAGTTGAAAGAAGATGTACCGCATTATTCGGAGGGTTAAAGAGATCAACAACCTCTTTAATATTTTATTGTCATTTGCAGCCAACCACCTAAGGATCCTTGGATGAGAAACCTCATCCAGGTAAACCTTGAACTACTTTCGGAGGGGAGGAATGACTTCACACGCCCAAGCCTAAAAAATGTAAACAGAAAGCAAGCAAAAAAAGTCATAATAACTATATTCAATATAAATTAATGGATGAGTAAAAATAGTGATCAATTTTACCATGAAAACCCAAGGAAAGCTGTATAATGTGGTCATCTTTAGGGATTGCTTTGTCAGTAAATATTCGACGGTCAAGTAGTAGTTGTCATATCCCTAGGGATAATCATTAAATTTGTCAAAATCATTAGCAAGCGCCAACAAATCATCTTCTATGACTTTCCTCACGTCTCTTTCCAATAAAGCGGAATGGACAAACCAAACTAAGCATAATTTCTCCCTGTAGTGCTTTGGTATGTTTTTATCCTCGAAATCTGCCATCAAATCATCTGCTTTGTAGTTACTACGTCCAACAATGCCCAACAACCCATCTCTTTTTTCCTTGTATTTCTTGGACCTTTTGTGGGGTGTTTCCTTGATGAGAGGTTTTTCTGGACGATCGCATCTCAAGCCCGTCACTATGGCAAACTCTTTCAATCCAAAACAAACCGGCATACCATGGTAGTTGATCCAGATTTTATCCATTTTTTTTGCCCTCCTTCAAAACTTTATCATCCCCTGCATACTTGATCCTGTGTTTGAGAAGACCATATACCATGATCATTAGGAAATGAAGAGTGCGGTCCACAGGCAGCTCAAGAAAGTATGAAAACAACTCTTATTAAAAAATCCGTCTAGGTTTTCATTCTTCATAATACTCCTAAATTCATCAAAACGTTTCCCCAACTGACATTTAAGTACAAGATTACTAGTTACTTTGTCAGGGTTATCCATCGGCATCACAACTCAAAACTTGTCGATACTAATGATTTTGACAGGATAATGCTGGGATTTTGATATTACTTCACGCCCTATTGGCGAGAATGAGTTATCACTTTCCTCAGCTTAATTTTTTTCTGACTGAGATTGTTCAGGAAGTTCCTCCGAATCTATCTGTACTCTAACTTTTTTGTTGGGTGGTCAGAAGTTGATCCACTTTCAGTTTCTTTTCTTTTGGGAGACATCTTTTAATTACAAATAATAGAAAAAAAATACGTTACATTTGATGTCTGCATAATTTTTTTAAAAAAGGTAAGACAAATTTCAATAAATTATTCTACGCCACATTACAAAAAATTCTCCAACGGATAACCCATCAGATGGAACAGATGGGGAATCTGTTTGAAGACCTATTTAATATCTCCCAACAGGTCTTCCAGCAGTTGCAATAGATGGACCACCAACATCACAACCAATGCCACCAAGACTACCATTAATTCCACCAATACCATACCAAGACCACCGATACCACCACCAAAAACATAAATACCAACATCACCAACAACATCCACCAACAACACCACAAACACCATCCAACAATACCACGACAGTCAATAAAATACTGAGACAAAAACTAGGGTTTTCTCGGGTGTTTCCTACCTTTTTAGCATCAAAACACAAAATTGTTAACCCATTCTCGAAGATAATACAACTAAAAGTCTTCTTTTTCATCATTAACTAAAAATCTCTAATTTTTAGAATAAAAAATAAATGTAGAAATCTTCTCGAACTCTGATACCTGTGAAGATAGAGAAAATAACGGATACAAGCGAGAATAAAGTCAAAAATAACAACTATATGGTCGAAAATGGGAAGAAAATTGATCTATTTTGAAGGGTTGAGTAATATGTTGAGTAGTTATTTTCTGTATTGTTGAGAGAAAGAGAGAGAGAGAGAAGAGCGAGAACTTGAGATTTGAAATGAGGAAAAGTTTTTCCCATAAATGGATGATTCGTATGGGTTGATTTGTAATTTTGAAAAAGAATGACAAGTTTTGAAATTGTTAATTTGATCTGAATTGATCTTATTTAATTTTTAAAATTTCAAAAGATATAGTTTTTAAAATATTAAGTTAATGAGAACTTATTTCAACTCAGAGTGATTGATCGATAACTCAGGTCGGGATGAATGCAATACCAATACCATGTATTTGCAACGACTCAATTGAAGTTGTAATTGACCTTATGAGCTCATTTATCCCTAGTTCCACCTAAATCAATTTTGATACTATTAATCTTAACATTAAGTTAATGAGAACTCATTTCAACTCAGAGTGATCGATCGACGATTTGGGTCGAGATGAACGCAATACCAACACCATGTAATTGGAATGACTCAATTAAAGTTGTTAACCCTATGAACTCATTCATCCCTAGTTCCACCTAAATCAATTTAGGTACTATTAATCTTAACATAAAGTCAATGAGAACTTATTTAAACTCAGAGTGCTCGATCGACAACTTGGGTCGGGATGAACGCAATACCAACACCATACAACTGCAATGACTCAATTGAAGTTGTTGTTGAACCTATGAAATCATTCATCCCAAGTTCCAACTAAATCAATTTAGGTACTATTAATCTTAAAATTAAGTTAATGAGACCTCATTTCAACTCAGGGTGATCGATCGATGACTTGGGTCGGGATGAATGCAATACCAATACCACACAATTGCAACGACTCAATTGAAGTTATTATTAGCCCTATGAACTCATTCATCCCTAATTCCACGTAAATTAAATTAGGTATTATCTTCACATTAAGTTAATAAGAACTCATTTCAACTCAGAGTGATCGATCGATGACTCAAGTCGGGATGAACGCAATACCAACACCATGCAATTGAAATGACTCAATTGAAGTTGTTGTTGACCCTATGAACTCATTCATCCCTATTTCCACCTAAATCAGTTAAGGTTATATCTTAACATTAATTTAATGAGAACACATTTCAACTCAGAGTGATCGATTGACGACTCGGGTCGGGATGAACGCAATACCAATACTATGCAATTGCAACGACTTAATTGAAGTTATAGTTGACCCTATGAGCTCATTGATCCCTATTTCCACCTAAATCAATTTAGGTACTATCTTAAAATTAAGCTAATGAGAACTCATTTCAACTCAGAGTGATCGATCGACGACTCGGGTCGGGATGAACTCAATACAACACCATGCAATTGCAACGACTCAATTGAAGTTGTTGTTGACCCTATGAGCTCATTCATCCCTAGTTACACCTAAATAAATTTAGGTACTATCTTAACATTAAGTTAATGAGAACTCATTTCAACTGAGAGTGATAGATCGATGACTCAGGTCGGGATAAACGTAATACCAACACCATGCAATTGCAAAGACTCAATTGAAGTTGTTGTTGACCCTATGAACTCATTCATCCCTAGTTCTACCTAAATCAATTAAGGTTCTATCTTAACATTAAGTTAATGAGAACTCATTCATCCCTAGTTCCACCTAAATCAATTAGGTACTAGCTTAACATTAAGTTAATGAGAATCTTTTCAACTCAGAGTGATCGATCGACGACTCGGGTCGGGATGAACGCAATACCAACACCATGCAATTGCAAAGACTCAATTAAAGTTGTAGTTGACCCTACGAACTTATTCATTCATTCCTAGTTCCACCTAAATCAATTACAATGAAATCTGTTGCAACAAACAACTAAGCTATTGGAAATTTCTAACAGATATTCATATCTGTTGCAATAGATGACATATCTAATTTAATTATCACATAGACATTTGCATCTGTTGTGACAGATGACTTAGCTATTGGAAATTTTCAAACAGATATTGATATTTGTTGTAACAGATGACATATCCGATTTAATTATCAAATGGACATTTGCATCTATCGTCACAGATGACTGAGCTGTTGGGATATTTAAACAAATATTGATATCTGTTGTAACATATGACATATTTGATTTAATTATCAAATGGACATTTACATTTATGGGTTGTTGGGATTTTTAAATAGATATTTGTATCTGTTGTAACAGATGACTGTGTTGTTGTCATTTTTAAACAGATATTGCTATCTGTTGCAACAGATGACATATCTATTTGAAAATTTTTTTATCTTTTAATTTTAAAGCAAGCTTCTGACCAAGTAGATAAAGTAGTACTATAAAATGCAGTAACAAATATTTCTTGGATAACTCAAAAATGAGTTCATTGAGTAGTCTTATCTTGTCTTTTCAATGTCATTAGTCTTCCTCATGCACCTCAAATTATTAATGAATATTAATTATATTAATTAATTAATATTGAAACTTACATCTACGTACATAATACATCTAGAATTATCTCATCTCTCCTTCAGTTTCAGCCCTAAATTTCTTTTATTCATCTCTCATCTTTTTCTATCTCTCATCTTTAGGGTTATCACAACTTATTTTCTCTCTTTTATCTTCTCTTTCTCATAAAAATCCTTTTGGATCTAAACCAATCCATATCTTTCCTTGACTAAAATTGTTGTTTTGTTCCCCTTTTGACATTAAGGTATGGTTCACTATTGCTCTTTCATTCTCATCTTCTTCTTTGCAAGTTATTTACATCTATTTTTTTATTTAATTACCATTTACTCATATTATATTTATTTAAAAAAATTGAAGGAACTTTTAAGTGTTGAATAAATAAACCGAGAATTTTTATTATAATATGCGAAAAAAGTCATCTGTTGGAAGAAGTTTAAAAGCCTTGTTGGCAGTATCATTTTTTATATGTATTTTATTTGTTTCTTTGTTGTTGATGTTGTTATTGATGTTGTTGGTGGGGTTGGAGTTGTTGGAACTTGTGGTGTGGTGTTGTTGATAGTGTTGGAACAAAGGATGTTGCTTCCTTGTTGTTGATGATGTTGGAACAAATATTGTTGTTTCTTTGTTGTTGATATTTTTTATTTGTTGTTTCTTTGTACTTTATGTTGTTGTTGATGTTGCAACAAAAAGAGCAATTATTGGAACAAATCAAACCACCAGCAAGGCTGATTTGATGTATTCTAACAAACTCCATATCTATTGCAACAAACTCCACATCTGTTGCATCAGACTCCATATCTATTGCAACAGACTCCATATCTGATGCAACAAACTCAACATCTGTTGCAACAGATGGATAATGTTCTTTCTATGACATCAATTTTTTTCCTCTTCTTTGTAGATATAAGGAACTAAAAGTTGATAAACTTTTGCCCGACCATCACAAGAGACTACAGTGAAGATGGGTCCGGAGGAATAAGCTACATGCAGATGGAACCACTTCATATGTGGAGGTATGTATTACTGATAATGTTATCATGAAAACACATATAGAGTACATTGATTTTGTGAATGTTGTTTTTACAGATTAGTCATTGATCATTCAAACAAGATATCTACAATTTTACAGTTAAGTTTGTTAGGTCCGAAATGATAAGGCTGAGGGACCATGAATATTGTTCTGATACCTTGTTAAGATTTAATGTCGGTTGTTGCTCATGTTTATGTGTCAAGCATTGTGAAGGGATCTAATTTTGGTGTCATTGTAAAGACATTCAATAGCGATTGGACTAACTTTTAGGGTGCATTGGACTCTGAGGCCTTCGAAGCCTAGCACTGCATCTAACAAGAATGGAAAATCAATATAGTTATTGCTCTTGCCCAAATTTATATGGTTGGGTTGCTCGGAGTGTTGATTATATGCCAGAAGGTGCAGTAGGAGAATGCCTTCGAGGGAAAATGGGTGGTTGATGAAAGACTATATCATCTGAGAGTTAATTGAAGAGTATACGTAGGATAGAAAGTAACTTCTAGCGAATCTGGTCGATGAAATTATCTTAAAACATGAGAAATTTGTAACAAGTGCAAATATGAAATTGTATCCGGTAATGAAAAATCCATCTGTTGTTTCTCTTAAGAGAAAAATAGTGCAGATGTCACTTTGCTAGAGAGCTGCGACTAGGTAGCATGGTCGGGATTATCACCTAGATAGAAAATAGTAGAAGACCAAGAAAGCAGCCTTACGGGCATTGAGGGTTAAAATGATGTACAGTAAGTGTAGAAAACTTGCGCCAATAGCAACTGCAGTTAAAGTAAGGAATCTAAGTGAAGGCGGAAATTTCTAAATTTTAAATTGCATCACATGCCTTCTTGTTTGTGGTCTCGATTAGGTCCACTACTGTTGATCTGATCGGAACCACAAACAAGATTAAAAGACAGTTTGAGTGTCATTACTTCCTTAGCAATATGGTTATAATTGATTATGTTTTCTAGCCTTAGCATGCTTTCAACATATCTTGGAGAAGACCAGAGGCTTGCTGTAGTACGTGAATTTCAATAATTTTTAAGTTTTCCTCTAGCTTGCTGATTTGGTATTCAAGCTTGTCGTTTCCGTCTTTGAATTTGGTATAAAGTTCCTGATCTTTTGTGAGCTCGATCAGGAACACCATCTTCAAAGTTGTGGCATTCTAGAAGACCTTCAAAACATTTTCTTCAAAAGAATTAAAGGATGCATGTAGGGTCGCTGTGTATGTTTTTAGGTCAAAATATATTGATGCACACTCAAGATGTGGTCCCAACCATTGAATAGATCACTTCTATCGAGCGTTGCTCAATGCATCTTTCTCAACCAACCTTCAAGGAATTTGATAAATTAATAAGCAAAGAGTTACATAACATTTGATCTAAACCGACTCTACCAAGCCTATCAAATGTTACATAACTTCAGGCTCATTACCTTATCAAAAAACTTTGCTCGATTTAGTGCACAAATCAAACGAGCTCAATCTCTCAACCTTTCTGTTGATCGTTCTTTTCTCCCATATAAAGGACAAGATATCCGTCAGGCAAAAGTCTATACCATCGCCAAAAATTTTTGCGAGAGCAAAAGTCTTCAAAAGGCATCAATAGTAATCTCTCAATATCAAGTGATATTGAGAGATTCCTAGTCATGCCTTCCCAAGACTTTCGCTACAGCAAGAATTTCTATTGATGACAAGATATCTGCCATGCAAAAGTCTACACCGTCAGCATAAATTCTTGGTAGAGCAAAAGTCTTCAAAAGGCATTATTAATAATATTTCAATATCAAGGAAGTCTTATACGAAATTATTCAGAAGACATTCGAAAATAAGGAAGTTTTCAGCAATGACTACACATAAATACCATAAACAACCTCATTAGATTCTCTCCTCGTTAAAAAAAAAAGGCAAAAATATTTTTATTTGCATTCATATGTTATTTATTTAACAAACCAAACAAAGATGAACTAAATCTAGCATTAGTTCATCTTTGAATGCTAGATTTAGTTTAACTTTGTTTGGTTGTTAAACAAATCAAGTGTGAATGCAAATGAAAATATTTCTGCCTTTTCTTTTGAACGAGGAGTGAATCTAGTGAGGTTGTTGATGGTAATTATGTGTAGTTATTGCTGAAAACTTTCTTATTTTTGAATGTCTTCTGAAGACTTTCGTATAAGACTTCCTTGATATTGAGAGATTACTAATAATGCCTTCTGAAGACTTTCGCTCTATCAAGATTTCTGCTGACGGTGTAAACTTTTGCATGGCAGATATCTTGTCATCAGCAGAAATTTATGCTGTAGCGAAAGTCTTGGGAAGGCATGACTAGGAATCTCTTAATATCACTTGATATTAAGAGATTATTGTTGATGCCTTTTGAAGACTTGCGCCCTGGCAAGCATTTCTGGTGACAGTGTAGACTTTTGCATGATAGATATCTTGTCATCTATATTGGAGAAGAGCGATCAGCAGAAAGACAGAGAGATTGAGCTCGTTTGATTTGTCCACTAACTCGAGCAAAGTTTTTTGATAGGGTAATGAGCCTGGAGTTACGTAACGTTTGATAGGCTTGGTAAAGTCGAGTTAGATCAAACGTTATGTAACTCTTTGCTTATTAATTTATCAAATCCTTTGAATGTTGGTTTAGCAAGCTGAATTGAGCAACTCTCAATTAAAGTGAGCTATTCAACGGTTGGGACCACATCTTGAGTTTGCATCAATACATTTTGACCTAAAAAAAACACAACGACTGTATCCTTTAAGGTTTCTGAAGAAAGTGTTCAGAAGGCCTTCTTCAATGCCACAATTTTGAGAGAGAAACTGTTCCTGATCGAGGTCACAAGAGACCAGGAACTCTATACCAACTTCAAAGACGGCAACGACAAACTTGAATACCGAATCGACAAGCTAGAGGCAAGCTTAAAAATTATCAGGATTCACATACTAAGCAAGCCTCTGATCTTCTCCAAGGAATGTCCAAAGCATGCTAAGGAAAGAAAACAAAATCAGTTAATCCATATTGCTAAGGAAGTAATGACAATCAACCTGTCTTTCAATCTCGTTTGTGGTTCCGATCAAGTCAACAACAGTGGACCTAATCGAAACCATAAACAAGCAGGCATTAGATGCAATTTAAAATTTAGAAATTGTTGCCTTCACTTAGATTCCTTACTTTAACTACAGTTGTTGTTGGCGCAAGTTTTCCAGACTTACTGTACATCGTTTCAACCCTCGATGTCCGTAAGGCTGCTTTCTTGGTCTTCTGCTATTTTCTATCTAGGTGATAATCCCGACCACGCTACCTAGTCGCAGCTTCCTAGCAAAGTGTCCATTTGCATTATTTTTCTTTCAGAGAGACAACAGACAGATTTACATTAGCGGATACACTTTCATATTTTCCCTTGATTCATATTTCTTATGTTTTAAGATAATTTCATTAGCCATATTCGCTAGAATTTACTTTCTACCCTATGTCTCTTCTTCAATTAGATCTCAAATGATATAGTCTTTCATCAAATCACTTTTTCCTTACAGGCATTCTTATTTGGCTTCTTCTGGTGTATAATCATCTTCTCGATTAACCCTTCCATATAAATTTGGTCCAAGGAAATTTCTATTGTTTTTTCGTTCTTGTTTGATATGGTGCGAGGCTTCGAAGGCCTTCTCAGAGTCCAATGCACACTTAAAGTTAAGTCCAGTCGCTATTGGATCTCTGCAACGACACCTAATATCGATCCTTTCTCAAAACTTGACACGCATAAACATAAACAACAACCAACAGTAATTCATAATAAGATATCTGCACCATCTTCATGGGCCCCTCAACCTTATCAATTCGAACCCATCAAACTTAATTGTACAATGTAGGATCTTGTTTGAATGATCAGTGCCTAATCGATTAAAAACTGCATTCACAAAAATATTGTACTTTGTGTGTGTTGTCCCGATGACCTTATCAGTAATACTTAACTCTAACACATGATAGTGGATCCATCCATCTGCACACACCTTATTCTTCCTAGCCTATCTATGGCATAAATTGAATAAACATATGGCTAGCAAGTTGCAACAGATGCTACATCTGTTTAAGTTGTGAAACAATTGTAGATATCTGTTATGACAAATGATCAATCTGTTGCAACATATGACATATCTGTTGGAAAAGCAAACAGATATATCCATCTGTTGCAACAGACTTTCAATATGTTGTAAGTTATCTGATAGATGGAATATATTTTACAACAGTTAGATTTATTTTAAAGAATTTTTTTTTCTTTTTGAAATACAATAAAAGATAAAATGTTGTATTTAGATCCGTTTTTTAATTTACATATTCGAAAAGTCACCAATTTTATTTAATTAAGGGATATGAACAGTCGTGGCTTTTTGTTTGACTAACCCCTTCTAATTCAATCATTTCTAAATAGGTCCCTCCGGCCTCCTTACTCACTCTCACTCGTTCTACTACACTTACAATACAAATATGATTGATCCAAATTCGTACAAGAAGATTCATATCGAGCCCTTGCAGGAACTTCAAAGGCAGTTTGATGAACTCCAGAGGGATTTGACCGACTTCCGAGCAAAGCTGATGATGGACCTGCTGTTGCCGGATGAAAATTATCCGATTGACAATAATAATAGTAATGATAATAATAATAGTAGTAATAATTAGATTATGTTTTTTCTTTTAGCATATGTATTATTTTTCTCCTTTTGTATATCGGATCTACCTATAGAATTCAAAAATCTATGTTTTGGTGGTCGACTTTGAATTTTTAATTCTTATTTAGTATTTAATTATCATTCTGTTTGTTCCTTATTCTCAACATGTCGACGGTTGGTGGTAGAAATTGAGCATTTGTGGCAACAGAGTTAATCTGATGCGACTGATTAATCATATGTTGCAACAGACGGTTATTAATAAAAAGAGGTTATTGTTATTGAGAGGGGGATGAAGTGAAAAGACATAACTTTTCGATTATTTAATATAAAAAATGGTTCGTAAATAAATAATAAGGAAATAAATGATAAACACAATTTATAATTGTAAAAGAACGGTTATTTAATTTTAATAACTAATAGTGACTTTTTACCATTTTTGTTTTTAAATTTATTTTCTAAAATTATTTATATATTATATAATAAAAAAAAGACCACAATATTGGATTAATTAATTAACTTATATGATGATTGTATGATTGTTAAGAAAAAAGTCACGACTGTTCACCTTTTCTTAACAATCATCATATAAGTTAATTAATTAATTCAATATTTTAATTTTTTTATTATATAATAAATAAATAATTTTAAAAAATAAATTTAAAAACAAAAATGGTGAAAAATCACGATCAATTATTAAAATAAAAGTGACTTTTTGTCTAAAACACATTCAACAATGTTGCTGATGCATCAAATTCCCCATCTGTTGCGACTGATGTATCAGCTGTTAGAAGAAATAAAAAAAACTATTAAAACAAATCGTCCATTTGTTGCAACGGATGGTATATCTGTTGCAGCTGATGGTTTATCTGATTCAATAGATATACAATTTGTTGCTAGAACTCAATAAAAATGATTATTAATTTATTAAAGAAACAGTTATTGAAAGGTGTTTTTTTAATTTATATAATAAAAAGTCAACAAATTTGAATTAATGATATGATGATAATTTTTTTTAAAAGATAGATTATATGTTGTAACAGATAGATTATCTGATGCAACAGGTTCTCCATTTGTTGCAACAGATGGTATATCTGTTATCACAGATGAGTTATCTGATGCAACAGATATAGAATCTGTTGTCACAACTCAATAAAAATGGTTCTTGAAAAGAATTAATTAATAATAATAATCTGAAAAGTCATGACTTATCACAATATTTCTTAATTTAATTAAAGTCATAACATTTTACAGTAATAAAAAATGTAATTTAAAAATGGAGGTGAACAATTAGATTAAATGTTGCAACAGATAGATTATCTAATGCAACTGGTTCTCTATTTATTGCAACAGATGGTATATATGTTGTCACAGATGAATTATCTGATGCAACCGATATAGAATCTGTTGTCACAACTCAATAAAAACGGTTCTTGAAAAGAACTAATTAATAATAATAATTTGAAAAGTCATGACTTATCACAATATTTTTTAATTTAATTAAAGTCATAACTTTTCGCAGTAATAAAAAATGTAACTAATAAATGGAGGTGCACAGTCACGCATTTTTGCCACTCATTCAAATTCAATCCTCTATAAATAGGTCCCTCCTTACTCATTCGTTCATTCAACTACACTCTATTTATTTATTGCATCTTGTCTTTCATATTACACCTTCCATCACTTTCTCTCCCTGACTCAGGTAAGTTTTTTTTTCTTGTCAATTTGTAGTATACTTTGTATTACATTCGAATATTTTTTTCTTTACTTTTAATTTTACGTTTTTTGCCAATTCATATATGTTCTAGATGAAGGGAGCCTTGGAGTAACTGGTAAAGTTGCTGCCATGTGACTAGGAGGTCACGGGTTCAAGCCTTGGAAACAGCCTCTGGCAGAAATACAAGGTAAGGCTGCATACGACACCCTTGTGGTGGGGCCCTTCCCCGGACACCGTGCATAGCGGTAGCTTTAGTGCACCGGGCTGCCTTTTTATATGTGTTCTAGATATGACTGATCCAGTGTGGGACATGGCTATTCTACAAGACACCATGAAAGAACTTCGAATACAGATTCATGACCTGCAATGGGAACTGGGAGCAGTTAGAACAAGGATGCTCCGTGAGATCCGACGGCTGAGGAGGGCCTTGCTGCTACCTGTGGAAGATTGGCTGACTGGCAAAAACAACAACAACAACAACAATAATAATAATAATAATTAGATTATTTTTTTTCTTTTAGTTTCGTCTATGTATATGTATTTTTATTTGTTTAAGTTTAATAAAAAAATTATGTTTGATCAACTTTGATGTTTTAATTCATATTTAATTTTCATTATGTCTATTATCTTCTCAACAAACATTTCGACGATTAAACGCAAGGAATAATTTTGAATCCAGTAACAATAGCAAAATTTATTTGTTGGATTTGTAGTAGGGACTGATTTGTGTTGTTCCAAATAGATTAATCATTTGTTGCAACAGATAAGTAGTCTGATGCAACAGATAGCTAGTCTGTTTCAATAGATAACTAGTCTGTTGCACGGTTTTGACGTTTTAATTCGTACTCCCTCTGTCTCAAATTACCCGTCCCAAATTAAGATGACACATTGATTAAGAAAAATAATTAATAACATGCCTAGTTTACCATAATACATGTATTAAATGATGTTTATATTTTAATTTGAAGAAAAAATGATTAATGCAAAAGGTAAAACGTGAAATTTTTTGTATCTCTTCTTGATTAATGAAAAAAGACAAGTAAAATGAGACATCAAATTAAAAAATTTGGGACGGGTAATTTGAGGGGGAAGGAGTATTTAATTTTCATTCTGTCTATTATATTCTCAACAAACATGTCGATTGGACGTAAGAAATAATTTTGAAGCCAGTTTGCATAGGAAAAGTTGAAACATATTGGTTATCTATTGGGTTTGTGGCAGGGGCTGATTTGTGTTGTTCCAAACAGATTAATCATCTGTTGTAACAAATAATCAGTCTGATGCAACAGATAACTAGTCTGCTGCAACAAATAAATCTTCAGTTGCAACAGATTGCTCATCTGATGCACCAGATGAGTAATCTGATTAAATTGTGGGCACTTATGTTGAATTCATGATCGGGTTTTATCCATTGTTGAAAAAATAGTAGTAATTGTGTACCCAGATGACAAATTCGAATAAAAATCATAATTTTACTTACCAAAATCACCTATGAAGTAATGCCAAAGTGGAAAGTGATGTAGAAAACAAAATTTGACGTAAGAAATTGGTCAGATAGCAGCAGTAGCGATAACAACAGCAACAACTACAATGGTCGACAAGAAGAAGATGATGATAATGAAGTAGAAGATGATGATAATGAAGCAGAAGATAATGAATAACGCAGCAGCAACAATGAACAACAATAATCGTGAAGAGAGAACAATGGATGAGAACAGAGAGAAACACACCTTTTTTTCCCTCCATTTCCTGTTATATTAACTAACATTTAGATCAAAGTGTAAATTAAAAAACTTATGAGTTATTTTCAAACTTTCTCAACTCTTTTAATCCATAATAAAATAATTGTCACCTCCACTCAATAATTAAGACTTATGTCACCTACACCTCATTTTAAAACTTTTTTGTTACCTACAGCTCAAAGCTCCTAGAAACTACATAAAAAGTACCATAAGTTACCAGAAATGTACTTCACGTTTAAATTGTTTATACATTAACATGTTAAAACTAATACTAATTTTTCCTTACTTTTAAGGAGAAAAGATGTAAACTATTTTATGTAAGTCAAAATAGACAAACAACAAACAAAAGTAAGTAGTATAATTTTGTGAAAAAATAGAAAAAGAAGTCAATCATCAAATTAGTAACCATGAAAGTGAGAGAAGAGAAAACAAATGGGGATAGAACAAGCGAGAGAGAAGAGAAACAAAGGGGGCAGAACGTAAGAGAGCAAGAAAGTAAATTGGGATTTAATCCAAAAGCTAATTTAAAAGATTGAAAAAAACGATGTTATTCAGACTTGAAACCACACGGATTGAGAAATTTTGCCCCCTTTCACCACTTAACCAAGCTTTAGCCTTATGTCAAGGGGGTTTAGTACTTAACATATATACCGTAAATCCAAATTTTGATCCTATATATACACTGTAATTTTTCAACAAAGGGGATTCAGATGACCCCCTGGATTACATGTAGATCCGTCCATGCCTGGTACCTGTTGCTGGTAGGAGGTGACAGGTATCCCATGGAATTGGTCGAGGTACGCACAAGCTTGTCCAGACACCACGGTTATAAAAAAAAATGATGCCTCCTAGACACCAGTAAGGCCAACTTCAAGATGGAAATAGTACCTAGTGATCTTCAATGAGGCCTGGATGTTAAGGCTTATAAGAGAGTAGTACATAATCAGATTATCCACATTACCACATCTGCATATAAATTTTCAAGTGGTTAAACAAGCTCAAAGAAGAAATTGCATGAAGATGAAAATCCAAGAGTTATGCTAGTAGATCAAACCAGGGTGCCAAAAGATTGCTCTTAACTGTTGGGCTAACTTAGAGATGCATATTTTTTTGAAATCAACCAAGAGTTTGATTTTGGGTGTGTTTGGTATGAAGGAAAAGAAAATGTTTTTATGGAAAAGAAGTTAGTTTCTTACTTATTTTCTTATGTTTGGTTGGAGAATAAAAAATATTTTCTAGTGTTTCGTTGTTGAATGAAAAAGTATTAAAAAGTTTGAGTTATCTCTTTTTAAAAAATTAAAATAATAATATTTTTTTGGAGGGGCCACGACTAGTAGGGGATGGGGGTCAAGGTAGGGTGCAAGGGTGGGTTAAGAAAAATGATTTTTTTTTAAAAAATAAATTAATCTTTTTAAGGGGGGGGGGGGGGGGGGTATAAGGGGTCGGGTAAGGAGGGGAGGGGGAGGTAAGAAAAAAGTTTGATTTTTTTTAGGGGGGCGTAGTAAGGGGTGGGTGGTCGGGGTAAGAAAAAAGATTGAAATATTTTTTTAAAAAAATAAATATGTATTTTAGATGGGGTGGGGGGTGGGAGTGGTAGGGAATGGGTGTCGGGGTAGGGGTGAGTGATATTTTGAGAGTTGTATGAATATTTCAACTTGAGAATGAGGTTGAAAGAGAGTTTTGAAAAATGTTTTCCTTATTTTTTTTTTTTTAAAGGAAGTCATTTTCCTTAAATTTGAGGAAAATAAGTTAATTTAGAAAATATTTTTCAAAACATTTAAGCCAACCAAACATGAGAAAATCAAAAAATATTTTTCAGAAAATGTTTTCCGTCATACCAAACACACTCTTAACTGATAAACTAGAGATGCATATTATAAAAAGTAATCTTCAACTTGGCCGAGAGGATGATGAGGTTTAGAATCAAAGAAGATTCCGTTTTTGCTTGACAAAAGGTGATGCATTTATTTATTCTTGATAGCAAAATCGAGCAAACCAATAGGCGAGAGCTCCTTTTATGTAATAAGGAATAGATACAAATTTAAAAGTTTAGTTGTAGTACCTGATACACGTTGGTTGGAGGTGACAAGTATCCCTTGAACTTAGTCGAGGTGCGCGAAAGCTTAGCCCAGACACCACGATTTTCGAAAAACAAAGATTGAATTGCAATCCGCCTGTCTTAGTTGGATAATAAGTATAGCCTGAAAAAGACTAACAAATGAAATGATCGTGCGTAACCAGCAGCCAATTATCTATGATCAACTTCTTCAGGAAATGGTAAATTCTAGAAATGAATGCATTTGATGTACATGTACACCAATAAATACTGCAAATCACATGTAACTGAAATCTTAGACAGCTACATGATTATACATACTTGAAATAGGTGATCGGTGATGCCTTGAAATAAAAAATGTCAGTCATTCCACTACATCTCGTCTTGAACGCCACTTAGTTTCAGAATTTATAGCAGTTGTACGCCCAAAGGCATCCAAATAATCCTCTGTGACAACATATACCATGTGCAAAGGCACATAGTATATGCACACGATGTTGTCACAAAGGATTATTTGGATCCCCTAATGAATCCTTCAAGTAGTAGTGCACAACACGACGGGCCATCCCTTGCGAACAGATGTTCGTCCCACGATACAAATACATGATTATCTGTATCCATCCTGATGTCATAGAGAAACAGTTCGGATTAATTGAAAAGTACCTAGTTCTTAACACCCCCATCAAGAAACATAAACAATCATTTTGGAAAAACAATCCAAAGCATTCCCGAACAAGAAGTAACGGAAATACAAGAAACAACAGATAGTAATAGAATAACAGAATAAGCGAAGCACAAGGAACAACAAATAGTAAGAAATCAAAGGACAAGAAACTACAATGACAATAGTACAAATACTAATATGAACGGACAGCAAGAGTCTTGAGCAAACTAATCCTCCTGAGTTCTGTTACAAACATATGACCCGGTCAAATAAACAGAAACAATTGTAACTAGAAACTTCAGACGCAAAGAACAAATTTTTCTAACTATTAGCTCATAATGACCATATAAACAATGAAAAAACAGCATCAAACCACAAGCCCAAATGAAACACAGAAAGAATTTTGCTTAATCCAAAGATAAACTAACCTTGATGCAAGAATACGCTCACTACAACTCAGCTACAAAGAATAGATTCTTTTTTCCCAAGATTAGCAACCAAGGACCAAAATCAGAATGAAAAGTAACAATGAAACCCAAACCAATGTGAAAAACGAAATGGGGTTTCCTGATTTTCAAAGATTAGCCACGAACAAGAACAAAAACATACAACATTGAACCAGCATTGAGCAGATGCAGACATGAAGTGATCACACTTATAATAAATAGCTTAGGTTGGAAAAGGAAACAAGCAACCAAAAAAGAACCTAGAATTCAAGAAAAATAAGCTAAGCACGGAACTAGTAACTCACCCTTAAAATAGAAAAAGTTTGTGGCTTTATGGAGAAACAAAGTAGAAAGCAGTTGAGAAAAAAGCCAGAGAATGCTGAGTTGTTTGTTCTACAAGTGGTGATGGTTAGGGAAATGGAAAGAGTAAAGAGTAAAAGAACAAGAAAAGAAGGAGGAGAAAGGGAGAAAAAGCAAAAGGTTGAGCTTTGGGTTTTTGTATTACACAGTCCCGTGGGCATTTTGGTATTCCACAATCCCACCCTTTATTGCACTCAATTCTTTTTATCAGGAAGAGATTTATATAATCTAATACTTCAATGGAAAACATTTTAGATCATACCAAACACACCCTTATGGTAGTGGCAGGAAGAGAGATATTCGTCAAAAAAGTAAAGGCAATGTTGGCCTCTAAACTAATTTGTTGAGAGAAAGGAATTAGCTAGGTGAGCTGGCAATAGTTAGTTGTAACTAACTTAAAGTAATGATAGTGTAGTTGGCACAATAGGGTAGTTAGTTATACATTTTCCACATGTGTATATATCTTAGCTCTTAGCTGTAGACAGTTTTTCAGTAATGAGAATAAAATTTTCTCTTCCTTCAGTTCATCCTTTTCCATTATCTCTGTAGTTTTTAACATGGTATCAGAGCCAACAATGGCGATTCAAGTTGATTTCATTTCTTTCGATTAAATTCCTCTTTCTCCAGCCTCCGTTTCTCTGCTTGCCCAAGTTGTTCTCAAGTTCTCCATTTTTTTGGTTATATTCGTTATTTCTCCAGTTTTTTCTCAATCAACTTGGTGTTCATTTATTTTTCTCGATCTAATTGGTGTTTATTCATGGCAATTGATGAAAATTCCTCTTCTGCTGATGGTGTTAATGCTGTGGATCACGGCAAGCAACAAATTCTCGATCACCTGCAGTTTTCGATTCGTTTGATCCTCTGTTTTTACAATCATCCGATGTTCCTGTTGTTAATCTAGCTCACTGTATTCTCACTAGTATGGAGAACTATATCCTCTGGAGCAAATTGATGTGCATTGCTTTGCTTGGAAAGAACAAAATTGGTTTTGTGGATGGTACATGCAAAAAGGAGATGTATGAAGGTCAAATGGCATACCAGTGGGAGCGTGTGAATGTGATTGTGCTTTCCAAGATTATGAGCTCTGTTTCGAAGGATTTAGTGAATGGAATTGTGTATTCTTCCAATGCTCACAAAGTGTGGATGGACCTCAAGGAGCGTTTTGATAAGGTGAATGCTACCAAAATCTATCATGTGCACAGAGGAATTGCTACACTTGTTCAAGGTACATCTATTGTTTCTGCCTATTTCTCGAAATTGAGTGAGCTTTAGGAAGAATATGAATCCCTGGTACCTCCCCCACGTGTACATGTGATACATCTCGTGAATTCATTAGTAATTTGGAGTAGCAGAAACTTATGCAATTTTTAGGAAGGTTGAATGAACATTATAATCAGTCTAGAAGCCAAATCTTAATGATGACACCCACTCCTTCTATAAATCAAGCTTATTCTTGATTATTCATGAAGAAGGTCAACGTGCACACTTAAACACAAACTCATCAGTTTCACACTATGAAGAAGGTGAATCCTCAGCCTTGAATGTGTCTACTAGTTCACGAGGCATGGCTAGCTTGAAACAGAAAAACACACTGCCCTCTCACTTTGAGGAGGGGGACTTATCAGGCACACCGGCTGTTGTAGCAAACTTTACAAAGGCAACGCTACTCACAACTTGCGAATGAAGAGAAATTCTAGTGTTCAATGTGATTTTTGTCATCTCAGAGGACAAACTAAGGATCAGTGTTACAAGCTCATTGGATATCCATCTGACTTCAAATTCACCAGGAATAGGGAGAGAGAACAACATGGATTCATTAGGGGAAGTAACTATAATAGTACAGGTTTTAGAAGTGCACCAAATCAAAGAAATGGTGGCTATAGTGCTCATAGTGCTAATGCGAATTATAATGATGAATATGGGTACCAAGCTCCTGCAAATCAGTCTAGGCATCCGTCGTTCACAGCAGACCAATTTCAGAAGCTTCTTAATCTGATTGATAAAGAGAAATCTCCTGAGAATGTTGCTAATATGGAAGGTACAATTAACTGTTTCAGTTGGTTTTAAGACTAATCTCTGGGTTGTTGATACAGGAGCATCAAATCACATGGTTTCATCCATGGATCTGTTGTCATCTAAGTTTCCACTCTCACCTTCTGATAAACATCACGTTCATTTACCGAATGGTGATTCAGCTAGAATCACTTGGCAAAGATCAACTCCTTCAGGATGTTCTCTACATCCCATTCTTCAAATTCAATATACTATCAGTCTCCAAACTCACAAAAGACTTCCATTGTTTTGTCTCATTTTATCCTGATTTTCTTCTTCTTCAGGACCTTTACACTGGCAAGGTGAAGGGGATTGGTAAGGAAAATGATAGCCTCTATCTTCTCTATACCAAATCACCATCACCTGCTGGATCACAATCGTCAACTATTTGCTTATCTTCCCAACTCAACTCCAAGAGTTCTGTGTGGCATCAAAGACTGGGACGTGCACCAGTTCATGTTCTCAATCAGATTCCTCCCATCAAGCATACTCTAGATAGTTCCTTGATTTGTAATTGTCCTATTTGCCCTGTTGCTAAACAAACCAGAATACCATTTCCTGTTCATAAGACTATTTCTACTCATGCTTTTTAATTGGTGCACATGGATGTGTGGGCCCCCTACTCTTGTAGATGATTTTAGTAGAATGACATGGATTTTTTTTCTCAAATTCAAAAATAATTGTTTGTTGCATTTAAGAACCTTTATTCAACTCATTCATAATCAATTCAATACTACAATCAAAACTGTTAGATCAGATAATGGGCTTGAATTTCTCAATTCATAGTGTACATTTTTGTTTCAATCCCTTGGCATCATACATCAAAGAACCTATGTCTACACCCCACAACAAAATGGGGTGGCTGAGAGAAAACACAGACATCTAGGGCTAGAGCATTGAGATTTCAAGGTCACATCCCTATCAAATTTTGGGGGGAATGCATACTTGCAGCCACCTACATCATCAATAGGCTCCCCACTACAGTCCTAAATGGGCTTTCTCCTTATGAGAAGGTTCATAATGCACCCCCTCCTTTAAGTCACATGAGAACCTTAGGATGCTTATGTTATGCTACTGCTCTCACACCACACGATAAGTTCTCTTTTAGAGCTATTCCTGCAGTTTCCATGGGATACTCTCTAACCCAGAAGGTAGAAAGGTTACAGGCTGTACAATCTGCAATCTCACACTTTCTTCATTAGTAGAGATGTTCACTTCAGAGAACATAATTTTCCCTTTAAACATCATCCTAGTCATTCTACTTCCACTTCTTTTCCTCATACTTATTTTTCAGAGACAGATGACGTAATCTGTTCTATTCCAATTCACCATACTCCTACACCCTCTCATGATGTAAATCGAGCCCATGATCAACAGTTGCATGACACTGCACCATCAGAACCTGCAAGTTCTTTTCCTTTTCATGAACCTGCAAGTTCCTTTCCTTCTCATGCTTCTCCTTCTTTATCTTCTCCATCTCTTGAACCCACTCCTTCTCATCATTGTTCACCCCCTAGAAGACTTACCAGGGCTACCAAACCACCTATCTGGTTGACTGACTATGTATATTCCACGCCTCCATCTCGGGCTTCCCCACATTCTCTTGCAAATGTGATCCAATACTCTTATCTTAGCTCGAGTTATCAAGTTTTCCTATCTAATTTTTCTTCTACCACTGAACCTCAAACTTACAATGAAGCCATTCAAGATGACAAGTGGATACATGCCATGAACTAAGAGATTTCTGCTCTTGTAGACAACAAAACCTGGGAGATAGTTGATCTACCAGTTGGAAAAGTACCTATAGGCTGCAAATGGGTATACAAAATTAAGTATAATGCTGATGGTACTATTGAAAGATACAAAGCTAGGCTTGTGGCTAAGGGTTACACACAACAGGAAGGTGTGGATTTCCATGACACCTTTTCTCCGGTTGCAAAGATGGTCACTGTTAGGTGTACTCTTGCTATTGTTGCTATGCACTCTTGGCCTGTGTTTCAAATGGATGTTTTTAATGCCTTTCTTCAAGGTGATTTGCATGAGGAAGTGTACATGGAGCTGCCTCCTAGTTTTTGCAGCAAGGGGGGTCATTACAGAATACTACCAAAGTGTGTAAGTTGATGAAATCCCTATATGGTCTCAAACAAGCTTCTAGGCAGTGGAACATAAAACTTACAAATGTTTTACTTACATATGGTTTCCAACAAAGTAAACATGACTATTCCCTCTTTACAAAGAAGGATGGCAAGAAAATAGTTATGATACACATTTATGTGGATGATTTTTTTATCACTGGGAATGATCTGATTTTTATCAAGGAATCACAACTTCATTTGCAACAAAACTTTAAGATCAAGGACTTGGGAGAGTTGAGATATTTTCTTGGAATAGAATTTCTAAAATCTGATAAAGGCATTCTTATGACACGGAGGAAATATACTCCGGAACTGATCTCAGAATGGGGGTTAGCAGGTGCTAAACCTGCAATAACACCTCTAGAACAACATATGAAATTCACAACTGTGGAGTTTGACAAACATTTAAGGAAAGAAGAGAGTGGGGACCCTCAACTGGTGGACAAAGGTGCTTATCAAACGCAGGTAGGGAAGTTACTCTACTTAGCAATGACTAGGCCAGACATTTCTTATGTTGTGCAGACTTTAAGCCAGTTCATGCATGATCCTAAACAGTCTCACTTGGATGCTGCACTTTATGTAGTAAGATATCTCAAAGGA
Organism: Capsicum baccatum var. pendulum; assembly: GCA_030864225.1. Taxonomy (NCBI): domain Eukaryota; kingdom Viridiplantae; phylum Streptophyta; class Magnoliopsida; order Solanales; family Solanaceae; genus Capsicum; species Capsicum baccatum. The sequence continues at coordinate 32,959,608 of CM061559.1, read as the reverse complement.
AGTCCTGGTTTAGGTATTCTATTAAGCAGCAATATGGATGACACATTGAAGGCATTTTGTGACTCTGATTGGGCATCTTATAAGAAGTCAGTAACAGGATATTGCATAAAGCTGGGACAATCCTTGATTTCATGGGAATCGAAAAAACAAGAAACCATCTCCAGAATCATAGCAGAAGCAGAATACAGGAGTATGGCTTCTGCTGTGGCAGAGATTGTATGGCTGGTAGGACTTTTGGAAGAAATGAATGTGAAAGTGAAGATGCCAGTGGACTTATTTAGAATCCCATATTTCATGAGAGAACCAAACACATAGAAATAGATTGCCACTTTGTGAGGGAGAAAATACAGAAGGGATTGATCAATGCAGTGCATATTGCAGGAACTGAACAAGAAGCTGATATACTGACCAAGGCATTGGGAGGACAACAACACAGTTATCTGATGAGCAAGTTGAGGTTGTTAGATGTTTTTCAAACCTCAACTTGAGGGGGAGTGTTGAGAGAAAGGAATTAGCTAGGTGAGCTAGTAGCTGCCAACAAACTAATAGTTAGTTGTAACTAACTTAAAGTAATAATAGTGTAGTTGGCACAATAGGGTAGTTAGTTACACATTTTCCACATGTGTATATATCTTAGCTCTTAGCATTGTGTAGACAGTTTTTCAGTAATGAGAATAAAATTTTCTCTTCCTTGAGTTCATCCTTTATCTCTGTAGTTTTAAACATAATTAAGAGGTTGTAACTTGTAGCTTCCCCTTTAACTATTCTTTCAAACATTGACCCATTCAAATCTTTAAGGGCCTTTATGATCATGAATAATATTTACTTTTTTCATGAATTCTACTTCGGAATCATGTTTGGACATAGAATCGTTACAATGTACATGTTTCACATATTAACTCCAAATCACTCACAGAAATTCAACATTTTTCCATGTTGTATTCATATCCAAACACAACTCCAGTTCCAATTACCACTTCTCAACTTTTTTCCAAATTTCACATTTTTATGTCCAAAACGTCCACAAAATATTTGAGCTCTTCTGGGATATAAGTACTAATGGAAACTCCTTTGAGGGGCGGAACTAGAGTTTTGGTTACGCGTTCGGACAAACCCCTAATAGCTTTGATCCAAATCTTACATCGGTCTTAAAATATTCATTGGAGAAGTACAAATTATAAATTTAAAACCCAAAAACTTAGAAGGACAAGAATTCCGAACCCACAAACTTCAAATCCTGCCTAAGCCTCAGAGTCTCCTTCTCCCCACACGGTAAAAGCTCATTGACACTGGTAAGCCGATACAAATGAACTAGAGATAAAACCATGTTTTGTGGGCTTACGCCCTTTTTTTATGCTTCTTCTCGAAGAAGAGCAAGGAAATGACTCAGCTATATGAATCCTCTATATCAACTCACCTCTATACATATCTGAATCTAACGTGAATCTAATGTTCAAGGGATTCATTTGGGCTGATTGTTTTCAACTTGTCCTCCGCCACGTAAAACCCTTTTTGTCTCCTCTTTTATCCGTGTTAGGGATCGGACATGTATCCCAACAATTTAATTGTATTCATAACATTGCGAATTAAAAATACTATCTTTTTCCTATAGGATTCTCTTTTAATGTATCTACTATAACTTTCTACTTATACCAGCAAAATACCTAGGCATAATGAGCTTCTTAATCACGATAAGAGACCAAATTGTGAAGAATGAAGATTGTCCGTGACCAAAGTAAAGCATACCTTTCTCGGCCTTTGGCTTAGATTAAGTGTAATATCTGTTCTTATCAGTTTAATATCTGATATGTGGGTCATCGGCTCACACGATATTAGCTCAATTTTTTAAGGGGGGAGATCCATTAGAGTAACTTGCTAGTTGGGCCTTCGCCACTACAGCCAAGGCTTGAAGCACCCCACCTAATCAAGTTCAAATGTCATGGCAAGATAGGTGGCTTAACAAGATAGGTAGGGAAAAGCAGGAAACAAGATGGATTATAAGTTCAGGACGAAAATGTAAATCATTTGACCATAGCATAGAATATGGCAAGCTTTTTTAGGTAAGTTGATTCTGCAAAGTTAGTTTGTTCATAAGCAGTGTGACTGTTGATTCAAATGTCCATTCTCCATTCTCATTTTTCAATAATCAATACTACTACTGATATTCACTTGTCACGTTTCGCTTCGTGAGAGTCAGTTTGACTAGTTTTTGGAGCTATATTAAGTTAGATTAATTCAACATTTTAAATTTTGCAAAAACCGTACAGAAAATACTATAAGTTGCAAACCTTCTTACATATGAAAACATACATCTTAAAATTTGATAAACATTCATGCAGATTTACTCTCTTATTTGATGACGTTCTTTCGGATCATATTATCTGGCACCATATTATTGTAAATAGGAATTGAATCATCTGCATAAATGATAAGTACCTACATAGCTAGTTCATCTTCAACATCATACTCCAAATTTCTGGAAATCATATGGTTATTTTGGAAGAGGCCCAAAGCTTTGCTTTAACAATATGGAGGAAAGTGGATTAACCCCATGATTTCTGTATTGACAAACAAATATACAGTTCAGACTTCAGAAGAATGAAGATAAGATTGTGAAATTGAAATCTTGGGGCAAGTATATAGATGAACATCATCTAATTCCAGTTATTGTGTTAATGCACATAAATGAAGGCAATCCACATCGTTAACATATGCTGCCATTATGGCTACATATGCGCAAGGGACTCTTAAGACTGGAGCCCAGAATAATCTCAAACACTACGTTAATTCTACTTCTAAGAAAACATACTCGTGATTTGAGTCACTCATGTTGTTGAAAGGCTTGTGTCACTAGTAACTCTACCCTCTGTAGGCGTTTATAATGCTGGATACTCCGACAATATGTTATCACACTGCAAGCTTACCCAGTGAAAGGATACATATAAACAGGGACTACGAGTTGTGTCTTGAAATGAGGGTCACCCTGACAGTAACAAAACTGATAAATTTGTTGTGTATCAGTATTATCATCTTGAACGATTTCAATAATGCTTCCTTGTAGGGGCATCTCAATAGAGTTCTTCAATGAAACGGATATAAGCTGCTGTTAGTATTCGTTTAAATCCAGCTCTTCCCAGTTATCTTGTTCACTCTTTTTTCTTGCATCTGTCGCCGAATTTCAAGAGCATCAGCCCACCTGCCTACTGCTCTGTACACATTTGCTAGAAGAACATAACTCAAATGATAATCAGGATTTAGTTCCATCATTTTCTTTGCAATACGCTCTGCAACACTGGGATTTGTACTGCTAGTACAAGCACCAAGTAGGGCAGCCCAAAGGGAAGCATCGTTTCTGAATTCCGCACCTAGAATCAAGCTCTCAGCTTCTTCTACCTCTCCAACCCGCCCTAGAAGATCAACCATGCAGCTATAATGCTCGATATGAGCTTTTATACCATACTGATTAATCATTGAGAGAAAATACTTTCTCCCTTCATCAACCATACCGCAATGACTACAAGCAAAAAGAACCGCGATAAAGCTGATATAGTCAGGCTTAACCCCTTCACTAATCATCTCCTCGAATACTACAATAGCTTCTGCACCTTTCCCATTCTGAGCAAATCCAGATATCATTGAGTTCCACGTAACCGAGTTCCTAACCTTCATTTGGCAAAAAACCACGTATGCGTAATTATCAAAACCACATTTTGCATAGAGATCAACCAGAGCTGAGTCCACTATAACATCGCTCCAGCCACCTTTCCTCAAATACTGACAATGAACTTCCTTCCCCGACTGCAACGCTGCCAACCCTGCACAGGCACGAAGAACAGTCCCAAAGCTATAAAGATCAACCTCCCCCATCATCCTAAACAACTCAATAACAGTATGAAACTCACCCGTTTGACAATAACCACCCATTAATGCACACCACGAAACAGAATTTCTCTTATCCATTCGATCAAAAACACTCCGAGACTCATCAACCACCCCACATTTCGCATACATATCCACTAAACTACTATCAACAACCACATTCCCACATAGACCAGACGTCACAATCTTCGCATGAACCTCTCTACCTTGCCTCAACCTACCCGAATTACCCAACGCATTCACCACACTTCCAAACGTAAACAAATCCGGGGCCAACCCATACCTCCTATGCATCGTATAAAACAACCCCAACGCCTCGTCATGCAATTCATTCCTCGTCAATGCAGAAATAACCGAAGTCCAACAAACAGCATCCGGTTCAGGCAATTCATCAAACACCTTAACTGCACTACCTAAAACACAATTCTTACCATACATATCAACCAACGCACTAACAATCACATTATTCCCTTCATATCCACGCGTAACCACAACACCATGAAACCCACAACCCAATTTCAACTTCCCAATTTCCGAACACGCTTTAATCACCGCAGACAAAGTATAACCATTTGGCTCAAAACCCAACTCAACCATGTCTAAGTACATTCTCAAAGACATCTCCGCATCCCCAACACGTACATAACCCGTTATCATCGAAGTCCAAGCAACAACATCCTTGTAAATCATCTCATCAAAGAACCTCCGAGTATCAAGAAAATTCGAACCCAATTTGAAATACAAGGCAAGTAAACTGTTACCGACAAAACGGTCCGTTTCGAGCCCGGTCTTGATGACATGGGCATGGAATTGGAGGCCATTATTGAATGAGTGAGTTCTAGTACTAGTTTGTATCAATGTGGCGTATATGATTGGTTTTTTTGAGATTTTTTCTGTGGTGTTGAGGAGATTTATAGCTTGGGAGAGTAAAGATGTACGGCAAAGATGGATGATTTGTGAGTCTTTTGTGAGGAAAGTTGCAGAGGTGGTGTAATGGCGATGGACAAATAATTTTAACAACATTGACACACTATTTCGCCAAATTTTGTGGTTCTTCCATATGCTTTTGAGTATTGAAATTACCAACACGTGTTTCGAAAACGTGTACTATAACCTCCGTCACAACCTCTGCTCTTCGAGTGAGCACTTTATGTGCATTGAATAAACCCCTCTTCCGCAAGCTCGATTCAGAAGGTATTGAAGGGGATCAAATTGGGGTTGTTCCTGTGGACAACCGTCATCCAAACTATTTGAGTCCTACCGAAGGACATGATAAGATACGTGTATACTTTATTCTTTCGAGCTTTCATTCGTGGATTTCAATTGGGTATGCAGTTGTTGAGTAACTTAGTGTTTCATTGAATATGTTGTTATTGAGTTGAACTTATCGAGATTAAAATAAAAAGTATTTCTTTCGAGATTTCATTCATGGATTTCAATTGGGTATGCAGTTGTTGAGTAACTTAGTGTTTCATTGAATATGTTGTTATTGAGTTGAACTTATCGAGATTAAAATAAAAAGTATGACAAATAAATTAAAAGTGCAAGAGTATATATTGTGTGTCAATTATTATTTGTTGGTTTAAAAAGCTGACGGCCAAAAACACGTCTAAAAGTATATGTGTGACTTTTCTATTTGAATTATTATCCTACTAATATTTATTAAAACATAACTCAACTATTATTAATTACCCACTTTTTTAATTTGAAAATTAAAGTATGAAACTCAAACATCTAACAGTCGATTCCCTCTTTGACGATTGGGTGTGGAATGGGAGATCATTATTGTATGAGTGAGTTTTAGTTAGTACATGTTTGTATTAATGTTGCTCATAAGATTGGTATTTTTGAGGAGATTTTTCGTGTGGTGTTGAGGAGGTGTATTGCTTGGGAGAGTAAAGATGAACGGCAAAAAAGCAAGATTTGTGAGTTAATGGCGATGGACAAATAATTTCAACCATATTGATACACTAAAGTCACCAAATTAATTTTGCGGTTCTTCTATGTGCTTTTTTACTTTTGAGTCTTGAAATTATCGATCTCAAGATCTTTTGGAGACAATTATTTTATTTCATAGAGATAGTGATAATGTCTTCATATGCTCTATCATGAAATCTTACTAAGTATATTAAATTATTGTTGAGTCGTGAACTTACCGAGTAATAATGGACTTAAAAAAAGAAAGCAAAATAAAGCAAACTGAATCTTTGGAGTATATACTGTGTGTCAATTGTTGTTGCTTGTTGATTGAAAGATCTAATGGTTAAAAATACATCTAAAATATTCGATTTTGTTATAAACTAATAAAGAATAAAGAGAAGAATAGAGAGAGAATAAAGAGTAATTCTTATTTCTCTTGAGTGATGAATTAGGAAACCTCTTTATTTATTGGAGAAAACTAACTTGGGTTGGTAACTTTTTCATAAATAGACATCTATATATATTATAAAGCAGAGGACGAAGCATCAGAAGAAGCCATGTGGAAAAATGCTGAAAAGCCACATGACAGATTTTAGGACAAGTATAAAAGTATTGTAATAAAATCTTTATAATTAGTTGGATTTAAAAATATAATAAAATCTTTATTATATATTTGAATTTAAAAATAATAATACTTAAAAAAAGCAAAAGATTTTTATTAGCTTAAACCTAGCAACCATAATTGAAGAGTCCTAAATAAACTCTAACTATTTAATAATACTAATAAAAAAAATAGTAGCTCATAATATTACGTTTAGGATGATATATTTAACAAAAAGAAAATATTAAGCAAAAGTTAATAATAATAATAATAATAATAATAATAATAATAATAATAATAATAATAATAATTGTCGCGCCCCATTTTTCTCGCAGAAAGCGGGATCCAATGTGACCACTCTTTTTGGAATTGTTTGAAGGAAGGGTGTGAAGAGTCGCCACCTAACGAATTAAGGTGCGTTAGGTCACCGATCTAAACTACTACGAACCTATTATGTTGTTTAGTCTTAGTCCACCAGAAATTCGGGTAAGGGTTCAAATTATATCGAAAGGAAGGTGTTAGGCACCTTTCGAGGTCCACAAAGGTGGTTTCCGATCGAATTCGTATTTTACATGGGGATTCTTTGTGATCAAATAAAGGTCTCATGTTTTATTAACTTAAATGTTAACTAAGTGATAAAGTAATTAATAAGCAAATACATGTTATTTTGTTATTTCTAATTGTTGATTATCTAAGTGATAAAAATCAATAAAAACATGTAAACAAGACAAGTGAGGAGAAAGAAATGAAATAATATATAACAAAGGGGACTGCTTATATAATAAACTTAACTACCCCAAATAAGCATGTAAAATAAATAAAATAATAAAAAAAATTCATCAAATCAAACAAAGAAATATTTTTGGTATCATTCGGATCAAAATCCCAACTTGTTTAACATCATCCGACCCACCGGCCGAACTCTTAGACAAGTGACAATGTCATTAGTCTTAACGTCAATATCTGTTGGGATCATCACTTTCGGATGACTACCCGTCCCACCCTACCTAGGCTGGTTGTTAAGTCTAAAGGCGTTCTACGATAAGGATAAAACTACTATCTTTAGTAATACTTATCGTCCCACCTATCGTCCAAGAGGCATCAGACTTTGCTATTTTGGTTTGGTGGTTTAGACGAAATAAAGCTATGTTGCCTAGGACTCGAAGCGCGTAAAACACGAAGGACGTCAAATAGCAAGTAATGTCTCACGTTAGCCTCTTGGTTATTAAAGAGTTGCTTAATGTGATTAACATGTAAAGACAAATAATTATTTATTTTGTGTCATTGACCTATAGGCATGGTATCTAGGTATTCAACAATTGGTGACAAAAGACAATTGTGACTCGTGTGTGTAACAATGTGTTGTCAAGTGTTTACAAGAGGGTGTCAAAAATGTGGTAAATATGTCAAAGAATTGTTCTCACGAATTAAGTGTTATAAACTAATGAGAATATAAGGAATTAACAAAAATATTAAAAATAAATTAACATGCCAAGGATGCATTTAAATGCGGGAGAATGAATTGACATGTAGAAATTTTATGTTAACATGCTGCAAATTATGCAAACAGTGCAGAAATTTCATGCTAACAAGCTGAAATTGTCTTAATATGTTAAAAAAATGACATTCTTGATCTACAAATTAACATGCTGAAATGCTTGCAATTTGGTATTTTAATCATGCTAAAAATTATGTTATTAGCGCAGAAATTCATATTAATATGCTGGAAAATGCAATAGCATGCTAAAGATGCCTAAAATCTAATGCTTTAACATGCTGAAAATATTATTAAACATGCTGAAAACTGTATTAAACATGCCAAAAACATGCTGAAATTTTCATTAAGCATACTGAAAATAATGTTGATGCGTAGTAATTTCATGTTAATATGCTGAAACATCAGAATATCTAAAGTCTAATATTTTAATATGCTGAAAATAAGAGAACTAGTATTTTAAAACATGCTGGATATTAGGTCAATAGTGCAGGGATATTATATTAACACGCAAAAAAGTATAATAATATGCGAAAATCTGATGTTAATGTGTTCAAAAAATTTAACATGCTCAGGTATTCAATGGTCTACTGTTCAACAGGTTAAAATATTTACCAAATCTTAATATGCTGAAAATTGAATGAGCAGAAATTGTGTTAACAGACTCGAAAATATTGACATGGTTAATTCAAGTGTTTAACATGATAAAAAAAAAATACTAATATGCTAAAATTAATTATTGACATGCTCAAGATATTAACATGCTTAAATATTGTTTACATATGCCTAAGTTGCGTGAACACATCAAAACATGCAATGATATTTCAATATGCAGAAAATTAATGTAATAGGCTAACGCACTAAAATATTACATGCTTAAATCAATGAATACGTTAAAAAGGCATTAACATGCTTAGACTTAAATTAATGCGCCGGTTACTAATTAAATATTAAAGCAAGATTTCTAAGCGAATTAAAAGCGTCTAAATGATTCATGTGTTAATAAATTCTAAATTTGTGTGCCTAGATGATCCACATAACAAATATCACACATAAACCTAAGTTGTGCCTACCTATATTATTCATAGAGCACGTAAACCCCCCCCCCCCCCCCCCCAAAGCAGTCCCCCAAAATTTTATTATTATAATAATAATGTTTGTACAATAATATTACAAATCAAATGACAAAGATAAAGCTAAAATAGGAAGAACTAATATAATCCATTGTAAACACCCCAATGACTCTCGGGATCCCCAAAACACCACTTAAGGATACCTGTTAGATATGAACCAAAAGAGCAAGACAAGCACAAAAGAGCACATAATCTTGAACAACACACCATCTCAAATAAGGGAACAAAGAAAACAAAGGCATATTTAAGCAAGCATTATTTCAAATTAGTTCCTATAGACATGATTTCTATGTTTTGCTATCACAAATACGAAAAGAATGCATCGATTAGTGACTTACCAGTTGACGATAACAAATAATAATAATAAAGAAAATCAAGAAGTATGAAATTTGGAAGCGAATTGTCATCTAAAGATTGAGATTAATGCTTCAAAAATGAGTGCCAAAATAATAAAGTAAAATTGCCTCTTCTTTTGTTTTATGCTTTTTGTTAGAGAAAGTAAGGGTTTGGGCCACAGGTGACAAAAGACTTTTAAAATGAGGTGTAGGTGACACAAGTCTTAATTATTAGTTAGAGGTGACAATTACTTTATCATGGATGAAGAAAGTTGGAAAATTTTGAAAATAACTCACAAGTTTTTAAATTTACATTTTGATCCCAATGTTTACCTAAAATAATGGGAAACAGAGGGAAAAAGGCATCTTTCTCTCTCTTCTCATCCATTGTTGTTTTCTCTCTCTTAACAATTTTTATTGTTCATTGTTTCTACTGCTTTATTCATCATCTTCTGCTTCATTATCATCATCTTCTACTTCATTATCATTTTCATCTTCTTCTTGTCGATCATTTGTTGTTGTTGTTGTTAGTACAGCGCAACTGCTGTGATCTGACCAATTTTTTAGGTCAAATTTTGTTTACTACATTACTTTCCACTTTGACATTACTTCATATGTGACTTTGGTAAGTAAAATTATGATTTTTATTCGTATTTGTCATTTGGGTACACTTCTGTTTTTTCAACAATGGATAGAACCCCGATCATGAATCTAGCATAAGTGCCCACAATTTAAACAGATCAATCATCTGGTGCATCAGATGAGTAATCTGTTGCATCAGAAGATGTATTTGTTGCATCAGACTGTTTATCTGTTGCATCAGAATATTTATCTGTTGCATCAGATGTATTATCTATTGTATCAAGATGTTTATCTGTTGCACCAGACTAATTATCTGTTGTAACGAATGATTAATCTGTTTGGAACAACACAAATCAGCCCCTGCCATAAACCCAATAGATAACCAATATATTTCAGCTCTTGCTATAGCTACTGGATTCAAAATTATTCCTTACGTCCAATTACCCGTCCCAAATTTCCTAATTCGATTTCTCATTTTACTTGTCTTTTTCATTAATCAAGAAAAGATTAAAAAAAATCCATGTTTTACCCTTTGCATTAATCACTTTTTCTTCAAATTAAAATGGAAACATCATTTAATAGGAGGACTATACGCCAACCGACGTTAAAAGCTTTCTTCTCTTATGAAATTTTGATTGAATAGCAGACAATGGTTATTTCAAACACGTCTACTATCCCACCAACTGATCAATGTGTTATGATAAACTAGACATGTTATTAATTATTTTTCTTAATCAATGTGGCATCTCAATTTAGGATGGGTAGTTTGAGACAGAGGGAGTACGAATTAAAACGTCAGAGCCAAGCAACAAACTAGTCATCTGTTGAAACAGACTATTTATCTGTTGTATCAGACTTCTTATCTGTTGCAACATGAGTAATCTGTTTTGAACAACACATCAACCCCTGCCACAAACCCAACAGATAAATCTTGCTATTGCTACTAGATTCTAATTATTCCTTTTTACGTCGAATCGTCGACATGTTTGTTGAGAAGATAATAGACAGAATGAAAATTAAATATTGATTAAAATGTCAAAGATCAAACATAATTTTTTTATTAAATAAAAACAAATAAAAATACATATAATATACTAAAAGAAAAAAATAATCTAATTATTATTATTATTATTATCATCATCATCATCAATGCTAGCCAGCCAATCTTCAACTGAAAGTAGCAAGGCCCTCCTCAACCTGCGTATCTCGTGGAGCATTCTTGCTCTAACTCCTCCCAGTTCCCATTGCAGGTCATGAATTTAATTTTGAAGTTTATTCACAACGTCTTGCAGAAAAGCAATGTCCCACACCGGGTCAGCCATAATCTTCTAGAGTGTAATATGAAAGACGAGATGCAATAAATAAATAGAGTGTAGTTGAATGAACGATTGAGTAAGGAGGGACCTATTTATAGAGGATTGAATTTGAACGAGAGGCAAAAAAGGTGCGACTATTCACCTCCATTCATTAATTATATTTTTGATTAAATTAAGAAAATAAATATTATGATATAAGTCATGACTTTTCAGATTATTATTATTAGTTAGTTCTTTCGAAGAACTGTTTTTATTGAGTTGCGGCAACAGATTCTATATCTGGTGCATCAGATAACACATCGGTGACAACAGATATATTATTTGTTGCAACAACTATAAAATATGTTGCATAAGATAACCTATCTGTTGCAACATATAATCTAACCGTTCACCTCCATTTATTAATTACATTTTTGATTAACGTGAAAAGTAATGACTTAATTAAATTAAAAAATATTGTGATAAGTCATGACTTTTCAGATTATTATTATTAATTAGTTCTTTCCAAGAATCATTTTTATTGAATTGTGACGACAAATTCGATATCGGTTGCATCAGATAAATCATCTGCGATAACAGATATATCATCTGTTTCAACAATAGTGAACCTGTTGCATCAGATAATATATTTGTTGCAACATATAATCTACTTTTTTTTTTAAAATTATCATCATATCATTAATCCAAATTTGCTTACTTTTTTATTTTAAAAATAAAAAAAACACGTTTTCAAATTCCTTAATAAAATAATAACCATTTTATTATATAATAAATAATTTTAAAAAACAAATTCAAAAACAAAAATGGTGAAAAGTCATGATCAGTTATTAAAATTAAATAACCGTTCTTTTATGGTTATAAATTATGTTTATCATTTATTTTCTTATTATTTATTTACGAAACATTTTTCATATTGAATAATCGGAAAGTCATGTCTTTTCACCCTCTCAATAATAACAATAATCTTTTTCTATTAATAACCGTCAGGTGCAACATATGATCGATCTGTCATAGCAGATTAACCTCTGTTGACACAAATTGCTCAATCCCTACCACCAACCGTCGATATGTTGAGAACAAGGAATAAATAGAATGATTATTAAATACTAAATAAGAATTAAAAATTCAAAGTCGACAACAAAATAAAATGAAAAGTTCATAGATTTTTGAATCCCTTGGGTAGATCCGATATACAAAAGGAGGAAAATACATGCGCTAAAATAAAAAATATTACCTAATTATTATTACTACTATTATTATTATTGTTAATCGGATATTTTTAATCTGGCAGCCTTGCTCCGAAGTCAACCAAATCTCTCTGTAGTTCATCAAACTGCCTTTGAAGTTCATGCAAGGACTTGATATGAATATTCTTGTACGAATCTGAATCATCCATATTTATAAGGAGGGACCTATTTATAAATTATTGTATCTTGGAAAAAAAAGAAAATTGATTTAAAATAAATCTAACAGATGGATATTCTGTTGCAAAATATATTCTTTCTGTTAGATAACTTACAACATACTGACAATCTTTTGCAACAGATGTATATATCTGTTTGATTTCTGCAACAGGTTGATCAACTGTCGTAACAGATGTCTCCAATTGTTTGACAATATAAATAGATGTGTCATCTGTTGCAACTAGCTAGTCATCTGTTTATTTAATTTACGCCATAGATGGGCTAGGAAGAATAAGGCGCGTGCAGATGGATCCACTATCATATGTGTGGGAATTAAGTATGTATTACTGATAAGGTCACTGGGACAACACACACAAAGTATAATATTTTTGTGAATGAGGTTTTTAACCGATTAGGCATTGATCATTCAAACAAGATCCTACATTATACCGTTAAGTTTGATGGGTTCAAAATTGAGAAGGCTGAGGACCTCATGAAGATGGTGCAGATACCCTGTTACAAATTACTGACGATTGTTGCTCGTGTTTATGCGTGTCAAGTTTTGAGAAAGGATCAATATTTGTCATCACTGCAGAGAACCAATAGCGATTGGACTTAACTTTAAGTGTGCATTGGACCCTTAGAAGGCCCTTGAAGACTCGCACTGCATCAAACAAGAATGGAAAACCAATAGAAATTCCCCTGGCCAAAATTTATATGGTTGGGTTGCTCGCTTAGGGTAATGATTATATGCCAGAAGATGCGGTAGGAGAATGTCTTCGAGGGAAAATGGGTGGTTGATGAAAGACTATATCATCTAAGAGATAATCGAAGAAGAGACATAGGGTAGAAAGTAACTTCTAACGAATCTGGCCGATGGAATTATCTTAACAGATAAAAAATCTGAATTAAGTGCAAATATGAATGTGTATCCGATAATGTAATTTCGTCTGTTGTCTCTCTGAAATAAAAGTAATGCAGATGGACTCTTTGCTAGGGAGCAACGTGGTCGGGATTATCACCTAGGTAAAAAATAAGAGAAGACCAACAAAGTAGCCTCATGGACATCAAGGGTTGAAATAATGTTCAGCAAGTCTAGAAATATTATGCCAATAACAACTGCAGTTAACATAAGGAAACTAAGCGAAGATGGCAATTTCTGAATTTTAAATTTCATCCCATACCTTCTTGTTTGTGTTTTCGATCAGGTCCACTGTCGTTGACCTGATCGGAACCACAAACGAGATTAAAAGGAAAATAGAGTATCATTACCTCCTTAGAAATATGGATTAATTGATTGTGTTTTCTTTTCTCAGCATGATTTAAACATTCCTTGGAGAAGATCAGATGCTTGCTGTAGTATGTGAATCCCGATAATTTTCAAACTTACCTCCAGCTTGCTGATTCTGTATTCAAGCTGGTCGTTGCTGTCTTTGAAGTTGGTAAGGAGTTCCTCATCTCTTGTGAGCTCGATCAGGAACACTACCTTCAGAGTTGTGGCATTCTAGAAGCCCTTTAGAACACTTTCTTTAAAAGCCTTAAAGGATACATAGAGGGTCGATGTGTTTGTTTTAGGTTAAAATGTGTTGATGCACGTTTAAGATGTGGTCCCAACAGTTGAGCAATACACTTTTATCTGGCGATATCTTGTCTGGTACCACATCCGATAAAAGTGTGTTGTTCAACTGTTGGGACCATATCTTCAACGTACATCAACACATTTTGATCTAAAACAAACACATCGACCCTCCATGTATCTTGTAAGGATTCTAAAGAAAGTGTTCTAAAGGTATTCTAGAATGCCACAACTTTGAAGGTAGTGTTCCTTATCGAGCTCACAAGAGATGAGGAACTCTGTACCAATTTCAAAGATGACAATGACCTACTTGAATACAAAATCAGCAAGCTGGAGGCAAATTTGAAAATTATCAGGATTCACATACTACAATAAGCATCTAATCTTCTCCAAGGAATATTGAAAGCATGCTAAGGCAAGAAAACACAATCAATTATAACCATATTGCTAAGAAAGCAATGATACTCAATTTTTTTTTAATCTCGTTTGTGGTTTCGATCAGGTCAACGACAGTGGACTTGGTTGAAAACATAAACAAGAAGGCATGGGATGAAATTTAAAATTCAAAATTTGTCGCCTTCGCTCAGATTCCTTATTTTAATTGCAGTTGCTGTTGGCATAAGTTTTCTAGACTTGTTGTACATATTTTCAACCCTCGATGCTCGTGAGGCTGCTTTGTTGGTCTTCTCTCATTTTCTATCTAGGTGATAATCTCGATCACGTAGCTCCCTAGCAAAGTGTCCATCTACATTATTTTTCTTTCAGATAGGCAACAGATGAAATTAAATTACCAGATACACTTTTAAATTTGCACTTGATTCAGATTTCACATCTGTTAAGATAATTCCATCGGCCAGATTCGCTAGAAGTTACTTTCTACCCTATTCTCTTCTTTAATTAGATCTCAGATGATATAGTCTTCCATCAACCACCCATTTTCCCTCAAAGGCATTCTTCTACCGCACCTTCTGGCGTATAATCATCACCCCGAGCGAGCAACCCAACCATATAAATTTGGGCTAGGGCAATAACTATATTGGTTTTCCGTTCATGTTAGATACAGTGTTAAGCTTCGAAGCCCTCTAAAGGTCCAATGCACCCTAAAAGTTAGTTCAATCACTATTGAATCTCTTTACAATGAAACCAAAACTAGATCCCTTCACAATGCTTGACAAATAAACATGAGCAACAACTGACATTAAATCTTAACAGGGTATCAGAACCATATTCATGGTCCCTCAGCCTTATCAGTTCGGACCTACCAAACTTAACTGTAAAATTGTAGACATCTTATTTGAACGATCTATGACTAATCAGTAAAAACAACATTCACAAAATCACTGCACTCTATGTGTGTTTCCACGATAACATTATTAGTAATACATACCTCCCACATATGAAGTGGTTACATCTGCAAGCAGCTTATTCCTCCGAACCTATCTTTAATGCAGCCTCTTGTGATGGTTCGGCAAAAGTTGATCAACTGTCAGTTCCTCATATCTACAAAGAAGAGGAAAAAAATTGATGTCACAAAAAGAACAATATCCATCTGTTGCATCAGATGTGGAGTCTGTTGCAACAGATGTGGAGTCTGATAGAATACATCAAACCAACCTTTCTGGTGGTTTGATTTGTTCCAACAGTTTCTCCATTTATTGCAACATCAACAACAACATAAACATCAACAACAAAGAAACAACAACATTTTCCAATAATATCATCAACAACACCCTTTGTTCCAGCACTATCAAGAACACCACACCACAAGTTCCAACAACGCCAACCCCACCAACAACATCAATAACTACATCAATAATAAAGAAACAAACAAAATACATACAAAAAAAATAATACTGCCAACAAGGCTTTTAAACTTCTCCCAACAGATGACTTTTTTGTATATTGTAATAAAAATTCTCGATTTGTTTATTCAACACTTAAGAGTTCCTTTAAATTTTTTTAATAAATATAATATGGGTAAATAGTAATTAAATAAAAAAATAGATGTAAATAATTTACAAAGAAGAAGACGAGAATGAAAGAGCAATAATGAACCATACCTTAATATCAAAAAGGGGATCAAAACAACAAGTTTAGTCTAGGAAAGATATGGATCGGTTTAGATCCGAAAGGATCTTTATAAGAAGAGAAGAGAAAAGAGAGAAAAAAGGTTGTGACCCTAAAGAGGAGAGAAAGAAAAAGATGAGAGTTGAATAAAATAAACTGCAGCTGAAGGAAGAGATGAGATAATTTCTATAGATGTATTGTGTACGTAGACATGGTTTTTTTTTTTAATATTCATTAACTTCATTAATAATTTGAGGGGCACGAGGAAGACTAAGACTAGTGACATTGAAAAGACAAGACAAGACTGCTCAATGAACTCACTTTTGAGATATCCAAGAAATATTTTTTACTGCCTTTAGTAGTAAGTACTACTACTTGATATTATCTACTCAGACCAGAAGCTTGCTTTAAAATTAAAAGAGAAAAAAGATTTTCAAACAGATATGTCATCTATTGCAACATATATAAATATCTGTTTAGAAATCCGAACAGCTCAATTATTTGTTACAACAGATATCAATATCTGTATAGAAATCCAAACAGCTCAGTCATCTATTACAACAGATATCAATATCTATTTAAAAATCCCAACAACTCAGTCATCTGTGACAACAGATGAAAATATCCATTTGATGATTAATTAAATCAGATATGTCATCTGTTACAACAGATATAAATATCTGTTTGAAAATTATCAACAGCTTTGTCATCTGTCATAACATATACAAATGTCTATTTGATAATTAAATCAGATATGTCATCTGTTGTAACAGATATAAATATCTGTTTGAAAATCTTCAACAGCTCAGTCATTTGTTGCAATAGATTTCATTGCAATTAATTTAGGCATAACTAGGGATGAATGAATGAGATCGTAGGATCAACTATAAATCTAATCGAGTCTTTGCAATTGTATGGCGTTGGTATTGCGTTCATCTCGATCTGAGTCGTCGATCGATCACTCTGAGTTGAAATAAGTTCTCATCAACTCAATGTTAGGATATTGATAGTACCTAAGTTGATTTAGGTGGAACTAAGGATGAATGAATGAGCTCACAAGGTCAACTATAAATTCAATCGAGTATTTACAATTGCATGACATTGGTATTGTGTTCACCCCAACCCAAGTCATCAATCGATCACTCTGAGTTGAAATGAATTCTCATTAACTCAATGTTAGAATAGTGATAGTACCTAATTTGATTTAGGTAGAACTAGGGATGAATGAATGAGCTTGCAGGGTCAACTATAAATCCAATCGAGTCTTTGCAATTGCATGGCGTTGGGATTGCATTCATCCCGACCCAAGTCATCGATCGATCACTCTGAGTTGAAATAAGTTCTCAACAACTCAATGTTAGGATAGTGATAGTACCTAATTTTATTTAGGTGGAACGAGGGATGAATGAATGAGCTCGCAGGGTCAACTTCAAATCCAATTGAGTCTTTATAATTCCATGGCGTTGGTATTGCATTCATCCTGACCTGAGTCATCGATCAATCACTCTGAGTTGAAATGAGTTCTCATCAGCTCAATGTTAGGATATTAATAGTACCTAAGTTGATTTAGGTAGAACTAGGGATGAATGAATGAGCTCACAGGGTCAACTACAAATCTGATCGAGTCTTTGAAATTATATGGCGTTGGTATTGCGTTCCTCCTGACCTGAGTCGTCGATCGATAACTCTGAGTTGAAATGAGTTCTCATCAACTCAATGTTATGATAGTGATAGTACCTAAGTTAATTTAGGTGGAACTAGGGATGAATCAATGAACTCCTAGGGTCAACTGCAAATCCAATCGAGTCTTTGCAATTGCATGGCGTTGGTATTGCGTTCATCCTAACCTAAGTCATCGATCGATCACTCTGAGTTGAAATAAGTTCTCATCAACTCAATGTTTTAAAAACTATATCTTTTAAATTTTTAAAAATTAATTAAGAACAATTCGGACCAAATTAGCAATTTCAAAACTTGTCATTCTTTTCCAAAATTACAAATCAACCTATACAAATCATCCATTTGCACGAAATTTTTTTTATTTCAAATCTTAAGTTCTCGCTCTTCTCTCTCTCTCGGGGTCTCCTTTCTCTCTCAATAATACAAATAACAACTACTCAACATATTACTCAATCCTTCAAAATAGGTCAATTTTCTTCCCATTTACGACTACATATAGTTATTTTTTTCGAATTCATTCCCGCTTGTATCCGTCGTTTTCTCTATCTTCGCAGGTAATAGAGTTCGAGAAGAGTTCTACATTTGTTCTTTATTCTAAAAAGTAGGGCTTCTTAGTTAATGATAAAAAAAAAGACTTTTAGATGTATTATCTTCGAGAATGGGTTAACAATTTTGAGTTTTGATGCTGAAAAGGTAGGAAGCACCTGAGAAAACCCTAGTTTTTCTCTTAGTGTTTTGTTGACTGTTGTGGTATTATTGGATGGTATTTGTGGTCTTGTTGGTGGCTGTTGTTGGTGGTTTTAGTATTTGTGTTTTTTGGCGGTGGTGTTGGTATTGGTGGTGGTCTTGGTAGCATTGGTGGTGGCATTGGTTGTGGTGGTGGTGGTCCATCTATTGCAACGGGTGAAAGATCTGTTGGAAGATATTAAATAGGTCTTCAAACAGATTCCCCATCTGTTCCAACTGATGGGTTATCTATTGGAGTATTTTCTTGTAATATGGCGTAGAATAATTTATTAAAATTTGTCCATTTGTTGCAACAGGTGGAATATCTGTTGGGAGATATTAAATAGGTCTTCAAACTGATTTGGATTCCCAATCTGGTCCAACTGTTGGGTTGTCCGTTGGAGTATTTTTTTTGGTTATGTGGCGTAGAATAATTTATTGAAATTTGTCTCACCTTTTTAAAAAAAATTATGCAAACATCAAATGCAATGTATTTTTTGTTTTTCTATTATTTGTAGTTAAAAAATATCTCCCAAAAGAAAAGAAATTGAAAGTGGATCAACTTCTGATCATCAAACCAAAAAGACTAGAGTACAGATAGATTCGGAGGAACTTCTAGAACAATCTCAGTCAGGGCAAAATGGAGTCGAGGAAAATGATAACTTCTCCTCACCAATGGGGCATGAAATAATATCGAAATTCCAGTATGATTTTGTCAAAACCATTAGTATTGACAAGTTTCGAGTTGCGATACCGATGAATAGACCTAAAGCAGTATTTGGTGATCGTGTAATTAAATGTTAGCTGGGGAAACCTTTTGACGAACTTAAGAGTATTATGAAGAAGGAAAACATAGATGGACTTTTTAAGAAGAGCTACTTTGCATACTTTCTTGAGCTGTCGGGGCCCGTCCTCTCCGTTTCCCAATGATCATGGTATGTGGCCTTCTCAAGAGCAGGATTAAGTATGCGAACGATGATGGAGGTCCGAAGGAGGACTAAAAAAAGATGGATGAAGTCTGGATCAACTACTGTGGCATACCGGTTTGTTTTGGATTGAAAGAGTTTGCCATAGTGACAGGCTTGAGATGCGATTATCCAGAAGAACCTCCCATCAAGAAAACACCCCCACAAAGGGTCCAACAAACGCAAGGTAAAAAAAGATGGGTTGTTGGGCATTTTTGGACCTAGCTACAGAGTGGAGGATTTGATGGCGGATTTCAAGAATAAAGACATACCAAAGCACTACAGGGAGAAATTATGCTTAGTTTGGTTTGTCCATTCCATTTTATTGGCAAAAGATGTCAGAAAAGTTATAGAACATGATTTGTTAGCGTTTGCTGATGATTTTGAGAAATCCAATGATTATCCATGGGGATACGAAAGCTACTACTTGCCTATCAAATATTTACTGAAAAATCTAAAGCCTAAGACGGCCACATTATACGGCTTTCCTTAGGCTTTCATGGTAAAATTGATCACTATTTTTACTCATTAATTAATTTATATTGAATATACTTATGACTTTTTTTTGCTTGCTTTCTGTTTACAATTTTTAGGCTTAGGCATATGAATCCATTCCTCCCCTTCGAAAGCATTTCAAGGATTACCCGGATAAGGTTTCTCATTCAAAGATCCTTAGGTAGTTGGCTGCAGCAGAGATCAGCAAAAAAAGTATTAATGAGGATGATCTTTTTAACCTTTCAGATGATGCAGTACGTCTTCTTTCAACTAAAATAATTTGCCTCAAAGAAAGATATTGAAATGAATATTCTATCTGTTGCAATAGATGGGTCGTCTGTTGCAACAGATTACCCGTCAACTGCAAATGGTGCAATAGATGGGTAATCTGTTGTGACAGACGATCCATATTCACAACAGATTAACCATATGTTGCTTTGGTTCTCTGAACCCTACTCAACAGATTACCCATCTATTGTAAATTATGCAACAGATGGGTAATCTGATGCAATAGATTATCAATCTATTTCAACATACAGAGCAGTTGTTGTAGTAGCTAGATCGTCTGTTGCATAAGATGGTTGTGTTAACATCCATGTAACCCGATCCCCATGTAACCCAATTGACTGCAGATTATTATTATATGATTTAAATTTCTCATGCCTTTTTTATAGGTTGTGCCTACCATTGATGAGCTGAGAATGACTTCTTTTCTTACTCTGGGTCTTATTGATACAAAAGAAGACCCAACGGTGGAGTTAATAAAGAAGGAATTGGATGGAGCAATATACATAAGAAGGGCAGCTAGGCAAGGTCAGCCTAATGTTGAAGCTCTTCACAACCAACCTCAAACTGCAATAGATCCGGGTGCTTCTTCTAGGGGTATTGCTGGTGGAGTTGTTTGTGATGGTAGTAGCCATTCTGCTGCTGCTTCTACTGCCAATCGTGATTATGAGCAGGTTTGTGCTCAGGAAAAAATAAATATGTTTGAAAACACCCCTTGCATAGGTCCTCCCTCTCACCTCTACACCGGTCCCTTCCACCCTTACAGTGGTCCCTCTCACCCCTTCTCACCCTCATGTTCTCATTGCAAATACAAAGTATGCAAGGACAGAGAGTATAAACTCCTTAAAAAATTAAAGGCTATTGCTGAAGCTGCCGAAGAATTGAAATCCAGGAGGGGTGTCATACCATCCAACGAGGTGAGAGAGCCATACACTCCTACAGTAGAGGTTAGGAGGAAAAGAAGAAAAATTAGACAAATTCTCTGCATGCTGAAATCAGCAAAAATTGCAACTTCCCCCGCTCCAATAGTTGTTGAAGTTCAGGGGCCACTGAAAAAGGTGGACATATTGTGGTGCTTGGCAAAGAGAAGAAGAAGGAACTGGAAGAATTCATCAAGATGAAGGTTCAAAAAGAATACACCATGCATTCATTTGTCGCCAAAGAATTCTCGAATATGACAAATATATGTGTGTGGTACATGATGATAGGCGAATTTACACGCCTATATCAATATATTTTGCCCATATTTTAGCCTAGTTTTGAGAACTAATTATCTATTTCATGCACTTTTAGTCCTTTTTCCTGTAAATGAGCTAACAAACATGATTAGGAAAGTTTCAGGTATAAATGATGCAAAATACAGCATTTTACGGCTTACTTGACGCAAAAGAAAGCTCACAAACGAAGTAGAAGGGAGCTGGACGCCTAAGGACCAAATCTGCTGCATGGAAAATCTGTCCCGGGCTAAAACAGCATTTCTGAATACTTTGGGGACTTACAGACACAAAGCTGGAATTTTACAAAAATACATTAACCTAGTACAATTAGGTTATGTATTTCACTATTCTATTTGGATTATGATATTGTAACCTTATCCTAGTACATTTGGGTCAAGTATTTCATTAGTATAGTAGGATTTGGCTATTTATTTCATTAGCTTAGTAGGAGTAGGATAGGAGTATTATAAATACCCTATCATGCTAGAGATTTTAATAAATTCAGAAATTCTATTCTTCACTTAATTCAACAATTAATTTTCTTCCATCCCTCTCATCTTCCACCACAAACACTTCTAATCTACTCTTCTATTCTTAAATTCCACAACAAGAGAATCGTTACTTGCTAGGGAATCACCAAAACCACACGCCTATCACCTACTTCTCACGCCATCAACCATGCAAATCGTGATATCCTTCGCATTCATGGGTAACTAAACCTCTTAGTTGGGGTTATGGAAGCCGAATGAGTTACTATCTATAGCTATGAGTTTGTGAGTTCAAGACAAGTATATTGCTTATATCATTATTCTCTTCATCTTAATCTACATTCTTTGTGGTTGCAAACGCAAGAATACGCCAGTCTAACATTTAACTTGTTCGCGAGAAAGGTTATTTGTCTGGAAAAGAGATAATGTCAAGGTAGTAGGACACCCTTTCCTATTAAAAAGCTAGTGCCGTAACTGGACTAACCTCTTGGAGAATTCGTACCGTTAGACACGCTTTAAGCTCGCGAGAGTTAAAGTGAAATAGTCCTTGTTTAGGTCGCGAGACGCTTGGATTTACCATCGACTACAATTCTCTATAAGCAATTGCATGTCAAGACTCTACACACTCATAGCCGATAGAGACGTATACCTCAGAAGGTGGACATAACCCCAACGCTTCAATTCTCATTGTTTCACAACCTACGAAATACTCTCTTTTTACTTTGCTATTTTCAGCTTTTATTTCATTACTTTGGTTACATATTACAATTCCCCCCTTCTTACGAGACTTGCACCAAAAGTCTATTAATTTTGCTTACTTGTTGACCAAGCTATTCCCTATGGGATCGACACCCAACCCAGGTTGGGTTCTATATTTGCTAACGACCGCTTTACACTCCCACGAGAGTTGTAGATTGAGCGTTATCAAAAATTGGCGCCGTTGCCGGGGAATACGAGTGTCAATCAAGTTCGTGATAATTACTAGACCCTTTGGTCAAAGATTCTCGTACTTTTACATTTAGTTTTTGTTTTTGTTTATTGCAGGTTTTTCTTTTAGTGCATGCCCCATACTAGAAGTTCTGGTCAACCGTTATTACCAATCAATCCGGAACCACAACGAATTAGAAGAATGGAAGCACAAGCTGAAATCGACAGGATGGCTGCTCAACATGAGCAAGCAAGATTAGCTGCTCTTGCCGCTGCTCTAGTCCAACAACAAAACATTGATAATCCTGGGCGAGCAACAAATCCTGACGATGAAGATTTAGGTGATGACGAGTTACTAAACCCTAGGCGTGATGCTGAAATTATAACACCTGCCAACAGAAGAGGTCGACAAGCTCGGTATAGGTATGATCGCCAACCTTTGCAACCAGCTTTCGACGATGATGATGATGATCTTGATGGTGCCGGAGCCACTGGAGCAATAATTCCACCACCATTAGCGCCCGGAGCCAAGTTCAACATCACAGGCACCATGATTCAGTTATTGCATCTCAAGGGATTATTTGGTGGACTAGCAGGCGATGATCCGAATATGCATCTCATCAACTTTATTTCTACATGCAAGTCCTTTGACAATCCTGGTGTTGGTCAGAATGCTATTCGATTACGTCTATTTCCATTGTCTCTGTCTGGGGAGGCAACACTATGGTTGAATGGGCTGACTCCTGATTCAATTACAAATTGGAGGCAATTGAGAGACGCTTTCCTAGAAAGATTCTTTCCGCCATCCAAGAGGGCTCAATTGAGAGATGAAATCAGCAACTTTCGTCAGCTTCCCTCTGAAGCTCTTCACGAAACATGGGAGAGGTTCAGAACAAAGCTAACGAGATGCCCAAACCATCACATGACTAATGTTCACCTCATGGAGATCTTGTATAGAGCCTTGAATTCAATAACTAAACCAGTGGTGGACAACGCATCTGGAGGTTCTTTTATGGACCTTACCTTTGGTCAAGCAAGCAATATTCTAGATCGCATGACAAAGCAAAGTAGAGCTTGGCATACCAGGGATTCTGAGGTAGCAAGCCCCACTTTATCTATTGGCATGTCTGCAGACCAAAGAAGAAGAGAAGAAGAACGTGAGCAAGACATGGCGCACATGAAAACACAATTGGATCTTCTGACAAAGCATTTATTATCAGGGAAGACCGAAAAAGTGAAAGCTATTGCGTCAAAAGGAAGAGACGAATCTGATTCGGAAGAGGAGGCCAACTACTTGAACAATCAGGGGGGTTTCCGTGGGAATGCCCAAGGAAACCAAGGTCGGAACTATTATCATAAATCTGGAAGCAAAGACCAAGGAAGTTGGAAGAAAAATAATGAAAAGAGTGGTTTGTACGTTCCCCCTGGTAAACGTGATACCACCACATCTAATTCTATGGAAGACATGATGGCTAAGTTATTGAAAGGAGTGGAAGCAACGAGTGCGGGAGTTAAGGAGGTGATTGATGATTTGTCCTCCATGAAGCAACTAGTTGATTCTCATTCCACTTTTATCAAGCAAATAGAGCAGCAATTGAGCCAACTTTCAGCAGCATTCAATCAAAGAAAGGCTGGCACCTTACCGAGCGATACTGTGCAAAACCCAAGGAATGATGGGTCATGCATGGCCATCACTACCAGAAGTGGTAAGGTGCTGGAAACTTCAGCAAAAGTCAAGCGAGTGGTTGACGTAGCAGCAGACATTGACGCCACACCTAGTGACGTTACAAGAGAAGAAGCCGCAACAACTACTTCAAACGTCAAGAATGTTTTACCTAGTGGCGTGCAGCCTGAAAAAAATAATAAACGGAAGCAAGAGGAGAAGAAATCCATGGAGAGAACACTTCCATACCCACCACCACCTTTTCCACAAAGATTGAAGAAGGTGGCCGATGACACTAAGTTCAGCAAATTTATGACTATGTTGAAGCAGCTGACCATTAATGTCCCATTGGTAGAGGCACTTGAACAAATGCCTGGGTATGCAAAGTTTATGAAAGATCTTTTGACTAAGAAGAGGGCAGCAAGTTATGAGCTGAAAGATGATGTGCATCATTGTAGTGCAATTGCTACCCGATCGATAGTTCAGAAGAAGGCCGACCCCGGAGCTTTCATGATTCCTTGCACCGTCGGATCTTTGGACTTTGCTAAAGCATTGTGTGACTTAGGAGTCAGCATCAACTTGATGCCATTATCGATCTACAAGAAGTTGGGGTTAGGAGATCCTACACCAACTAATATGAGGCTTGTTATGGCGGATAGGTCGGTAAAATGACCGGTTGGTATTCTATGCGATGTCTTGGTGAAGGTATCTTCATTCATATTTCCAGCAGACTTTGTCATCTTGGATTGTGAAGCAGATTCAGAGGTTCCCATAATCTTGGGACGCCCTTTCCTTGCTACGGGAAGTGTGCTCATAGATTTGAGAGCTAATGAGCTTTCATTCCGAATAAATGACGAAGTGGTTCGCTTTGATGTTTGCAAATCAATGAAGCAACCCAAAGATCTGAGTGTATTTTCTGTGGCTGATGTTGTCGTTGATGACGAGGAAGAACGACTTGAAGAAGAACAAATTCTTGATGATCCTTTGGAGGTTTCGCTCATGAAAGGAGAGAATGAGGATGCTGAAATTTCTGAAGAAGCTATTTGTGCTCTATCGGGATTAGGAACATATCGTTATACTCCCAAGAAGCTGGATCTTGATCTCAAGAATCGACCCACACCACCAGCTAAGCCATCTATTGAAGAGCCACCCACGTTAGAATTGAAGAAGCTGCCAAGCCATTTGAAGTACGCATTCTTAGGAAGCGGAAATACTCTTCCAGTCATAGTGGCAGCCGATTTGGGTGAGCAACAAGTTGCAGCTCTTATTGCAATCTTACGCAAGTATATTAGAGCTATTGGATGGACCATTGCGGATATCATTGGTATTCCACCTGGGATTTGCACTCATAAAATTCAGCTTCAAGAAAAGTGCACACCCACCATTGAACATCAAAGACGTCTAAACCCACCAATGCAAGAAGTGGTGAAGAAGGAGATTATCAAGTGGTTAGATGCAGGGGTCGTGTATCCTATTTCGGATAGTACATGGGTAAGCCCAGTACAATGTGTTCCCAAGAAAGGAGGCATGACCGTGGTCGCGAACGCAAAGAATGAACTTATTCCACTCAGGCCCGTTACTGGATGGAGAGTATGCATGGACTACCGCAGGCTGAATTCTTGGACACTCAAGGATCACTTCCCCATGCCATTTATGGACCAAATGCTAGATCGATTAGCGGGGAAAGGATGTTTTTGCTTCTTGGATGGTTATTCGGGTTATAATCAGATTTGTATTGAACCTGAAGACCAAGAGAAGACAACGTTTACATGCCCATATGGTACGTTTGCCTTCAAACGCATGCCATTCGGGTTGTGTAATGCACCAGCCACCTTTCAACGTTGTATGATGTCTATTTTCTCTGATATGGTAGAAGACACTTTGGAGGTATTTATGGACGACTTTTCAGTTGTTGGTGAGTCCTTTGAAGCATGTTTGGCGAACTTGAGCATGGCATTACAAAGATGTGTAGAGTTCAACCTTGTGCTGAATTGGGAGAAGTGCCACTTCATGGTAAAAGAAGGAATCGTTCTTGGGCACAAGATCTCCGAAAGAGGAATAGAGGTTGATCGCGCAAAAATAGAAGTAATCGAGAAGCTACCACCTCCAATTTCGGTGAAGGGAGTTCGTAGTTTTCTTGGCCATGCTGGGTTTTATCGTAGATTCATCAAAGACTTCTCCAAAATTTCTAGTCCATTGTGCAAACTATTGGAGAAAGATGCGAAGTTTGACTTTAATGACGATTGCTTAAAGGCATTCGAATGCCTTAAAGGAAAACTCATTGAAGCCCCTATCATGGTAGCACCAGATTGGACGCTCCCATTTGAAGTCATGTGTGATGCTAGTGGTGTAGCCGTTGGTGCTGTTCTTGGACAGAGAAAGGAGAAATTGTTTCATCCTATTTACTATGTGAGTAAGGTCCTACATGAAGCTCAAAGGAACTACACTGTTACTGAACAAGAGCTCCTAGCGGTTGTGTATGCGTTTGAGAAGTTTCGTGCCTATCTATTGGGTACTAAGGTGGTCGTTCATACAGACCATGCAGCTCTCAGGTAGCTAATGACAAAGAAGGATGCAAAACCAAGGTTGATTCGATGGGTGTTGCTGCTGCAAGAGTTTGATTTCGAAGTCAAAGATAGAAGAGGTTGCGAGAACCAAGTGGCTGATCACCTATCTAGACTTGAGAATGAGAGAGTGGCGCAACCAGAAATTCAGATTGATGATGCATACCCTGACGAGGAGATACTAGCGACCACAATGGAGCAATTACCATGGTATGCCGACTTTGCAAATTTCGTGGTGAGTAATGTGTTACCTTCCAATTTATCTTACCACCAAAGGAGGAAGTTTATGCATGACGTTCAGCACTACTATTGGGATGAGCCATATTTGTTTCGAAGATGCGCGGATGGTATCATTCGACGATGTATATCCCATGAAGAAGTGCCTACTATATTGGAAGCATGCCACACTTCGCAGGTTGGAGGACATCATGCAGGGAATCGAACGGCAAGGAAAGTCTTGCAAAGTGGTTATTATTGGCCTACAATATTCAGAGATGCACACGACTATGTGAGAAGGTGTGACCAATGCCAACGTCAAGGTGCTATTTCAAAACACCATGAAATGCCCATGTCCAAAATTCTGGAGGTAGAACTCTTTGATGTGTGGGGTATTGATTTCATGGGACCATTCGTGAATTCGTTTGGAATGAAGTACATCTTGGTTGCAGTGGATTATGTATCAAAATGGGTTGAAGCTGTAGCATTGGCCGACAACGAAGGAAAGCGTGTTGTAGCGTTTTTAAAGAAGAATATCTTCTCTCGCTTTGGAGTACCTCGTACTATCATAAGTGATGGAGGATCCCACTTTTGCAACAAGCTATTCAAATCTGTATTGGCCAAGTATTGAGTCAAGCAACACAAGGTAGCTACGCCTTATCATCCCCAAACCAGTGGACAAGTTGAGGTTTCCAACCGCGAGATCAAGCAAATCCTTGCCAAGACGGTTAATGCGAATAGGAAGGACTGGTCTCGAAAGCTAGATGATGCACTATGGGCGTATAGGACTGCATTCAAGACACCCATTGGCATGTCACCTTATCAGCTAGTTTATGGGAAGGCTTGTCATCTACCCACCGAGCTTGAATACAAGGCATTGTGGGCACTAAAGCACTTGAACCTGAATTGGGATGATGTGAAGAATCTGAGGTTGGAGCAGCTGAATGAACTAGATGAATTTCGTCTCCATGCATATGAAAGATCAGATTTATACAAGGAGCGGATGAAGAAGTATCATGATCAGCGGATTGTTCGACGAAACTTCCAAAAAGGTGACATGGTACTACTCTTTAACTCCAGACTCAAGCTCTTCCCAGGTAAGTTAAAATCAAAGTGGTCTGGTCCATTTAAAGTCATCCAAGTCTACTCGTCTGGAGTAGTCGAATTGGAAGATAATGATGGTGTTGTCTTCAAAGTTAATGGCCAACGTGTTAAGCCATATATCGGTCCTCTTGACTCGATGAATGACATGACCATCACTTATATCGACGAAGTCTAAGTACTCGAGATTACTACGTCGAGCCACGACAATAAATAAGGCGCTAGATGGGAGGCAACCCATCGTTGTATTGTTTTATTGTTTTGTTGTTTTATCG
Organism: Capsicum baccatum var. pendulum; assembly: GCA_030864225.1. Taxonomy (NCBI): domain Eukaryota; kingdom Viridiplantae; phylum Streptophyta; class Magnoliopsida; order Solanales; family Solanaceae; genus Capsicum; species Capsicum baccatum. The sequence goes on along the minus strand of CM061559.1, from coordinate 32,930,699 downwards.
TTTTATCGTTTCGTCGTTTTAGTATTTTTTTTCTTTTTGATAAATGAAAATTCAAAAAAAATATGATTCGTGCCACAACCAAAACTAAGGCGCTTGGTGGGAGGCAACCCATCGTACTAATCGTTTTCATTTTGAGCAAATATAGGTGCAAGAAGTATGCGATGAGGAGATTGATCTCCATCGACAATTTGGACGCATTGTGTGGTAAAGTCGTTAAGTTAGGCATGGTGATGCATAAGGCGATGAATTGAGCCTTTCTCACGTCAAAATAGGCTTCGAGGAAGGCTAGGCCTTGGTAAAAATAGGCCACAAACGATGCATAACCTATTCTATAGCCTAAGGACTCGGAATCTAGTGTGTTATACACTATGTGCCGCCTATTCCTAGGTATGCTTTTGACTATGCGCCGCCTATGCTATGGCATTTGGTCTCAGTATCTCATGTGCCATTGACTATGCGGCGCATATGTCTACAAATGCCATAGACTATGCGGCGCATATGTCCCATTATGCCATAGACAATGCGCCGCATATGTCATTGATATGCCGAGAGATATGCGCCGCATATGTGGTGTTTTTGTCTCCGAATCCAATTGTAAATGGGTCATAACCCGACCCATACTCTTCCTATATAAAGGAGACTTAGTTTTATAACACAACCACATTAGAAACAACCCTAAAGGCGCCGCATAACCCTCCAAATCCTCTCAAAATTTTCTTCTTTTGCTCTTCCAATTCACAACACCATCTCCACGAACTTCAAGCAAGTAAGTACTCTCTTATTCTTCATTTATTTATCATAAGTACTACGTTGCTATGTTTATTATAAATTGCTAAATCGTATAAGATTGATGGTGATGTTCATGTGTTTGGATAGTTGATACAAAATCATGTGAGTGAACAAATACGTAGGAAAATCTTGACTTGTTTCCGACTTGAATTTGGTTTCAAAAGCATTGTTATGATAATTGTTGAATTGATATGACTATGAATATTGCTTAAGATTGTTGTTTGGATGCTTACATAATAAGACTATCCCGGCCATCGGGATAAGGTCATAGTGCCTATCGACTTAGGAGGTTGTGCTTGTTGTAAGAATAACGATTCCATGTGGTAACCCCTATGTCATAGTGTTGCTATATCCACCATGAAAGTAGTCCACTGGCTGCGAATAAGTGATGCAATGCTGATTTTCTTGTCGGAATACAATCCTAAAACTTATGTCGACGAAATCTGAGTAAATCGACTACGTTCACCTCGCTGATTTGTGCAACAAAACTAAGTGTGGGGTGGTACCCCTAGTGCTTGCATATAGATTGTATCAAGTGAGATTGTGCTGCAACTAACATTATTTCTAGTCTCAGGTACAATGGCACCTAAAGCAAGGCAAGGCAAGGAGAAGGCTACCACATCCCAAAAGGGCAAGAAGAGAAGTCGAAAAGACCAAGGAGAATCATCCTCAGCGCACCTACCACGCAGAATGTTCGGAATAAAATGGGTTCTTGAGGAAGAAGCCAAAGCATGGTACAACAGCAACAAAGAAAGAAAATATGTGCACGTCGACTTGATCAACAAGGAGACCTTAGCAAAGAAGGAGCCGCGAATGTTGGCAAAAATAATGGCTTTGAAGCTGGATTTCATCTTCCGCGACATGGGAGAGTGCAATATTGACTTAACAAGAGAGTTTTATGCCAACTGGTCACCGAATACAACAGGCAATGAAGTCAAAATTCGGGGCCAAGTGTTACAGCTCACCGCGGATTGGATCAACTCTTTTCTTGGCTTATCTTCGGTCGACACACACCATTCAAAGAACTGTACAGCAGGCCTCCTTATAGAGCGATACGACACACGCTTTGTGGAAGTAGATCAATGGCAAGGTGGGGCAGACATAAAGAAACAGGTCGACACAACACCTTCCCCTATGCTCCACTAAATAGGGAAGCAAGAATCTGGATGCGTATTGTCAACTCATGTCTTATTCCTGGAACTCAATACACCAAGATATCGAGAGATAGAGTGTGTTTGGTCTATGCTTTGATGACAAATGTCCCTATCAACTTTGGGGCAATCATTCGATCTACCATGAGGAAGGCCAGACTCCACAAAAGGTCCCATTTCACATTCGGCAATTTGTTGACAGCAATGTTGCGGAAGGAGGATGTCGAAGAGGAACCAGTTAACCACAAACTCCCACATAACCCAAAGAAGGTTGACCTCACCAAGGTCAAAGATGCTGAAACAACTCATGGAGTCAACCTTACTACTGCGGAGAGACATGCTCGTGATGAGAGTTTCTTCCGTCATCTCTATGGCATGACACGATTCACTATGATGAGTGGTGGACGTATTCCAACTGCTGAAGAGCTCCAACAGCTGGACCACGACTACCCAATGAACATGCATGCACGGGAGATGTGTGGAGTGGGTGTATACTTTGAGGAACCTCTAGATGATGATGTGCCGACTGATGACGATCGACGCTTGCCTGATTCTGACGAGGAGGAGAACTCTGACGACGACTCTTATGATGATTCAGACGAAGGGGGTATGACCCCCGACATTGATAAAGGGTCCGACTAACCAGGTTCTTCGAATTTATTTTCCACTGAGGGCAGTGTCCCGTCTAAGTGTGGGGTGGCAGAATCGCATGCTATACTTCTTGGTTTGCACCTATGTTGTTTGTTTGTTTACTTTGTTTTTTTTGTTTTTTTTTTTACGTTTTTTTAGTTTTTTTAGGAGTAAATTTTTTTTCTAGCTTCGCATGAAATTATTTTGATAGGCATCATGAGATTATAACAAGAGTATGTGCTACAATTGTGACTATTGAGACGTTTAGGCTCTAGTTGTGACTCATTATGTGATATTGTGTGGTTCAATTCCTTCACTTGTTGGGTCGAGAGTCTATATTACTTCCAATCAAGTCGACCATGTGCCTTGTGTGTGTGAGATTAATAGTATCTTCTATGTATGTGGCTGATGCTAGAACTTGCCTGGTATGTATGCAAAGCGAAAATAAGGAATGTAAGTTTAGGCATTTCTTTGGCAACCTATACATGTTTACCTTCAGTTTTACCTACCCATGAACATCATCCTAGTTAACCCTTTTTGAGCCTTTAGCCTATTTCTTTGACAACCTTGTATGTAAGCCTAATCCATTTTTTTCAAGACCGTAATTTGATCCAAATTCCTAAGTGCTTTAAAGTGAAAAAGTCATGTGACAACATAAGAGGAAATTGGGTGAGTATGATGCTTTAAATTGTAATGGTGCTTAAAGGTGTTATGGAAAAGAAAGTGCTATCATCAGAGGTATGTTGTGAAAAGAAAAAGAAAAAGAAAGCTGAAAAGTGAGTTATTCTTAAAATTGAAAAACAAAAGAGGAGAACAAGGGTGGTAGAATAAAAGAAAGAAGAAAGGTTGAAAGAAAAAAGTGTCAATAATACAATGTGATGTATTAAAGCGCTTAGGAGCTTAGTCACTATTCCTGGCCAAAATAGTCCTACCCATCCCTTAGCCTATATTACAACCATCAAAAGACCTACTTGATCCTAATCTTAACATTCTGACATTTAGTGGAGTACTACACTAAGGGCAAGCCTATGGTCATCAGTTGCTGCATACGAATTCTTTGTGAGAGCGAGAGTAAAGATATTGCTGATACCCATGTTTGAAAAATATGCTATATTTGTGCGTGATTATGGGTACTAAATGGTGAGACACACATGGTTGATGAGTTTGGATAGTTGTATATGATTCTATGCACTTGAACGTTTGCATATGAGTTGATCACCATCACGAGTCTATGATTGAGAGTAAATGGTTTCTACTTATAATCGAAAAGCTACTCTTTGTTGATAATTGTTGTGCTTGTCTTGATAAATGTTTTGTGTTGTTGCTGTAAAAACCTTAAGTCGACGCTTAGAAGGACATGATATTTTGTTCGAGCACGAACAAAGCTCTAAGTGTGGGGTGTTGATGATAGGCGAATTTACACGCCTATATCAATATATTTTGACCATATTTTAGCCTAGTTTTGAGAACTAATTATCTATTTCATGCACTTTTAGTCCTTTTTCCTGTAAATGAGCTAACAAACATGATTAGGAAAGTTTCAGGTATAAATGATGCAAAATACAGCATTTTACGGCTTACTTGACGCAAAAGAAAGCTCACAAACGAAGTAGAAGGGAGCTGGACGCCTAAGGACCAAATCTGCTGCATGGAAAATCTGTCCCGGGCTAAAACAGCATTTCTGAAGACTTTGGGGACTTACAGACACAAAGCTGGAATTTTACAAAAATACATTAACCTAGTACAATTAGGTTATGTATTTCATTATTCTATTTGGATTATGATATTGTAACCTTATCCTAGTACATTTGGGTCAAGTATTTCATTAGTATAGTAGGATTTGGCTATTTATTTCATTAGCTTAGTAGGAGTAGGATAGGAGTATTATAAATACCCTATCATGCTAGAGATTTTAATAAATTCAGAAATTCTATTCTTCACTTAATTCAACAATTAATTTTCTTCCATCCCTCTCATCTTCCACCACAAACACTTCTAATCTACTCTTCTATTCTTAAATTCCACAACAAGAGAATCGTTACTTGCTAGGGAATCACCAAAACCACACGCCTATCACCTACTTCTCACGCCATCAACCATGCAAATCGTGATATCCTTCGCATTCATGGGTAACTAAACCTCTTAGTTGGGGTTATGGAAGCCGAATGAGTTACTATCTATAGCTATGAGTTTGTGAGTTCAAGACAAGTATATTGCTTATATCATTATTCTCTTCATCTTAATCTACATTCTTTGCGGTTGCAAACGCAAGAATACGCCAGTCTAACATTTAACTTGTTCGCGAGAAAGGTTATTTGTCTGGAAAAGAGATAATGTCAAGGTAGTAGGACACCCTTTCCTATTAAAAAGCTAGTGCCGTAACTGGACTAACCTCTTGGAGAATTCGTACCGTTAGACACGCTTTAAGCTCGCGAGAGTTAAAGTGAAATAGTCCTTGTTTAGGCCGCGAGACGCTTGGATTTACCATCGACTACAATTCTCTATAAGCAATTGCATGTCAAGACTCTACACACTCATAGCCGATAGAGACGTATACCTCAGAAGGTGGACATAACCCCAACGCTTTAATTCTCATTGTTTCACAACCTACGAAATACTCTCTTTTTACTTTGCTATTTTCAGCTTTTATTTCATTACTTTGGTTACATATTACAATTCCCCCCTTCTTACGAGACTTGCACCAAAAGTCTATTAATTTTGCTTACTTGTTGACCAAGCTATTCCCTGTGGGATCGACACCCAACCCAGGTTGGGTTCTATATTTGCTAACGACCGCTTTACACTCCCATGAGAGCTGTAGATTGAGCGTTATCAGTACAAGGACAAGGTAAGTTTACTTTTGCTAACCTATCCTTCCAATCTACTCCATGAAGAAGAATCTGCGCAACAGATGCGTAATCTATTGCAAAAACTTGGTATTCTGGTGCAATATAATACACATCTGTTGCATAAGTTGCGTTGGATGGGTAATCTGTGAACTGATTCAAAGAATATTCTTCCACTGTGTTTTTATTCTTTACTATTACTAACTTATTTAAAAATTATCTTTTTATACCACAGTATGTTGATAAAATCCTCTGCCTCATGAGGGGCAGGCATTTAGCGTACCCGGATGCTTATGATGCTGCCGATAGGATAATGGACCTCAACTTCTACAATAATTTCAAGAATAGGTACACTAAACTGTATAATATAGATGATTTCGGTGGCCCTGGATTTGATCAGTTAGTTTCTACGTTCTAATGGGATGAAAAAATGATTAAATATGTTAGAGAGAAGAGGCCTTACCCATACGGCAAGAGCTGGACCAAGGCAAAGAGAATCCTTGCAGTCATGAACATTGATGTCACACATTTTCTCACTATTGAGATACTACTATGTGAGGGAAATATTAAGGTTATGACTGCAACTTACCTGTCTTCAGCGAGAAGACGTTTTGAACCCACATACAGCCACTCTTTAAGTTGTTGCCCAAGTTGTTGACGTAGAGTAAGATGATGGATCATTTGTCGGCTGAAGTCTTGATTAAGGAATCATAAGATTTTGAAGGTCTAAATAAGAACATACATCTCCCAAGAAATACAACCGGTGCAGCGTGCGGGCCATACTCGCTTGCATACACGAGTGTTTGCTGACCGACACACAAATGACTGGTGTGTACGACACTGTTGTGGGAATGATGCAATGGGTCTGGGAATATGGGGTACTAACTAAATGGTTGGAGCCCGTGTATAAAAAAAACATGTACAAAGACAGAGATGAACATGATAACAAATTTTTATTTCAAGTCAATTCACTTTACATGTAGTGGCAATAATTTTTATGTTTAGCCAAGTTGAGTTTTTATAATGGAACAGATTTATATCTGTCATAAAAAATATAGTACCTACTGTGACAGATTGATTATTTGTTGGAATAGGTTGGTCATCTGTTGAGTTATGCAAATGTTCTCAGTTTGTCTGTCGTAATAGATATACGATCTGTTGCAACATATAATCTATTTGTTGCAACTGATCAGTAGCAAATCCAAAAAGTTGGAGGACCTGTTATATAATTTCTAGCAGATAACCTACATGTTGCATCTCATATTGCAATATATGTCTAAATCTGTCTGATAAGATATGTCGTTTGTTGCAGTAGATGTATTATTTGTTGCGGTCTTTGAATCTAGTACTCCATTTATTAATATGTTGAAAAATAAGGATTAATTATATTCATAGACAGAATAAAATAAATCGAATCCTTTGGAAATTACATGAAATAACTCAGCACATAAATGAAATGTAAAAAAAATCATTATAGGTACAAACGATCTACTCTACAAATAAATCAACAAGTTAAACCAAAGAGGATAGGTTATTACATAGACAGACTCAAGCTATAAATATCTAATCAATATGGATAAGTTGTTCTTCATCCGGTGCTACAAAATTCGGCTTTGGTCGTCGTGGATGTTTAACGTCGGTTGCTACGGCTTCTGAGCTTTTGCTTCTCCGTATTTCCATAAAAGAGCAGCATATCTTTTGTGGAGTAATCCGGCATCAAGTCCATCATTTGGTACTTGTAATCTATCGCTCAAGTACTCAGCATATGTGGCAATAAAAAGACCGCAATCCCTGCGTTATAAAAAAATAGATAATCCATATCTTGCAGTTCATGCAAGCATTGTGAAATTTGTGAAATGAAAATAAATTATGACACTTAAACTTACAGGATACCAATGGTTTGTTGAGCAATTCCGTCAATATATTGTACATCAAATGAATTAGCCATTTTATCCCGGTATGCTTCAATTGTCGACCAATCCGTGCGAACCTTTTAGTCCAAAAAGCCACTCATATCAAGGTAAGTAGACAATATTTTGGCCAGCTTTTGTATCTCAGATGACGGCCTAAAACATCTCCTTCGCGACATCGAGTCATAAACTCGGATGCGCCTCTTTTTCAGAACGACGACAGTCAACACCCAATTGAATTCATCACCATAATTGATTGAGATGTACACTTCATCAACCAAATGCCAAGGTAAGCTAGCTGAAATGCTAAAACCTTTGATGATGTTGATTAAGAATTCCTCATTTTTGGAAACTTCCGGCTGTTGTTGACAATACCTATCGTAGGCATTATTGATGTAAACTTTATACAAATAATTGTCTATTGTGTATCTGTATTATTCTTGTATTTGCAACTTGGCCTTCTTTCGAAGGTAGTTAAAAATGACATTGATATGCTTTACCTGTTATCAAACATTTCAAATTACGTGACAAAAAAATCAATACGCAGATGCAATTAAATAAAGTATTAATTAATAGTAATATGTATGGCATTTAAACCTCATCATTCCAGCAAGTTTGGGGCTGTGACATCAAATAGAACCAATTCTTCATTCTGGGATATGCAACAACAAAGTCGAACATATCAAAACCAAGAATTGATTCATTCACTTTGTAGAGCTCGTCATTTTATTTTCTACATGATGATTTATATGTGTTAATTTCAGGTTCTTAGAACAAGAATTGTATAAACTAATATCTATAAAATTGATTTATGTACCTACCGGCATGATACTTTAACAGCCCATCGGTAATCTATTCTGAATAGTAGTTGATTAATTGTGTTAGTTTCTTTGGAGTCTCGTTGGAGATGTTGAACCCTTCAAATGGGTAATTCTTCTGTTCTCCCAAACTGACAGGCCCCACTTTTTCTTTATATTTGGAAGCAGTTGATGGATTATCAACTGTGCTATTATTCTCTTCGGTAGTAGCTGTGATATCCACCTGGAAAGCCAGAATTATTAATGTAAGTAGAGATATACAACAAATTTTTTATCTGTTACAATAGATGAGTCTTATGTTGCATCAGATGGATTATCTGTTGGGATAAATTCGAATAGGTAAGTCAGAGCAGTACGATAATTTTGAACAGATAATCCATCTGTTGCAACATAAGACTCATCTGTTGAAACTGATAACGAATTTGATATAACAGGTTAGATAATAGTTGCAACAGATGTATATATCTATTTGATAATTTTCAGCAGATGTATCATCTGTTGAAACAGATATGTGCCTGTTTGTTTTTTGGAACAGATGATGTACATTCACTTTCTTTAGCTTATGCTGCTTTCCCGTGGCCATTGCACACTAAACATCAGTGCAAGACAAAGACAGATGCATTGCAATCTTGCCTTTTTTATGATTGATAATTTCTTGGAAGTGTTTTTCCTTCTCCTCTTACCCTCCTTGATCTCTAGTGGAGTGTCTGGATATGAAATCCTCCTTGATGGAATGACACCCCTCTTAGATGTCATTTCCTTTGCAGAAGCAGTTAGTGCATAAATCACTCCAGCGTGTTTCGTCTTACAGTCTTGACATTTGAATGAAGAACATTCGCTAGATGCGACAAAATTTGGAGAAAAATATATACAACCATTATGATCATAATTATAATGGCTTGTTGTTTCAAAAACTGTAAGAGGAGCATCATTAGCCCCACCCTCCAAAATTGTTTTTCTTGTGATGGTTGTTGAGCCAAAAAATTTCATTTTTATTCCATCAACAACCTTAGAGTCCCATAAAGTTTGCACAGACCATAAAGTAAGAAAAAATGGCATCTTTAACTCTCGGTTGGTCGGAACAAGCCACAGATGGACAATCTAAAATAAATCGGTACATATATTAAGAATTATGATGAAATCATTTAATCATTAATTAAAATAAAAACTTGATTAGAATTGGACTTACTGCTTCCTTGGGGGAATTGAAAAGATCAAGAAATTTTGCATTTTATCTGTTTTGGCCGATAACCATCTCAAAATTTTTGGACAGGAAACTTCTTTCTGGTAGTTCACTTGTTGTCTCAAATAAGGAATGACTTCAAATGCCTAAGACTATAACATAACATCAATAAATCAAAAGCATTATTGAATAAAAAAAATGATAAATCATATCATGATAAAAGAAATATTTATCATGAAGGCCCATGGAAAGCCATATAAGTTGACTATTTTTGGCATTAACGGAGTCAAAAAATATTCGACAACCATTTTGAAGCTTTCATAACCCCAAGGATAACTGTTACATACCTTAAGATCCTCAGAGAGATTTATTAAACCGAGGCTTATGTTGTTGTTAACGTCTCTTACCCAAAGAACATTATGTATAAACTAAACCAAGCACAATGATTGTTTGTGCTTCTTTGAAAGTCCTTTACTTTTCAACACTTCTATCAAATTTTTGTTTTTGAAGATTGGACCTACAATGGACACCAGTTCATCATGATCACTCGACTTGTCTTTTCCTTTTTTGGGTGTGCGGGGTGCTTTTTTTGGGTCAGAGTAGGTATAAATTGAGAAGGAGAAGGAGGATAACATTTTAGTCTGGTAACTATGGCAAACTCCTTCCAACCAAAATAAACAGGCATGCCATAGTAATTTATTCACACCTCATCCATCTTATCTTTGTTTTCATACATAAACCTGCGCTTGAGAAGATCATATACCATTTTCATCTGGAAATGAGCATTGTTGTCCTCTGGCAAATCAAGATATTGCCCAAAGCAGCTTTCCCTGAAATAAGAATCCAATTTTTGTTCTCAAAGTATTTTTTAAAGGAGTTGAAAGATTTTTCCATGACTGACTTAACCACGAGATCACCCGTTAAATCTATGGCACCATCGCACAGTATTCTCACAGGATAACGATCAATGCTGAAAGTTTTGACCAACTCTTCGGCGGAAGGGCTATTAGCATTTGGATTATCTCTTTTGAAAGATTCCTCTATTAACGGGAGATATGTTCACTGCTCGATTTATAGATTGTCGGTTTGATGAGATATTTTTCAAAATTAGGGGGAGAAGATAGTGATATCAAAAGAGAATTTTTGTGGAAAATCCATCACTATCTCATCTTGATCCATGTGCTTCTATTTGCAAGCAAGAAGTATAATAGATTATTCATCTGCAGAGAATTGCAAATCAAAGGTCGGACGTATTTACTGATTTGAAAAGGATAACTGAATTAGATATTCTTGCAGAGAATGTCCCAGTTCGAATTGATGTCCCTAAAGGACCATCCACTAGTGTCATAGCTAATGAATCTAAAGCATACTTGAAGCATGGCAGATCATTAGGTTCTAAGAATTGAAATCCTAGAAAAAGAAAATCAAATGGTTAAGATGACACTACAAAAGATCCACATATGGAAGTTCAAGATTTGAGCAATGTTGATATCCCTAAAGGAATCAATAAGCCTGAGACTCAAGAAAATGAGGAACTATCCATAAATTCAAGTGATGTTGAAACTAATTTGAATCGATATAAAATAGTAGTGGATTATGTATTTGCATATAATGTTTCAACTAAAATCATACAATAAGTGAGGATCTTGAACCTCGATCTGTCACAGAATGTCAACAAAGAAATGACTGGCCAAAATGGCAAGAAGCAATTCAATCTGAATTGAATTCAGTTGCCAAACGTGAAGTTTTTGGACATATAACTCAAACACCTAATAGTGCTAAGCCTGTTGGCTATAAATGGGTATTTATGCGAAAAAGAAATGAGAAAAATAAAATACAAAGGTATAAAGTACGCCTTGTTGCACAAGGATTTTCACAACGTCCTGGTGTCGATTATGATTAGACATATTCACCAGTTATGGATGCAATAACATTATGTTATCTTATTAGTTTCGCTGTCCATAAGAGACTTGAAATGCATTTGATAGATGTGGTAATAGCCTAGCTATATGGATCACTTGATAATGAGATATACATGAAAATTCTCGAAGGATTTAAAATGCCGAAAGCATATAGTTTAACTCCTCAAAAAATGTATTCCATTAGATTGCAAAGATCATTGTATGGTTTGAAGCAATCTGAATGCATGTGGTATAACCATATTAGTGAATATTTATATAAAGAAGGTTATACGAATGATGAAATTTGCCCATATGTTTTCATAAAGAAAAAACATCGGAGTTTGTTATACTAGGAATGCTAATAAAGCTTCAAAAGGCAATTGATTACCTAAAGAAAGAATTTGATATGAAAGATCTTGGAAATACAAAGTTATGCCTTGGTTTGAAAATAGATCATTTGATAAACGACATCTTTGTTCATCAATCTGCCTACACAGAAAAGGTGTTTGAACAATTCTATATGGATGGAGCACATCCATTAAGTACTCCGATAGTTGTTCGATCACTTGATTTGAATAAGGATCCATTCTGACCTCAAGAAAAGAATGAGGAACTCCTTGGTACTGAATTACCATATCTTAGTGCAATTGGTGCACTAATGTATCTTGCAAATACTACAAGGCCTGATATTGCCTTTTCAGTAGATTTGCTAGCTAGGTATAGTTCTAATTCTACTAGGAGACATTGGAATGGGATCAAACACCTATTACGGTATCTAAAGGAAACTACCGATATGGGTTTATTTTATTCTAAAGATTGTAGTTCCGATCTTGTTGGTTATGCCGATCCTGGGTACTTATCCTACTCGTATAAAGCTCAATCTCAAACAGGCTATATATTCATATGCGGGGGTACTACCATATCTTGGAGATTAACAAAGCAGTCTATCATAGCCACTTCATCGAATCACGCTGAGATTATAGCTATTCATGAAGCAAGCCAAGAGTGTGTGTGGTTTAGGTCCATAATACATCTCATTCGAGAAATATGTGGCTTGAAATGTGGCAAAGTACCTATAATTTTATATAAAGATAATCAGCATGCATAGCACAACTGAAAGGTGGATTCATAAAAAGAGATAGAATGAAGCACATTTTGCCAAAGCTCTTCTATACACATGAGCTCTAAAAGAATGGTGATATTGACGTACAACAGATTCGTTCAAGTGCTGCTGATTTATTCACCAAGTCTCTTTCAACTAAAACTTTCAAGAAGATGGTGCACAAGATCGGAATACAGAGATTCAAGGATGTTCTTATTAAGGGGAGTTAATATGCGTTGTACTCTTTTTCCCTTATGAGGTTTTGTCCCACTGGGTTTTCCTTGTAAGATTCTTAATGAGGCAACCTATATACGTATTGTTAGACATTCAAGGGGGAGTGTTATGATATATATCAATTTTAGTGAATGTCTATCAAGATCTATTTGATGTCTATCAGGATTTGATGTATTTGTCTTTTAGTGTGAAACTAGGGACAAATTCTTCCTATAAATAAAAGGGTTTCCTTCATTCTAGATCATCTCTTAAGAGAAAGAAATAATAATCACTCTCTCTATTCTCTCTACTCTTCTTCTTTATTCTTTTACAAAGAATGAATTTCTTGACCTTTACATCTCTTTTTGTGAATCAATGCGTCTTTAAAATGTGTTATATCAAAACAAGAGAAATAGAGATGACATATGAATAAAACACGTGTATTTAATACATATGGTAAATAGTGTGTATAAATTAGTTTAAATAATTTCAATAACGGTTTATTGGAATTACTCTTCTTTATTTAATTATTTAACTCAAGATAGTGACAAATAAGAAATATCTTATTTGTTCTCATGACAAGTTTGTTGGACCAACTAATATTGGGATTGTATCCCTTCAAATCTGAAAATTATAAAAGGTGAATAAGGGCTTGTTCACCTATCATATGATATGTAGAAAAATGCATCAATAAGATTATCATATATACATTCATTGTCAACCTGCAGTTTGACATTCATAAAGTTGCTAGCTCAATAAAATTGAGTTAAGAACATAATTTTCAGATTGTCCAACCAAGAAAGTTATCTTGATTATGATGGTTTGGCATTGAATGCCTTCGATAAATGGCTAAACCATCGCTAATGAGAACAGAGCTTCATGTGTTGGTCTGAAATATGATATGTTGCATACAATAACACTTGTATGCATTAGACCAATAAATTATGATTATTTCTTCCCCCTCAATTGGTTTAAGGTCATGAACCAACTATTCCATCTAATAGTTTTGATGTCCGGTATACGATTAATGAATATACCATGTTGCACAAAGATGGATTCCTTAAAGAAGTAGAGGATGTATGTTAGTTTTCCTAACATAAAGGGGGAGATTATAAGCATCTATGAAATATGTTAGGAATTATCATCAAATTTTCATTCAAAAGATAATTCAAGACAAATGCTAAAAACATCTCATATTTAGCTGCAAGTGCTCCTATTTTGTGTCCTTAAAGGATAAAGTCTATGCATGCTTGAATCTTGATAGACCAATCAGTTCCAAATAAAATAATTCTTGAAAAGGATAAAAGGCAAATAATCATAATAAGAAGGCAATAAGCTCTTGAAGAGCTACGACATAACAATTCATGAAACCTTATGAGAGGTTCATGTACTTGAAAATAATGAAGTGATGAGATCTCAAAATGTTATGTCGCATTGTGAACCGATACTAAATGATATATCATCAATATCTTAGACATAATATTGGCGCAATATTGTGAAAAATTACAAGGATTTTAATTCTATGTTAATTTAAGCATGCTGATGTAGAAACATTTATCAAGTGACATGAAAGGATACATTTTGGTAAGTATAAAACTTATTTGATTTGCAGTCCAGATATTTGAAGATGTCACTCATAAAATGTTAAATATTGTCACTTGACAAAACTTATGTGAAAAAATTTTAAGGATTCAAAATTCCTGAAGCATATAAAAGTTTCTGGGAAACTTATTTTTAATCCTTAATTGTATAAGCTTATTGCTTGAACATCATTGGAACTCTTGGAGTGTTTTCAAAGAACTAGATTATTTGTTGAAATTCGAAATATATCAAATTGGATTGGTTATGAAGTACCATATCCTAGTGTAATTGATGCACTCATGTACCTTGCAAATACTACAAGGCCTATAGCCTTTTTAGTCAAATTGTTAGCAAGGTATATTTCTGCTCCTACTATGAGACATCAAAATGGGATAAAACACATGAGCTTATTTTATTCTAAAGATTGCAGTCTCGATCTTATTGGTCATGCTGATGTTGGGTACTTATCTGACCCACATAAAGCTCAGTCTCAAATAGGCTATGTGTTCATATGTGGTGGTACTACCATATCTTGGAGATACACAAAATAGTCTATCGTAGCCACTTCATCGAATCATGCTGAGATAATAGCTATTCATGAAGCCAACCGAGAATGTGTATGGTTGAGGTCCATGATACATCTCATTTGAGAAAAATGTGGTGTAAAATATGACAATCTACCCACAATTTTATATAGAGATAATTCAGCATACATAGCACATCTTAAGGAAGGAGATAGAACGATGCATATTTTGCCAAAGCTTTTCTACATACATGAGCTACAAAAGAATGATAATATTAACGTGCAATAGATTCGTTCAACTGACAATATGACTGATTTATTCACCAAATCTTCTCCAATTGTAACTTTCAAGAAAATGCTGCACAAGATTGAGATGCAAAGACTCAAGGATGTTCTTATTAAGGGGAGTTATTACGCATTGTACTCTTTTTTCCTTACGAGGTTTTGTCCCATTGGGTTTTCCTTGTAAGGTTTTTAATGAGGTAGCCTATATGCGTATGGTTAGAGATGTGTACTCTTTTTACTTCACTAGATTTTTTCCCACTTGATTTTTTCTAGTAAGGTTTTAACGATGCACATTATTTATCAATTAGACATTCAAGGGGGAGTGTTATAAATGTATTTACATTATAGTGAATGTCTATCAAAATCTATCAAGATCTACTTTGATATCTATTAAGATATTGTTCAAATTCCTAATGTTTATACACACTATTAGGATTTTGCATAACATAAGGGAAATTTACTCCTAGTCCGAGTAAAAGATTAGGAGACATCGAAATGAGATCAAACATATGATTTTATTCTAAAGATTGCAGTCCCAATCTTACTGGTCATGCTGATGTTGGGTACTCATCTAACCCGCATAAATCTCGGACTCAAACATGCAATGTGTTTACATTGTAGGGATACTGCAATATCTTGTAAATATGCAAAGCAATCTACGTAGCGGTTTCATCGAATCATGCTAATATAATAGCTATTTATGAAGCAAGCTGGGAATATGTATGGTTGAGGTCCATGATACATCTCATTCGAGAAAAATATGGTTTGAAATGTGACAATGTACTTACAATTTTATACAGAGACAATGCAGCATGCATAGCACATCTTAAGGAGGATTCATAAACGAAGTATACTTCATCAAAGTTTTTCAATAAATATGAGCTACAAAAGAATGGTGATATTAACGTGCAACAAATTCATTCAAGTGACAATGTGACTGATTTATTCACCGAGTCTCCTCCAATTGCAACTTTCAAGAAGATGGTGCACAAGATCGGGATGGAAAGGTTCAAGGATGTTCTCATTAGGGGGATTTAATACGCGTTGTACTCTTTTTTCCTTATGAGGTTTTGTCTCACTAGGTTTTCCTTGTAAAGTTCTTAATGAAGTAGTCGATATGTGTATTGTTAGAGATGTGTACTCTTTTTCATTCACTAGATTTTTTTTCCTACTGGATTTTTTCTAGTAAGGTTTTAAGGTTTGAAGTATCTAACTTTTGTTCAGAAATTAGGAGTATTTTCTCCTATAAATAAAAGGGTTTTTATTCATTGTAGTCACAATCAAGATGATTTTTCATCCCCTTAAGAGAAGAAACAAGAATTACTCTCTCTACTCTTTTTTTTTTTTTTTTTGTTTTATAAAAAATAATTTATTTCAAATTATTGGTCTAATGTATACAAATGCTTAATTAAAATGAATAGTAATATGTTAGCATAAGACTATTACTAGAGGTGCATTAACAAAGAATCTTTTTGATATATTCCAATCTTATACCAATCGATAAAGGATGCATCTTGGTAATTATAAAACTTATTTGATTTGCAGTCCAGATATTTGAAGATGTTACTCATGAAATGTTGAATATTGTCACTTGATAAAACTTATGTGAAAAACTTTTAAGGATTCAAAATTCCTGAAGCATATAAAAATTTCTGGGAAACTTATTTGTAATCCTTAATTGTATAAGCTTATTGCTTGAATATCATTGGAACTCTTGGAGTGTTTTCAAAGAACTAGATTATTTGCTGAAATTCGAAATATATCAAATTGGATTGGTTATGAAGTACCATATCCTAGTGCAATTGATGCACTCATGTACCTTGCAAATACTACAAGGCCTATAGCCTTTTCAGTCAATTTGTTAGCAAGGTATATTTCTGCTCCTACTATGAGATATCAAAATGTGATAAAACACATGAGCTTATTTTATTCTAAAGATTGCAGTCTCGATCTTATTGGTTATGCTGATGTTGGGTACTTATCTGACCCGCATAAAGCTCAGTCTCAAATAGGCTATGTGTTCATATGTGGTGGTACTGCCATATCTTGGAGATACACAAAATAATCTATCGTAGCCACTTCATCGAATCATGCTAAGATAATAGTTATTCATGAAGCAAGCCGAGAATATGTATGGTTGAGGTCCATGATACATCTCATTTGAGAAAAATGTGGTGTAAAATATGACAATCTACCCATAATTTTATATGAAGATAATGTAGCATGCATAGCATAACTGAAAGGTGGATTCATAAAAGGAGATAGACAAAGCACATTTTTTCAAAGCTCTTTTACACACATGAGCTTTAAAAGAATGGTGATATTGACGTACAACAGATTTGTTCAAGTGACAATGTGGCTAATTTATTCACCAAGTCTCTTCCAACTATAACTTTCAAGAAGATGGTGCACAAGATTAGAATGCAAAAATTCAAGGATGTTCTTATTAAAGGGAATTAATACGCGCTATACTCTTTTTCCCTTACGAGGTTTTGTCCCACTTGGTTTTCCTTGTAAGATTTTTAATGAGGAAGCCTATATGCGTATTGTTAGACATTCAAGGGGGAGTGTTATGATATATATCAATTATAGTGAATGTCTATCAAGATCTATTTGATGTCTATCAGGATTTGATGTATTTTTCTTTTAGTGTGAAACTAGGGGCAAATTCTCCCTATAAATAGAAGGGTTTCCTTCATGAGAAAGTTAGACTCAGGATTTCTCTCTTTATTCTTTAGTTATGATTGATAAAGATAAACCAAGTGCTTGAGAACACGACAATCATGTGAATAATGTCCTTTTCCACCACATCAAAACAAGTAATTGCTTCACATTTCTCATCTTTTCTTTTTTTATTCGATGAATGGTTAACACTCGGAACAGGGTTTCTTTCTTTGTCATTAAGACCACGTCCATGACCACGTCCATGACCACATCCACGACCAGGGCCGCGACCTTTTCCACACCTATCATGGTGAGCGTGCACATCATTCACCTCAGGGAATGGTGCAGATATATTTGGTCGGTTCTCATGATTTTTCTTCAACAAATCATTATTTTGTTCATCCATGAGAAGATGAGAACTCAATTCAGTATACTTCTTGAAAACTTTTTCTCGATATTGCAAATATAATAGCATATTTGAGGCATAAAAAGTGGAGAGCGTCTTTTCCATCATATCATTATCATTGATCGTCTCTCCACAAAGTTTTAATTGAGAAGAAATTCTGAATATGGCAGAATTGTATTCATGAACAGACTTGTAGTGTGAAACTATAAGTACATATCAGTAACAGATAGACGTTATTTATTATTACTCTCTCTAACACGTTAGAGAATATTGTTCTAAATCAATGCTCAAGAAATTTTGATATATGGAAATTTCATATATGACCATATTTTTAAAAATCATATATGAAACAAACTTTAAAATATTATACAATATAATCGTAGACGGTAGAGGATTTATTAGTTTGTAAAATTCTTTTTCCAAGAATAGTCATTAACATGTTCTTCAAGTCAATAACACGTTATCAGCACGAGACTCTACCATCTCAAATTTGAAGGCTAAGTCTAAGGTATTATTATTTTTCTTCCCTTTTTCCATATGACTAACAATCTTACGAAGTGTGAGTTCGTTGCCCTTCAAAGTTCGGACAAGAACTATATTTCATGGGTGTTGGATGCTGAAATCCACCTAGATGCTATGGGTCTTGGAGATGCCATAAAGAATAAAAATACAACATCTAGTCAAAATCGTGCTAAGGCTATGATTTTCTTGCGTCATCATCTTGACGAAGTTCTAAAAATTGAGTACCTTACTACTAAGGATCCACTCGTATTGTGGAATAGCCTAAAAGAAAGGTTTGACCACTTAAAGATGGTCATCCTCTCGAAAGCACGATATGAGAAGATGCATCTAAGATTTCAAGACTACAAGTTTGTTCATGAATACAATTCTACCATGTTCAGAATTTCTTCTCAATTTAAACTTTGTGGAGAGACGATCAATGATAATGAGATGATGGAGAAGACGCTTTCCACTTTTCATGCCTCGAATGCGCTCTTACTTCAACAATATCAAGAAAAAGGTTTCAAGAAGTATACTGACCTGAGTTCTCATCTTCTCGTGGCTGAACAAAATAATGATTTGTTGATGAAAAATCATGAGAACCGACCAATTAGATCTGCACCATTCTCTAAAGTGAATGATGTACACGCTCACCATGCTAGGCGTGGAAAAGGTCGCGGACCTGGTCGTGGACATGGTCGTGGACGGGATCGTGGTCACAATGACCAAGAAAGAAACCCTGTTTCTGGTGTTAATCATTCATCAAATAAAAAGAAAAAAGATGAGAAATGTGAAGCAGTTACTTGTTTTTGATGTGGCAGAAAAGGACATTATTCACGTGATTTTTGTGCTCTCAAGCACTTGATTGATCTTTATCAAGCATTATTAAAGAAGAAAGAGAGAAATTCTGAGGCTAACTTTCTCTCTGAAAATAATGTTTCCATCATATGCTTGGATGTAGCAGACTTTTACGAGCACCCTGAAAGAAAGATTGATCACTTGATTGGTGATGGTTTCGTAAAAGAATGAATGTTTTTATTTATTTTTTTAAATTGTTGACAAGAGTTAGAGAATAAAAATCAAGTAAAAATAGTTGTTTGCATGAGTATTGATTTTTAATTCGTATTTATTAGTTCAATTATATTATTTATTAAATTGAATTGAATTTCAATTTTATCATTATTTATTGAAGAAAAAAAGAAATAAAGAACGTAACGATACGTGCATGTGTGGAGATGCAGTAATTGAATCCTTTACCTTTTGCATGAAAAGCAAGCACATAATAATGTTATTAAATTCTTTATAAAACAAATATAATACTGGTGCAGTTTTACTCTTCTTTATAAAACAAAATACGTATAATACTTGTGCAGTCTTAGTCCTTGTGTTGTTATACAGTTTGGATAATGTAGTTAACTTGTTTAGTTAATGTGACCAAGGTAACTTGCTTAATTAATGTGTTGTCCGATAATATAGCCTCCAACTTTAACAAAAGAATATATGGTCACCAAATTTATTTAATTTCTTAGTAAAGGGTGACTAATAATTCTTTATAGTATAAGTTTTCACTTTGTACAAAAATTTAATATATATCTTATTTGGTGTATGTCATTTTATTTGAAAGATATGGATAATTTTCAAGAAGATATTTGTTTGATTGATTCTGGCACTAGACATACGATATTCAAAGACAAGAAATATTTCTCTCATCTAAACATGGACAAGATTGATGTTACTACAATTTATGGTAGTGCTAATTTGATTGAAGGCTTCGAAAAAGCCATTATAATCTTGAACAAGGGAACTAAACTCATCATAAATAATGTTATGTTCTCTCCCAAGTCACGGAGAAACTTGATGAGTTTTAAAGATATCCGTGAAAATGGTTATCATATCAAGACATTTGATGAGATGAATCTTGAATATCTTAGTATCACCAAGAATGTCTCTGGGCAGACATGTGTTGTTGAAAAGTTCCTTGCTTTATCTTTTGGCCTGTATTGGAAAAAGATTTGTGCAATTGAGGCACATTCTATAGTAAACCAAAAATTTACTGATTCCAATACTTTTGTACTTTGGCATGATCGTCTGGGACATCCAGGATCATTAATGATGAGATGAATAATAGAAATTTCAAATGGGTATCTATTAAAGAACTTGAAGGTTCTTTCTAATGGTGAATTTTCATGTAATGCTTGTTATCAAGGCAGGCTGATTGTGAGACTATCGCCAACAAAAGTTGGGATTGAGTCTCCCACATTCTTGGAATGCATACATGGGGACATTTGTGGACTAATTCACCCACCAAGTGGGTCGTTTAGATACTTCATGGTCCTAATAGATGCTTCTTCTAGATGGTCTCATGTGTGCCTTTTGTCATCGTGCAACTTGGTATTTGAAAAATTATTGGCACAAATAATATGATTATGGGCTTAATTTTTTGATTATCAAATTAAGTGTATTCTCCTTGATAATGCTGTAGAATTTTCATCCCAAGCATTTAATGACTATTACTTATCAATTGGGATAAGAGTGGAACATCTTGTACCCCATGTTCACACTCAAAATAGCCTTGCTGAGTCATTAATTAAATGTCTGCAATTGATAGAAAGATCATTACTGATGAAAACTAAGTTGCCCACTTCTGTTTAGAGTCATGCAATTTTGGATGCTGCAACACTTATTCGTCTTAGACCAATAAATTATCATAAATTTTCTCCGTTGCAATTGGTTTTGGGTCAAGAGCCTAATATATCTCACTTGAGAACTTTTGGGTGTGGTGTATATGTGCCTATATCACCACCAAACCGCACCAAGATGGGCCCCCAAAGAAGGTTAGAAATTTATGTTGGGTTTGAATCACACTCTATTCTTTGCTATCTTAAACCATTAACGGGAGATATGTTCACTGCTCGATTTATAGATTGTCGGTTTGATGAGATACTTTTCTCCAAATTAGGGGGAGAAGATAGTGATATCAAAAGAGAAATTTTGTGGAAAAATTCATCACTATCTCATCTTGATCCACGTGCTTCTATTTATGAGCAAGAAGTACAATAGATTATTCATCTGCAGAGAATTACAAATACAATGTCGGATGCATTTACAGATTTGAAAAGGATCACTAAATCACATATTCCTACAGAGAATGTCCTAATTTGAATTGATGTTCCTAAAGGACCATCCACTAGTGTCATAGCTAATGAATCTAAAGCACGCTTGAAGCGTGGCAGACCATTAGGTTCTAAGGATCGAAATCCTCGAAAAATAAAAATAAATGGTCAAGATGACACTACGAAAGATCCATATATGGAAGTTCAATATTTGAGCAATGTTGATATCCCTGAAGGAATCAATAAACCCGAGACTCAAGAAAATGAGGAACTATCCATAAATTCAAGTGATGTTGAAACTAATTTGAATCGGTCTGGAATAGTAGTGGATTATGTCTTTACATATAATGTTGCAACGAAAATCATGCAATACAGTGAGGATATTGAACCTCGATCTATCACAAAATATCAACAAAGAAATGAGTGGCCAAAATGGAAAGAAGCAATTCAATCTGAATTGAATTCACTTGCCAAACGTGAAGTTTTTGGACCTATAACTCAAACACCTAATGGTGTTAAGCCTATTGGCTATAAATGGGTCTTTGTGTGAAAAAGAAACGGGAAAAATGAAATACAAAGGTATAAAGCACGTCTTGTTGCACAAGGATTTTCACAACGGCCTGGTGTCGATTATGATGAGACATATTCATTAGTTATGGACGCAATAACATTGCATTATCTTATTAGTTTCACTGTCCATGAGAGACGTGAAATGCATTTGATGGATGTGGTAATAGCCTATCTATATGGATCACTTGATAATGAGATATACATAAAAATTCTCGAAGGATTTAAAATGCCGAAAACATATAGTTCAAAGCCTCGAGAAAGTGACCCTGATCAACACAAAAAGCAAAAAATATTATACTTGACATCTAAATCAAGATTAGGGAAGTGGGAAATGGAAGAGTTCAATCGGCTTTCTCAACCTGAAATCAATCCTCTTTTCCACTAAATCTCTTCCCATGTTGGAATAGGGGTCGTTTGGTAGAATGTATTAAAATATTAATGCATGCATTAGTTTAATGTGTATTAGTAGTACCTTATTTAGTATACCTTTTTACTCTATATGCAAGCATTAGTTATACACTCTAGTGTGTATTGAGATGTCTAATACCTCAAAGTTCATGGCATTAGTAAAGCAATAGATCTAATGTATGCATTAACATGCTTAAAGGCTCTATTACCCTTGAAAAAAAATTTCGCATCCTTTTCAACATATATATTGAGGGTATATGTAAATAATTTTTTTTTTTTTAGAAATTATGTAATTCATATTTTTTTTAATATATCGAACCAAATACTGCGTAAGAAAAATACAAGCATAATTAATTCAAGCATAACTAACAAAAACATTATTAATACAAGTATTATTAATACATCATATTTTATATTATTCTTATGCACTCTACCAAAACCTAACTGTACTCACCCCGTTTTCGATCTCAGTTTACTTGAGCATCTCTCAATGCCAAAATCTTGAAAATCTAAGTACCATCTTCCTCATTTCTTCAACCTTCATTCCATCAGATCTAATAAGGAATAGCGATATGCTTTCCCCTTTTGCAGCGTAGACTTGAAAAGCAATGAATTTTGTTGATATTTACTAACTTTTCTCCACCGCATGGGTTTGATATGCTCTTTGTATGTTTTGAATTGGTAAGCCTAAAATCTCATAGCTCTCATTTCCTTCAATTGATGGGTTGAACCTCGTACAAGGTTGATACCACCAACTAATCGACACAAATAGTAAGATTAAGGTTTATGGGTTCTCTGACTTGTCAGATCTGGTAAGGTTAAGTACTATCTTCCTCATTTCTTCAACCTTTATTCCATGAGATATGATAAAGAATAACGATATGCTTTCCCCATTTTCAGCGTAGACTTGAAAAACAACTATTTCAGTCGATATCTACTAAGCTTCCTCCACCTCATGGGTTCGATATGCTCTTTGTATGTTTTGAATTGGTAAGCCTCAAATCTCATAACTATCACTTTTATTTCCTTCAACTGATGGGTTGAATCTCATACAAGGTTGATACCACCAACTAATCTATAGAAATAGTAAGGTTAAAGGTTTATGGGTTCTTTGGACTTGTCAGATCTGATAATATTAAGTACAATATTTTTCATTTCTTCAACTTTTATTCCATCAGATCTAATAAGAAACAACAATATATTTTCCCCCTTTGCAGCGTAGACTTCAAAAGCAATGAATTTTGTTGATATTTACTAAGTTTTCTCCACCGCATGAGTTTGATATGCTCTTTGTATGTTTTGAATTGGTGAGATTAAAATATCATAGTTCTCACTTTCATTTCATTCAATTGATGGGTTGAACCTCATACAAGGTTGATATCACCAACTAATCTACATAAATAGTAAGGTTAAGGTTTATGGGTTCTTTGGACTTGTCAGATCTGATAAAGTTAAGTACTATCTTTCTCATTTCTTCAACGTTTATTCCATCAGATATGATAAGAAATAAGGATATGCTTTCCCCTTTTGCAGCGAAGACTTAAAAAACAACTATTTCAGTCGATATCTACTAAGTTTCCTCCACCCCATGGGTTCGATATGCTCTTTGTATGTTTCGAATTGGTAAGCCTCAGATCTTATAACTCTCACTTTCATTTCCTTCAATTGATGGGTTAAACCTCATACAAGGTTGATACCACCAACTAATCTACAAAAATTAGTAAGTTTAACGTTTATGGGTTCTTTGGACTTGTCAGAGTTATTTCTGTATACAAAATAGGTTATTCAGACCAAAATAAAACTCTCAAAGCATTCGAAGGTGCTGATCTGATATTTGTTCCACTTCAACGCTCTACTTGTGGAATTTCTTGTCTGCCTAATTACAAAATAATTTTTCATTTCTTGGTATGTCTTGAAGTTGTTCTATTAAGGAATCACCTGCAAAAGAAAAAACAAGGTTAGTAAAATAATCAGCAAAAACATTTCCTTCTCGAATGAAATGTTTTACTCTTGGTGTCATTGTTTCATCTTAGTCTGTTAATGCCATTCACTTTCATCACCATACTCCAGGCTGGCTTTATTTATCCTCCAAAATCCGCACCATAGTCAAAGAGTCTGACTCTATAATTATGATCTTTGGTATTCCAAGCATTCTTTGATAGCCTTAGCTTCAACCACCATGTTGGTTGCATAATGAATTATGATCCCTTTAATTACTATATAATGCTCTGTTGAATCTTTAATGCAAAATGCTGCAGAACTAGGGTTTGGATTGCCTATAGAGGCTCCATCAGTATTACACTTAAACCATTTAGCAAAAATTTTAAATCCATCATTAACTACTCTTTTCAATTAATATTTGATATTAGATATCAAAAAATAATTTAGAGAAGTAACTTATGCTATTAATAAAACATTGAAAAATAAAATATTTATTTTTTCTTGATACTCATACCATAAGTTACAAGTAAAAATGAAATATCATTTTAAATTAAGTTATAATTAAAAATGAAAGAGAAAATAACTTCATTTTCAATCGAACTATATTATATAAATTAAGACAAAAGGAGTAGCTGACTAGGCACAAACAACATACACCTCTAAAAAACTTTCTCATCTCACATAATTTCTACATGCTCCCACTATCTTTCCTCTTTTAACATCCGCTACCTCCATTCATATTCAATTTCACAATTGACATTTCCAAAGCTCTCAAAATTTCTGCCATAAATACTTCCTTCTCATCTTTCCTCAAGTTCCGCTTTCATTCTCGAGCATAAGTACTCATGATTAAATGTGTGTGTTCTTTACATTTAATTCTTTTCAAGAACAGTTGTACCTTGTTTTACCGTGATTGTTGGCGAAGAGTTAGTCAAGGTCTTTAAATGTCCTAACTTTCTACAATTATAACAAGTACATTCTTTTATAGATTTCTTCTTTCTATATGGTTTTTTGTATTTATAATTTTTTACATAATATCTTTTTCTTGGTTTCTTATATTTATACTTTGATTTTTTATATTTCTTGTGTCTTTTTCTTTTCTTATAATATCTTTCTTCACATCCAAATTGAGGTGCTATTTTATTTTTGCAACACGCTAAATTTCTTATTAATGTTTTTCCATTTTTAATTCTTCTCTATATTTTTCACATAAGTTTCTATACCATTGTTGTAAAAATTTTATTCTAGCTCCTAACGTATCTACTAGTTTTGCTTCTTCCCAACTTTTTATTATCTTTGAACTGAATGGTTCGGGTAATTTATTAAAATATAATTTTCTTATTTCTTTACTTTCTTCTATACTATATGCTCTTTTATAATAATATTCTTTAAATGCGCAAGTATATTCATCTATATAGCACATATTACATATTGCTAATTTTAACATTAAATTTCTATTTGTATCTTTTTCTTCATCTTGTTCTTCTTCTATTGTTGTCATACTACCAAATTCATCTTTTATAACTGTTTCATATTTTTTTAATAATTCTATAGGTGTTAATTTAGTTGTTGTTGATGTTCCTTCTATAGGTTTATTAGCTCTTAATACTTTCTTACTGTTTTCAGTTAAATTTGAAAACCATAGTATTACTGATCCTATTAGTGTTCTTTCTATATATTCTGGTACATCTGTTATGTTTATATTATTATCTAATAATTGTTTTGTCATATATCCTATTCATAATTGTATTTTTTTTCTGTATCTATTACACAGTCTAGGTCTAAAAAGTTATAATTTTTATTAACTATTTGTTTCGGTGTCCATTCATTATATTTTTTAAACTTATTCTTATAATATATGAGTTTTCTTATTTCTGTTGTTTTAGGTATTATATTTTCATCTTTTTTATCAAGAGTATTTATTTTTGTGTTGGTACTTTCTAAATTTTCCTCATTAATTACTTCTTGTTTTTCATTGATTTCTAAATTTTTTATATTTGTTAATATTTCTGTATATGTTTCACTATCTTCTGAATCATAATTATCTGTCTCTCCAACATCTATATTATTTATTTCTAATTCCTTGTTTGTTATTTCTAATTTTTCTTTAAATTGATTTATTTCGTTTAGTAGTTTCTGTTCTTTATTTTTTTCTTCTTTTTCTTTTTGTCTTTGTTCATACAAATCTTTTAACATTTGTAGTTCTTTTTTTAATTCAGCAATCCTACTATTTTTAGTTTCTTCTATTTTTCGTATTTCTTCTGTAGTTTGTTGTTTAATTTTTTCTATTTCTTTTTTCCTATCTATTTCTTCATTTTCTTTTTCTATTCTTACCATTGCTGTTAATTTATCTTCTAATTTTAATTCTTCTTTTTCTAACATTAGATATAAATGTTCTCCTATTTTCTTATATCTTCTTCCTAGATTAGAAAATACTATTTTTATTTTTAATCCTTCGTGATTTTCGTATATTTTTTCATCTATTATAAATTCTTCTTTGTTCATTTTATTGTGAATAGTTCATGAAAACTGTCTATTTTATTGTGAATAGTTCATGTTGCATATTTTTATTAAGAAATTCTATATATTTTATATCTTTATTTTTCATGTATTTGTGTATTTTTATTTTCATCTGTTTTTCTAGTAACTGTATGTTTTTATATCTTTTTCTAAAATTTTTATGTAATTTGTCATGATAAGTATTTGTAAGAGTAGTTAGGTAGGCATGATATATAATTTACTCTAGTCATGTAATATTCACCAAATGTTTTTTCTAATATGATTTTTCTTATATCTACTACTTTTATATCTCTAAGTGCATACAAAATAAGTATTTTAAATTTATCTACCATCACATCAGATAAATTATCATTCATTTTCATAAAATTGCTTTTTTCAAAATATTTCCTTCAATCATGTACATAACAAAATATGGTCATCTTAGATTACTATATACTAGATTATTCTTAAATAACATGTTCTTTGGTCACTATTAGCATGGTAATTTGGATACTTTTTCCCTTAAACAGTGCCTCTACTCTGGTTACTTCCCGCCACGGCTTCTTGCCTCATTGGTTTCACCTTTAGGATGACATAGTTCTTTAGGAATTTTTCTCCGTTTTCACTTTGCTAATAAACTTCTTAACATATTATTCTTCGAATAATTCTACTATAAAGTAACTAATATGAATTTATTTTATTATATCATGATTGTTGGGAACTATGAATCTAGCTATTCATAATCATAAATAAATATACCTGTTCGGGTAGTTTTGATATTTTTGAAGTTTGTTCCTCCATAGCTTTTTCCATTGAAGTATGTCTATTTTTTAATTAACTGGGCAAAATATTTGTTATGGAATGAAGAGAGTATTTGCTTCAACGCATGAAGGCTTGCTTTGCAATGCCTTCAGCTCTCTTTATTTATAGAACGAACTTTACAAACTTTACAATCCTAATTTCTTACATGTTTTTTGAAATGCTAAAAACAAAAAAGCTAAAAGCCATAAAGGCTATAGCCAAAAGTCAAAAAGGCTACTACTACTACCCTATAGCCTTTAAAGAATCTTATAAGCCTAAAAAGTCTACATAAGAATAGTAACTTACAATAATTAAAAGACTTTTACGTAAATAAAATTTATACAATGAATATCTTGTCTCCGTTGATTTTGTCGTATCTGCTGTATCTCCATTATTGCTTTTTATCTTATCTTTCCAGCTGGCATTTTGTCTTCTTGATTTTTATTCGAGATGTACTTCTGGAATAATATTATCTTCTCCATTGCATCTTGAACATTGGTGATCTGGATATTTATGTCCAATTATTTTATAATATCTTGTCAGTAGTCCATCTGAAATAAATTCTTTTTTAATAGCTCTTGCGGTAGATTGTTTCTCTGGGTTGAGTAGTGTCATTATCCATTGTCTGACATCCTCCATATCTGCTGGTTGTAGCTCTTTTGAATTTGAGTAAATCATTTGATGATCTCTCGAATAATAACTCCATATTGGGTTTTCATTAGTATAATTATTTGCTAATTCTTGGATAATAGTAGCTAGTCCAATAAGTCGTTTATTTGCGTAAAAATTTGGTATCTCAATTCTGGGTATCTCCGGTTGCTGAGTAATATCTTCTGGTATGATCATGTCTCTGGTTAGTCCTATCTTTACAACTTGTATAACTGGTTTTATTTCATCGTATAGTATCTCTGCGAGTGCAGTATAACACTTTATATAAAATAGATTGCCTTTTGTTATTCTTTTGTAGGTGGTGAATATCTTGTGTAATTCTTCCATAGCTGTTAATTCTTCTCCGTCCTGGGTGTATATGGTGTTTAATAGTCCGTAGTCAAAACAAATTTTTACTAGGCTTGGGTTAGTTTTGGGTAGTGCGATTAACTTGTTATATCCTTGTAATTTTTGGGTTATATAGTTGGTGTTTGGTTCTTTAATGTTTGTAGCTCTGGGGTTATGGTTTAGAATAGTTTGTACTCTATGGATGTTTTCTATATATTTCTGGGATGTATAATTATAAACTTTTTTGTCTTGGTTTAGGCTATCTCGGTATGTGATAATTTGTGGGGGTATGAATAAATGATCTTTTTGTGTTTTTGGTGTAAATGGTTTTTCAAATATTTTATTCATATTCGTGTTCTGGTATCTTGGCCGACTAATTCCTTTGTTTGTACCTGCAGAAGTAGATTGATAAATGTTATGGGTTTTATGGAGTGTCCCAACGTCTCCTTTTAGCTCTGGAATTTTATTGTCTTCCGATCGATATAGCTCTGCACACTGCTGAGTTAGCTGATTTGTAGCTATAGACTTCAGTTTATTTTCATTATTCTTTAGCTTTTCTATCTCAGTACCCATACTGTCCACTTTCAGTGAAAGCGTAGTTAGGGTGTTGAGTATTTTTTCTAGAGTATCTTCTTCTATAATTTCAGTCTGTGTAGCGTTGTCTTTATATGTAATTTGCAATAACATTTTTGTTAGTACTGATTACTTCAATTGTAAATGTGAAATTTAATATATTCAAAATTAGTCTCCGAATCTCTTTCGTTGTAACTGAGTTTTGTATTTTCTTTGTTAACCATCAGCGTACCTGTGTATTATCTGTTCGCACAATGAATTTGTTGTATACAATATATGACTCAAACACTAACAAACATTTATATAATGAACATAATTCTTTCCTATTTATTTCTCATTTTATTTCTGTCTCATTAAACGTACCTGGGTAGTATCTACAATGATGTTCTATTTTTTCTGCTTCATATCGATATTTAAGTACTCCTCCATAACTATATTCACTAGCATCTGCTTCTACTATATATATAAATTTTCTATTTTCATCTGGAAATTGTAATTTTGGTAATTCTTTACAAAGTAATTTTATTTTTTGAACTTGTTTTTTATCTTCTTCATTATAATTATATTCTACATACTTTTTAAATTTTTTCTGTAGTGGTTTTAAAGTTTCTGCTAATTTTGGAATATATTCTCTTACTTGGTTTACTAATCCTAAAAATGATTGTAATTTTTTTAATATCTAATTCTTCTTTCGAATTTATTATTTTTTGTACTATATGTTGTTGCATTTTTACTCCACTTTTATCTATTTGTATTCCTAGAAATTCTATCTGATTTTTCATAATTTCAGCTTTCTTTTCGCTTAGACTTATTCCCGATTTTTCTATTATATCTGTAAACTGTGCCAATAATTTTAAATGTTCTTCTTTAGTTTTTGTATATAATAATATATCATCTATGTATACTATACAATTAGATAATTGTTTAAAATAATTATCCATAAAATGTTGATATCTACCTGGTGCATTTTTATATCCAAATGGTAATACGTTTCATTCATAAAATTCTTGTGGTACCGTAAATGCGGTTAATTCTTTAGATTCTTCTTCTAACTTTAGATGGTAAAATCCTGATTTACAATCGAATTTGCTAAAATAATTATATTCTTGTATTTGTCTTATTTTTAATATCTTATTTGGTATTGGATAATTATATGTTATAGTTTTTGCAATTAAATTTCTATAATCAATGACCATCCTACTTTTTCCTCTTTTTTGTTCACCATGTTTATTTACTATAAATGCTGGACTATTATGTTTACTATTACTTTTTTGTATATATTGTTTTTCTAATAATTCATCTATATGCATTTTAAATTCTTTTAAATCGTCAAAATTATAGGTTAATGATTTTTGGGTTATTATACTATTTTTGTCTATTAACTCAATTTTTATATTAGTTTTATGTTTTTCCCATCCTTTTAATGGATCTTCACTATATAATTGTTCTAATTTTTTCTTAATTATTTCTATCTTATTTATTGAAAATATAGTTATTTCTGTTTTATTTATCGAAAATACTACTAGTTCTATTGTATCTTCAGTATTTTTTATATTTTTTAACTTTTGTGTAATTTTTTCACTTCCTTTTATCCAATCAGTTTTCTTTCTTATTTTATTATTAAGTCTTTTTGCTCTTACTTTCTGTTTGCATGGTGTTGTAAACCACCAGTCGTTTCTAGTTATTATATGTGGGTATAATTTATCTAAAAATGACATTCCTAAAAGTATATCTTTTGACGTTAGTTCATAATTATAAATTTCTTCTATTATTAATATCTTATCCCATATTTGTACTTTTTACATTTCTAGCTTTATAATTAATTAAGCTTCCTTCATTGTTAAATCCTTTAACTATTATTGGTGTTTTTAATTTATCCCATTTACTTTCTGGTAAGCAATTATATCTACCTAAATTAGCTTTTGCTCCTGTATTTATCATAGGCGTGTAATATCTACTGTAATATCCTTCTACTACTATCTTCATTAATACATATATTTTCATTTTTATGTTAAGGCTCTTCTTAAGAATAATTTTTCTTTATTATATGTTAAGGTTAATTGTGTATGTTCTATATTATATGGTTTTACTTGTTCTAACCATTTTATTCCTAATATTATATCTGCTTTTTGCATTTCTTCCTTTACTTCAAATTCTATTTTTATTTTTCTAACTCCTATTATTATTATTTTTTCTACTGTATTTTTACTATTTACTAAACTTCTTGGTAGATCTGGGCACATATCATTATCAGTTTTTATTTCTTCATTTTTTACTAGATATTTTGCTATATAATTTTCTTCTTGTCCTATATTTAAGAGTATTAAATATTCTTTTTCATTTATTTTTCCTGTTATGTAATATTGGTTTAAATTACTTATTGAATTTATTTCATAACTTGTTCTTTTTGATGAGCTTGATGATTCTGATTTTTCATCAGCTATTTTTCTTGTTGTACTTATTCTATCATTTACTAGTTCTAAATTTTCTTCTATATCTATGTCTCTATAGCTATAATCATTATAATCTATTGTTTTTACAATCTGTTCGAATGAGCTTTCTATCCGTATCTTGTTAATCTTATTTTTTCCTGTTATTTTGTGTTTTGTTGTTAATACATATAAATTTTTGCATCTTGCTGTAAATATTTTACTTCCTGGGGTTAATTATATTCCTGATATCTTTCAATATAATACTAGTGATTTATCTATGTTTTTATCTGTTACTGCTACT
Source organism: Capsicum baccatum var. pendulum (assembly GCA_030864225.1). Taxonomy (NCBI): domain Eukaryota; kingdom Viridiplantae; phylum Streptophyta; class Magnoliopsida; order Solanales; family Solanaceae; genus Capsicum; species Capsicum baccatum. The sequence goes on along the minus strand of CM061559.1, from coordinate 32,898,562 downwards.
GAATAATTTGCACTTATTATGAATTTGAATTTTTGATATATTAGATTTCCTTTTACGGCAGTTATTATGCTTTTTTCTATAGGTTTTATAATTCTATCATCTGTTAAATATAATTCTATTGGTGTATCTATTCCTTTTCTAAAACATGCTTTTATTAATATCTCTGTACCTCCAAGGTGTACATATTTTATTGGATCTCTTTTACTTTTTATATCATTTATCTCTTTATTAATTATTCTTTTTGTTACTAGTGGTATACTAGCTTTGCCTTTTGCATATCTACAGTCTATTACATGTTCTTTTTGGCATACTACATGATATTCATCCTTTGTTATTATTTTTATATCTTCTTCAGTCATTTGATTCATCTATTTCACTATCTATTTCAGTATCTGTTTCGTTTTCTGAAATTTCATATATATTATCTTCACTTTCTAATTCATAATCTATATAATCTATCTGCATATATTCTGTATTATCTATTTTTATTTCTGATATCTGTTTATTTTTTGAATTTTTAGGTAATTTATAATTTCTAGCTAAATGGTGGATGTTGATAATTATTTTGTAAAGGTAATCACTAGTTCACCATTAATAGTACTTGTTATTTAATTATTTGTTACTAACTTTAGTTTCTTGTTCTTGTCACCATAGTTAGCTTATCTTTTACTCTTGGTTTTCTCTTCCTTTTTCTCTCTACTTGTGTTACTGTTTTTTCCCTTAGTTTCGTCTTCACTTTCTTGGAACTTGTACAATAATAGGCAGTTTTATCTTGACTTTCATATTATCAAATGCTTAAATAGTGAAAGTTCTTTAGGCTACGTATAGTTGTTATTGAAATAATAGCTGCCCTTGGTAAAACAGCTTGGTAAAAATATTGTAATTCATAAAATTTTTACAATTTCAAAAGTGTAATAGATCTATGATACAAATATAAACATTAAACATTAACTTAAACTTTAAATCCATCTATTCATAATAGCAAAGCCATCTTTTAAAATTTGGAATTCGCCCATAAATAAATGCAAGTATAATTGACGACCGTTCACCAACTTTGTATAATAAACACGTATCATTAATAGCTCAGAAAAGAGGATTATCAAGACAATATTTCTGTCCATATGAATCATGTCATACATATCCAGCTAATAGTGTTAAAAAAAGATAAAACAATGTCCACACGAAAAACAGTTTTACAAGTTTGTTTTACCAACTTAATTTGTATCTTCTGTTTCCTTTTCATTGGTTAAAAATAATAACTTGAACATAGAATATGTTTATATGGATTGTGATGGCCGGGTGGGATAATATAGATTGAATTCTTCCAATATAATAAAAAATATAGGAAAGGGTCTAAAATGCCCTTTAATTATGTGAAATGGTGTAAAAATATCCTCTGTCTATTTATTGAGCCTAAAATGTCCTTTTTATCTATCTATTGGAGCTATTTTGCCCTTTTATTTTTAAAAAAATTACATAATACCACAACTTATCTTTATTAAACTACATAAAATTTCTATAATTTTATTAATATTAACCAATTAATAGTGCACAATATCACTTTTTCGTCATTCTAAATTGATTTGATAAATGAAAGAAAACATAAATAGCCATTTTAAAAAAATTATTACATATACAGAGCCGTATTAGTTGGTTGTCGGCATATAAAATATTTACTTTTATAACAGATTCTAATATATAGAAAAATAATTATATATTAAATTTTCATATTTCTCATTCATTACCAATTTTTATGGAAGCCTTTGTTCATTCCTTTTTTACATACTATATCAAAGTTTTATGTTTTTTATTTTTATTGCCTATTTTCACGTTGCCTCTATAAAAATATATGGTATATTTATATCATAAAAATTCATGGTATATTTATATATTATACAAATTATATTTATATCATAAAAATACATGCTATATTTATACCATACAAATTATATCTATACCATTATAAATTATATTTATAACATAAACATATATTGTATATTTTAGATATAAAAAGTTTATACCATATAATACTGAAAATATATATTTATATTTACTAAATAATTTTTAACAAGAAAAGTACTTCCGACATAATGAGATATACCATGAATATTTATCTCATAAATTATATCAAAAATATAATAATAATTTAATTTTGACATAAATTATATTTACACAACAAAAATACATGGTATATCTGTACTTCCAACATAATGATTTTTATTTCATAAATATTTATCCCTAAAAAATTATGGTAAAATTATGGTTATCCATTATATTAGAATTAAAAATAAACGATAACGAAATAATACTAGATGATTAACATACATTAAAACGAAACGAAACGAAACATACACAAGTAAATAATGGAGTACTTAGTTTATTTTTAAATATTTGAATTTTGAATATAAGAGAGAGATTTGAAAGCAGGGATTATCTTTCCACTTTTAATTTGAATATTGAAAACTATCTCTTAAATTAAGATGAATTGATAATTAGTTATAACATTAAATTAGAAATTATAATTATCTTTTCTGATTTTTTTTTAAATGGCTATATATATTAAAAAAATTATTTTTATAATATTGAAAAAATATTATTCTTTATGTAATTAAGTTTTAAGGATTGTCTTTTCATGTAATTTGTCTAAATAAAAGGACAAAATATACCCAATAGGTAGATGGAAAGGGCATTTTAAGCTCAATAGGTAGGTGAGAAGGACATTTTAGGCCCAGTAGGTAGATGACAAGTGTATTTTAGGCTCAATAGGTAGAAGGGAGACATTTTTGCACCATTTTACATAGTTGAAGGGCATTTTAAGATCTTTTTCGTAAAAAATATTGTGTTTGAGTTTTTGTAAATAGTAAAAAATCTTATTAAAAGTGTTGTACCGAACATTCCGCTTTACTATTATGAACAAACGGATTCAAATTATTGAGTTTGAGTTTTTGTAAATAATAAAAAATCTTATTTAAAGTGTTGTACTGAACATTCCGCTTTACTATTATGAACAAACGGATTCAAAGTTTATGTTAAAGTTTAACTTTCATATTTATATCATGGATCTATTACATTTTTGAAATTGTGAAAAATTTATGAATTACTATATTATACTAAGTTATTGTCACGACTCAAATGGCTATGAGTGGTATCCACACTAACCTTCCTGTGGGAGAACCATCTAAATCAAATCATTACCTAATCACTTAGTCAATATTAAAATGATAGTTTCATAAAACCATCTTAACAATAATAATCTGGAGTTAATCATCAGTAGCGCGAAAACCAAACAATCTTCTAACTGAAATTCCCAAGAACTGAAAGTCATCATACAAGAACTACTAACAAAGATCATGTCTAAAGAGATATCCCGAAATAAAGTAAATAAAGAATGTTTCATTGCTCGAAAGATGGACAAGAACAAATAAGATGACCCATGGAAACTTGGAGATGGAGTGCTCACCCTTGGATCAAGATCTGCTATCAAACTTTAGAAGTGAGATCATGTATGAGCCTCTAGAACAATTTCTGTACTTAACAAAACAAGAGTACAAGGTAGTATCAATACAAACCACTATGTACTGGTAGATATCATAGGCCAACTCAACTTAATAACATGTACACAATATAAATCAAATAACAAGTAGACAGACATCATCACATAACAAATTCTCAATGAATCAACAATACAGCAATAGCAGGTCAACAGTGCTCACAAACAAGCCACATAACTATCAAGAGGATCAACCATACTGTAAACATCCACCAAATCAACACAAGTATGTAATCCACCAAATCAACACAAGTATGTACACACATGCTATGGGACTTATTTTTGCCCAAATAGTCATGACCTACAGGGAACAATCTGTGTTCATGTACCGTATCGGCGTGGTACCCGATCTAACATAAATATAAATGTAATGGCATGGTACCTGATCCAACATAAATATAAATGTACCGGCGTGGTACCTGATCCAACATAAATATAAATGTACCGACATGGTACCCGATCCAACATAAATATAAACGTACTGGCGTGGTACCCGATCCAACATAAATTTAAACATGTATTCTCAATATCAATTTACACAGCCTCACAACATACAACACAATGTACCAAGTTTACAAGTACACTTAAAGTCATAAGACAATTCTATCAAGTAAATTTTCAATTACCATTTATACATGCATTAACAATCCAAACATCAACAATTTCAAGCATGTACGAATACCAATCAACAAGTATCCAATTTAGGAGCATACAGACAATTAAGCCGAGTATAAGCTCCAATTAAACCGTAATCTACCTCAACCAATGAATTCGAATATAATTAGTCCGCAAGCACCTTGCCCTTCCTCAAAGTTTTGAAACGTTCAAAATCTATTTCAATATATAATCCCCGTAAAAATATGAATCTAATGACATCCGTTTTATAAATTTTTGCTGTAAAAACCTCAAACTTACAATCAAATTAATAAAAAAAAAGTAACCATCTGATCTGCTTTACTGTTTCTTGACCATTAACAAATAAAAACTACTCTTCATCGTTATCAACCATGATTTGGCCAACCATTGCCTTATTATTATTTTTTTATTAGAATACTTCACAAATAATATTATAATCATTATAATTAAGCAATCTTTATTCAAGAATGCAACAGTGGTCATCTATGTCTATGCAAATTCTAACATTGACCAACTATTGACCAATCATTGCATTAACCTTATGCTACACGACTTCCAATGATTAAACAACTATTACAGAACAATTTATCAATTTTAAGTTAATCCATAAGTAACATATTTTACTTCCACCGTATGACTATCTTTAAAATTCAATTGATGCCTAACATCATTAATAAGATGTAGCAATACATAGGCAGTAGGAATTGACTCACCTATCGATGCTCCTTCTGCAAACTAGGATGATAACTGCAACTTTCGTGCGCCTCTTTCTTTACCCCAGATATCAGATGTTGTTATTATTATTATAATTATAATTATAAATATTATAAACCCTTTTCACTTAATCCAATTCTTATACATAGGTCTCAATAAATAAGAAAATTATAGTTTGACCTACTAAGTCACTAATTAACTTAATTATTTAAAATACCCAATAGGTCCTCGAACATTATTCAGAATCTTGAGAAAATAAGTCAAATAGTTACATTGACTAAAAAGTATATTCCAAACCTATTAAAAATACTACGATACTAACTCGAGGCCATCTCGCTCAAAAATTGACCATGATTTGGTTTAACTTTATTAAAACTTAATAATTCAACTAATGACTCAATAACTTCCGAACACCTCCCGAATTCGTACTACTCATCCCGTGAGTCATAATCCACGTATACAAACTACGTAGAGCTCTAAAATAGAGCAGATGAGAAAATTTCACAAACGACCGAGAGGGTCGTCACATTAGATACCAATTAAACAACTGTTCGTCCCCGAACGGGCAAACTCAAGACAAGAAGGGAAAATAAGAAATTATCTAAATTCATAAAAAAAAAGAGATATGGATACTTGCTACGCATGTCTGCTTCGGTCTCCCAAGTGGCCTCCTCAATAGGACGACTATTCCACTAGATCTTTACAGACGCAATCTCCTTAGTTCTTAACTTACAAAAAACCAAATACCTGGCCGAGCCTATGTGTACCCCTACCACCCCATACTTGAAAGGTTAAATCAGCATACAACAACGCAAGGTATATTCTTCACCCATATATATGCAATCGTCCTATACCGAATGATAAATATAGATGCATACTGGTGATAGATGATGCACATGCAGGAATGAATGCAAAGTATACAATTAATAACTCAACTCATTATAACTGTCCTCATCAGGACCATCATCATCGTAATCAACCTCCGGCCTTGCCGGATATTAACACATCATAAATAGACTTCTCTGACCTTATCGAGTATCAACATATCATAAATATATTCTTCGACCTTATCGGGGTATCAATATCATCACAACAATATCCTTCATTCTTGTCGAATATCAATATCATCACAATAGTCATTACTGAATAACATACACTAAAATACTCAAAAGAAGAGTTATATCACCATAGAATATCTATCTAGTCAATACTTCCCAACTACTCGTTATTAGTTAACCAATACTTATTCTAATAAAATCACTAGTTCGCTATTCATCACATAACCTCTAGTTATTAGCCTAAACATTATCCTTCACATAATCCTTATTCACGGGATAGCAACTAACCACTATTTATTTAATAGCTAACACCTAACATCTAGCCAAGGTTCATCACTAGACCAAAACTGTCATTTATCCAATTCATTATTATCAACTAATCATTCTATATTCGTTAATCATTACTTGACAACACATTACTACTTGTCACCTAACCATCTTTTATTAACTAACATCATTCATTATCTAACCACCGTTTACCAACTAATCGTTGCTTGACTATTCATTAGTTAACCATTTAGAAACTATTCTAAGTTATTAACTAGTCACCTCTTATTACCAATATCTCTTATTATCTAGACTCATTAACACACAACTCCCCGTTTATCGACTAATCGACATCACAAACTTAGTCATCAATACCAACTAATCTTCACTTATGCGAGATTCAATCTCACCATAATTCATGCATTAACCATCGCTAGCTACCATGTTTCAACTAACAAGATTCATTAACTAATACATTAAATTCTTAGCCATCAATCGCTATAGTCCTCTAATAGACAACTAGTTACCACCTAGTTTAACCGTTAATTAGGTAGAACAATCGTAAGATCATATTTTAGCTACAATCACATAAATTACCAATATAATACTCATGAATGTACCAAATCTATGCATACCATCACCAGTATCCAATCAATAAAGTTGTAAGCAACATACCACCTCTTCCTCCGTCCCTTACCTGAGAGATGCGTATACAAATATATATGTATTCATAAACTGTAATTGTGTCCTTTACACTGATAAACACTCTTCGAATATTCAATCATTATCATAACACAGCCCTTGGCCCATTAATCGACATCATATTCTCATATCATCCTCTCAATTTCGATACCATCAATCTCATCAATATAATAGTACCAAAAATAAGTAAGCACCATAGAATTTCCAGTTTCACAATAATAAGAAATCAAATAATCCCATCACATTTATCAACAAAAATAACTTAGTCAATTTTTATCACTTAACAAAAACAATTCACAATAATGACAGAAATCTAGCAACACAAGTTTAGCCAAATATCAAACACAAGCAATCAATAAGTTCACAACTTTCACAAGTCTTTACCTATTAACAATAACTTTTAGACCTTATTCACAGATACCAATTAAAATTGTCTAGATAACAATTGGATTCAATCTAGTAGTCCAAGATTAGAATGGCACGGTGGAAAGAAAGAAAGAAAAATGACTTATAAATGCCTCATAGCCTTACGAAGATTGGATGTGGGGCCCTACACACCAATCTATGGAGCTCTACTTGACATTGCTCTTATTAACAGATACTAATTAGAATCATCAAATACCAATTCAATTCAAGTAAAAACATGTGGGAAAGAAGAATTTGAATTTTTTTAGTGTCCTATAGCCTCTTGAAGAAAAGGACAAACGTCTCAATACCGTTCTGCAAGACTCTACTAGATATATTCTTGTACGACGAGATCGACGAACCTAGAACTCTGATACCAACTTTGTCATGACCCAAATGGCAATGAGTGGCACCCACACTAACCTTTCTGGGGGAGAACCATTACCTAATCACTTAGTCAATATTAAAATGATAGTTTCATAAAACCATCTTAACAATAATAATCTGGAGTTAATCATTAGTAGCGCAAAAACCAAACAATCTACTAACTGAAATTTCCATGACCTGAAAGTCATCGTACAAGAACTACTAACAAAGATCATGTCTAAAGATATATCCCAAAATAAAGTAAATAAAGAATGTTTCATTGCCCGAAAGATGAACAAGAACAACTAAGATGACCCATGGAAACTTGGAGATGGAGTGCTCACCCTTGGATCAAGATCTGTTATCAAACTTTAGAGGTGAGATCATGTATGAGCCACTAGAACAATTTCTGCACTCAACAAAAGAAGAGTACAAGGTAGTATCAGTACAAACCACTATGTACTGGTAGATATCATAGGCCAACTCAACTTAATAACATGTACACAACATAAATCAAATAACAAGTAGACAGGCATCATCACATAACAAATTCTCAATGAATCAACAATACAGCAATAGCAAGTCAACAGTGCTTACAAACAAGCCACATAACTATCAAGAGGATCAACCATACTGTAAACATCCACCAAATCAACACAAGTATGTAATCCACCAAATCAACACAAGTATGTACACACATGCTATGAGACTTATTTTTGCCCAAATAGTCATGACCTGTATGGAACAATCTGTGTTCATGTACCGTACCGACGTGGTACCCGATCCAACATAAATATAAATGTACCAGCGTGATACCCAATCCAACATAAATATAAATGTACTGGCGTGGTACCCGATCCAACATAAATATAAATATACCGGCATGGTACCCGATCCAACATAAATATAAACGTACCGGCGTGGTACCCGATCCAACATAAATATAAACATGTATTCTCAATATCAATTTACACAACCTCACAATATACAATACAATGTACCAAGTTTACAAGTACACTTAAAGTCATAAGACAATTCCATCAAGTAAATTTTCAATAATCATTTATACATGCATTACCAATCTAAACATAAACAATTTCAAGCATGTACGAATACCAATCAACAAGTATCCAATTTAGGAGCATACAGACAATTAAGCCGAGTATAAACTCCAATTAAACCGTAACCTACCTCAACCAATGAATTCGAATATAATTAGTCCGCAAGCGCCTTGCCCTTCCTCAAATTTTTGAAACGTTCAAAATCTGTTTCAATATATAATCCCCGTAAAAATATGAATCTAAGGACATCCGTTTTATAAATTTTTGCTGTAAAAAAATCAAACTTACAATCAAATTAATAAAAAAAAAAATAAACATCCGATCTTCTTTACTATTTCTTGACCAGTAACAAACAAAAACCACTCTTCATCGTTATCAACCCATGATTTGGCCAACCATTGCCTTTTTTCTTTCTTTTTATTAAAATACTTCACAAATAATATTATAATCACTATAATTAAGCAATCTTTATTCAAGAATACAACACTGGTCATCTATATCTATGCAAATTCCAATATTGACCAACTATTGATCAATCATTGCATTAACCTTACTCTACACGACTTCCAATGATTAGAACAACTATTACAGAACAATTGATCAATTTTAAGTTAATCCAAAAGTAACATATTTTACTTCCACCGGATGACTATCTTTAAAATTCAATTGATGCCTAACATCATTAATAAGACGTAGCAGTACATAGGCACTAGGAATTGACTCACCTATCGATGCTCCTTCTGCAAACTGCGATGAAAGCTGCAACTTTCGTGCGCCTCTCTCTTTACCCCAGATATCAAATGTTGTTGTTATTATTATTATTATTATTATTATAATTATAATTATAAATATAATAAACCCTTTTCACTTAATCCAATTTTTATACATAGATATCAATAAATAAGAAAATTATAGTTTGACCCACTAAGTCACTAATTAACTTAATTATTTAAAATACCCAATAGGTCCTCAAACATTATTTAGAATCTCGAGAAAATAAGTTAAATAGTTACATTGACTAAAAAGTATATTCCAAACCTATTAAAAATACTATGATACTAACCCGAGGTCGTCTTGCTCAAAAATTGACCATGATTGGATTTCACTTTATTAAAACTTAATAATTCAACTAATGACTCAATAACATCCGAACACCTCCCGAATTGGTACTACTCATCCCATAAATTATTATCCACGTATACAAACTACGTAGAGCACTAAAATAGAGTAGATGAGAAAATTTCACAAACAACCAAGAGTGTCGCCATAGCTATTTTCCAAGGGCAACTATTGTTTCAATAACTACTATTCGTAGTAAAACATTCGTAGCCTAAAATACTTTCGTTGTTTAAGCATTTGGCAATACGAAAATCAAGGTAAAATTGTCAGTTGTTGTACAAGTTCCAAGAAAGTTAAAAAAGACAAAACTAAGAAAAAAAACAAACAGAAACACGAGTTGAGAGAAAAACGAGGAGAAAAACAACAAGGGCAAAAGATAAACTAGCAATGATGACAATAACAAGAAACTAAAGCTAGTAACAAATAACTAAATAACAATTACTATTAATGGTGAATTAGTGATCACCTTTACAAAATATTTATCAATATTTATAACTAGAGAAAGAAGTCTTGACTAACTCTATGCCAACAATCACGGTAAGATAAGATACAACTGTTCTTCAAAATGATTAAATATAAAGAACACAAAAATTTAATTATCAGTACTTGTGTTCGAGAATGAAAGCGGAATTTGAGGGAAGATGAAAAGATAGTATTTATGGAAGCAATTTTGAGAGCTTTGGAAATGTCGATTGTGAAATTGAGTACGAACGGAGGTAGCAAATGTTAAAGAGGAAAGATAGTGGGGGCATGTGTAACTTATTTGAGATGAGAACGTTTTTTAGAGTTGTACATTGTTTGTGCTTAGTCAGCTGCTTTTTCCGTCTTAATTTATATGATATGGTTTGATTGAGCATGCAGTTATTCCATCTTTCATTTTTACTTGCAACTTATTTTTAAAATGATGTTTCATTTTACTTGTTAACTTATGACATGAGTATCAAGAAAAAATAATTATTTTTTCAATGTTTTATTGTTAGCATTAGTTATTTCTCCAAATCATTTTTTCACTCGATAACTAAATTTAAATAGATTTGCACCCGATCTCGCTCTTTTTACAATTGATTGGACTAAAGAAAAATCAACGAGAGTAATCCATAGAGATTTTTTAAGATTATTGATTCATATTTATCCAAAGGATGTAATAGAACGCATGACCTAAAGATAATGCGTGTAACTAATTATGTTTAACTAGGATCGTAATTAAATACATGACTATAGTATAATTAATTATTGTGAATCAATGAGTGTAACTGCACATACGACCTTTCAACTAATTAATGTTTAATTGAGGATAGTAACTACACACATGATTAACATATCTTAAATGTGTTTAAATTTATTTAACATTAAATGGATACTAATATTTGCTTATAATTATTGGTGAACATATACATGCTCCTAACAACAACAATTAACACAGGTAATCATGGTTAAAATTTATGTGTTCTTTACATCTAGTCATTTTGAAGAAAAGTTATACCTTTGTCTTACCGTAATTGTTGGCATAGAGGTAGTCAAAGCTTCTTTCTCTAGCTATGAATATTAATGAATATTTTGTAAAGGCGATCACTAGTTCACCATTAATAGTACTTGTTATTTAGTTGTTTTCTACTAGTTTTAGTTTCTTTTTATTGTCACCATAGTTAGCTTATCCTTTGCTCTTGTTGTTTTTCTCCTTTTTCTCTCTACTTGTGTTTCTATTTTTCCTCCTTAGTTTCGTCTTTCTTAACTTTCTTCAGACTTGCAAAACAATAGACAATTTTACCTTGATTTTCAATAGTACCAAATGCTTAAACAACAGAAGTACTTTAGGCTACTAATGTTTTGCTACGAATAGTAGTTACTGATACAATAGTTGTCCTTAGTAAACTATAGTAATTCATGAAATTTTCACAATTTCAAAAGTGTAATAGGTCATGATACAAATATAAAAGTTAGGCTTTAACAGAAATTTTTAATCCATTTGTTCATAATAGTAAGGCGGAATGTTCGGTACTACACTTTTGATAAGATTTTTATTATTTACAAAGACTCAAACTCAATATTTTTTTTCATTATAGTGGAAGAATTCAATCTATTCTATCCTCCTGCCCATCACAATCCTTATAAGTAGATTCTACGTTCAAGTTATTAATTTTAACCAATGAAAAAGAACTAGAAGAGTACAAATTAAGTTGGTAAACAAACTTGTAAAAATGCTTTCCATGTGGAAATTGTTTTATCGTTTTTTTTATTACTATTACCTGGATATATATGACATGACTCATATGGACAATAATATTTTGTCTTAATATTCCCTTTTTCTAAACTCTTAATGATATGTGTTCATTAAACAATAATGGTGAAGGATCGCCAATTATACTTACATTTATTTATGGTCGAATTCAAAATTTTAAAAGATGGATTTACTATTATGAATAGATGGATTCAGAGTTTATGTTAATGTTTAAATTTTTTATTTGTATCATGGACCTATTACACTTTAGCAATTGTGAACATTTCATGAATTACTATATTTTACTAAGCTATTTACCGAGGGCAACTGTTGTTTCAATAACTACATTCGTAGCCTAAAGTGCTTTCATTATTTAAGCATTTGGTAATATGATGTCAAGATAAAACTGCCTATTATTGTAACAAGTCTCAAGATAGTTAAAAAGATAAAACTAAGGAAAAAAATCAAAGACAAGTAGAGAGAAAAAGGAGCAGAAAAATACGAGAGCAAAGACTAAGCTAACTATGGTGACAATAAAAAGAAACTAAAACTAGTAGCAAATAATTAGATAACAAGTGTTATTTCCTTCTACGGGTACACAGAATCGGTATATGCAGAACAACAACTTCAACTAGAGTTCAAGTATAACAAGAACACAATGAAGTATATCAAATACCCTCAACACAAGATCAAAATGACCTTCCCAAGAGGTGTATTTTATTTTATTTTTTCCAGAAAATAGATGAAACAGAAATGAATAAGGCCAAGTCATCTAAATTTACGGAGTTTCCTTAAGGAAACAATTCCCCTCACTGTACCTGAGGTTATGGAATTTTTCCTCCCAGGATAAAATGACCTTCGATCCAAATATAGCGGTACCTCAAATATTTGGACTCGTCGAACACACTGAACAGTTTGAATGATCACACAAAATTTTTAAAGAGAAGAAGAGTATTTTTTATTCTGAAATTTCGTATCAAAAGCTGTGGAAGAAAGCAGGTTTTTATATCCATAACATGCCTCTTCTGAAAAGAGGCAATGGTTCATGTCAAAGGTTACACATGTTATGTAAATTCATGTCTGTTCATCCAAAGATTGCATCTTTTCCAGAATAGTCATCTCTCTCCATGAATCAGTGTGTCCTTTTGCTGAAGGATTGGATCCTTCTGAAACAACACATCAGTTCGAAACAGTGCAACTATTTTGAAGCATTAGTTCTATTCAGAATTACAGAAGCATCGGGTTGAAATTTCTGAAGCATTGCATCTATTGCTGCATGCATGCATAAATGGAGAATATTGATGCATTTTGGTAAATTCGGATCATCAAATAAAATTTGTTCAAAAATATAGGTCTCATCTATCGATCATTTGACAAATCCAAATCCAAATCCGAAGCCGAGCCGAGCGACGACGACGATGGCGCGAGGCATCTCTTATTTCTTGCCTCACTTATCCATGTGGGAGTATTTTTCACAAATAAACACTTTAAAGCTTCTTTCTCCCACCAATGTGGGAGAATTTAGTAAGCTTTCCTATTTTTTAGTACACTTTCCATATTGGTGTGAACTCAATTTTTCTTTTCCACTTAGTTTTCTCCATTTTTCATTAACACCTGTCATTTACTATGAACCCAAAAATCCCCCACATGAACGGGGAATGACTATTTTTCGTAAAAGTTTTACGGACAAGTATGTGATCATCAAGCAAAGACTAATTGCATCTGGATAAATGAGTTTCCCTTTGAACTTTTCGTAGTGAACATGTATCGGATGCACTCGGTTAATCGGTAGATTTGATATCCTTGAACCATCAAGCTTTAATGTACACCTAGACAACACATCATACAACTAGTCTTTTACCGTTTATGGTTCTCACGGTTTTTTCCTTTTCAGCCATGAACACGTCCCGATTTCATGAGAGCTTAGAGAATAGGCCTTTACTAACATTCTCCTTGAAGCGACTTCCACTTCGCCCTCACATAGGTGATTTCTAAACGCTCAATCCTATAGATTAAATTATTTGGTCAAATCTGTCAAATTTAGATAATCATTAAAAGACTTTTCACTTTTAAGTCTTATCCTTGATTACTATACATTGTCTACATCATGAGAATGGGTTGGGTAATTGACAATATTGAACCTGTCAGACACAACTTTGTTTGATCTCCTTGAACCTAGCTCTTGGGATCTCCAGTCTGCTAGGTAGAGTTACCGCCATTCTAACTTGTCCTAGGCCTTAAACCCATTTCCTTGGATGTCTTTTCCACTCCTTCTCTAGATAGGCCTTTTGTAGGTGGATCCGACATATTATCCTTTGACTTCATATAGTCAACAGTGATAATTCCACTGGAGAGAAGTTCCCTAACAGTATTATGTCTCCATTATATGTGAAGAGATTTAGCATTGTACATCATGCTCCTTGCCCTACCTATTGCCGCTTGGCTATCACAATGTATACATACTGGTGCCACTAGCTTGGGCCAATAAGGAATATCTTCTAAGAAATTTCATAGCCATTCTTCTTCTTAATCGACTTTATCCAATGCGATAAATTCAGATTCTATTGTAAATCAAGCAATACAAGTCTATTTGGATGATTTCTAAGAGACTTCTCCTCCACTGATAGTAAATACATATCTACTTGTCAATTTTACTTTGTTCGATTTGGTGATCCAATTTGCATAACTATATTCTTCAAGTACCGCAAGATATTTATTATAATGCAAAGCATAATATTGAGTGTATTTAGGATACCCCAAAACTCTTTTCATTGCCATCCAGTGAGTTTTGTTGGGATTACTCGTGTACCGACTCAATTTACTGATAGTGCATGCTATGTATGGTCGTGTACAGTTCATTATATACATTAAACATCCCAATACTCTTGCGTACTCCAATTGTGAGTCAGTTTCACCTTCATTCTTTCGAAGTGCAAAGCTCACATTCAAAGGAGTCTTGGCAATACCGAATTCCATATACTTGAATTTATCAAGTACCTTTTTGATATAATGAGACTGTGGTAATGCCAACCCTTGTAGAGTTCTATGGATTCTTATACCTAAGATCACATTCACAACTCCAAGGTCTTTCATATCGAACTTGCTCTCGAGCATTCCTTTTGTTGCATTTATGTCAGAAATGTCTCTACTGATGATTAACATATCATCTACATCTAAACACACAATGACTTGGTGATTTGGAGTGTCTTTAATGTAAACACATTTATCACATCCATTTATCTTGAACCCATTTGCCAACATGGTTTGGTCAAACTTCACATGCCATTGTTTAGGTGCTTGCTTTAGTCCATACAATGACTTAATAAGTTTACACATCTTATTCTCCTTTCCCGAAACCACAAAACCCTCAGGTTGTTTCATGTAAATTTTTTCCTCCAATTCTCCATTTAGGAATGCAGTTTTCACATCCATTTGATGAATTTCAAGACCATAGACTACCACCAAGGCAATTAACATTCGAATCGATGTTATCCTTGTTACTGGAGAGTATGTATCAAAGTAATCAAGGCTTTTTTTTTTTCTGTTTGAAGCCATTTACTACAAGTCTTGCCTTGTATTTGTCAATATTACCATCCGTTTTCATTTTTCTTTTGAAGATCCATTTAGAACCTAAAGTTTTATTTCCTGGAGTAAGATCAACCAATTCCCACGTACGGTTGCTTAAGATTGAATCAATCTCACTATTGACTGCCTCTTTCCAAAAGGATGAGTCCGAAGATGCCATCACTTCCCTAAATGTTTGAGGCTCATTTTCTAAGAGAAATGTTACAAAATCCGATCCAAATGAAGTAGATGTTCTTTGACGTATACTACATTTTGGAGTTTTTTCATTATGTACATTCTCACTTGGTTCATCTCGAGGTCGTTTAGATCCTCCACTAGACTGTTCATGTCTAATTTTATATGGATAAATATTTTGAAAGAATTCAGCATTGTCTGATTCAATTACCGTATTTTTATAAATATCCAGATGTTCGGATTTATGAACCAAAAATCGACATGCTTTACTACTTTTAGCATATCCTATGAACATGCAATCCACCGTCTTAGGTCCTATCTTAACCCTTTTAGGCATAGGAATTTGAACCTTTGCTAGACACCCTCACACTTGAAAAATTTTCAAGTTGGGTTTCCTTCCTTTCCATTTTTCATAAGGAATTGATTGTGTCTTACTATGGGGAACTCTACTGAGTATACGATTGGCTGTAAGGATAGCTTTCCCCTATAAGTTTTGTGGTAAACCAAAACTTATAAGCAAGACATTCATCATTTCTTTTAAAGTTTGGTTTTTCCTTTCCATAATTCCATTAGATTAAGGTGAATACGAGACCGTAGTTTGATGGACGATTCCATTCTCTACACATATTTGAGCAAAGGGAGATTCATATTCTCCGCCCCTATCACTTCTTATCATTTTGATCTTTTTATCTTAGTGATTTTCAACTTCAGTTTTATATTGCCTAAACGCATCTATTGCTTCATCCTTACTATTTAGCAAGTAGATATAACAGTATCTAGTGCAATCGTCAATAAAAGTTATGAAATACTTTTTCTCACCACGTGATGGTATTGACTTCATATCATAAATATCAGTGTGTATTAAGTCTAAGGGATTGGAATTCCTTTCAATGGACTTATAAGGATGCTTTGCATACTTCAATTCCACACACGTTTGACACTTTGATTTATTGCACTCAAAGTTTGGCAAAACTTCTAAGTTAATCAGTTTTCGTAACATTTGGTAATTAACATGGCCTAAACGTTCATTCTATAAATCATAAGACTCAAGAAAATAAGAAGAATTTAAACTTTTATTTATTTCAACAGTCATTACATTCATCTTATAAAGGTCCTTGGTGAGATAGCCTTTTCCTACATACATTTTTCCTTTGCTAATTACAAATTTTCCAGAAACAGTTACATATTTGAATCTGTTCTTGTCTAGAGGTGAAATAGAAATTTAGTTCCTACGAAATTCTGGAACATACAAGACATTGTTAAGTGTCAAGACCTTTCCCGAAGTTATTTTCAGGCACACTTTCCCTGTTCCTTCCACCTTAGCAGTAGTAGAGTTAGCCATGTAGATCATTTCTTCTACTTGAGATGGAGCAAATGATGAAAAAAACTCTTTGTTGGCACATATATGGCGAGTGGCACCAGAATCTATCCACCATTTGCGAGGATTCCCTACCAAGTTGCATTCTGAGAACATAGCATACAAATCATCGCATTCTTTATTGGATTCAATCATATTTGCTTGATCCTTTTTCTTGCCTTTCTTCGGGGCACGATAATTTGTAGACTTGTGGCTAATCTTGCCACAATTGAAGCATTTTCCCTTGAATTTCTTCTTGGGTTGATTGCTTCCTTGTTCATCTTTATTTCTTTTCTTAGAATTATTTTGGCCATCTTCTACAATATGTGCTCTATTAATTGTAGAATTCCCTTTTGACCTTCTTTCGGCAGCTTTATTGTCCTCTTCTATACGCAGTCGGATAATAAGATCTTCGACAGTCATCTCCTTGCATTTATGCTTCAAGTAGTTTTTGAAGTCTTTCCACAAAGGTGGTAGCTTCTCAACTATCTCTTCTACTTGAAATGCATCATTCACAATCAAACCTATAAAACAGTTTATGTGAGTATTAAGAACTTTTTTAATTTGTTCAACAAAGGTATTTTTCAAAGATATACCTTTTTCTAGGAGATCATGTATGATGACTTGCAATTCCAGCACTTTAGAGACAACCGATTTGCTATCTATCATTTTAAAGTCCAGGAACCGTGCAACAAAAAATTTCTTTATTCCCGCATCCTCTGTTTTATATTTTCGTTCAAGTGCCCCCCACAATTTCTTCGATGTCTTAATTCCACTGTAGACATTGTAGAGGCGTCTTGGAGACCACTCAAAATATAATTCCTGCAAAGGAAGTCTAAATGTTTCCAAGCTTCTACAATTACGAAACGCTCTTTGTCCTGAGGTTTCCTCGGGCACCTCAGGAGCGTCTTTGCTAGTGAACCATTACAGACACAAAGTGGTGAAGTAAATGAACATTTTTTGCTTCCATATTTTAAAGTCAATACCCGTAAATTTTTTGAGCTTCTCCGGCGGTGCCATTGTATGCGGAGCATTTGTGTGACTTGATGTGACAATATTAGTTGCTCCCACAGATGTTGTTGTATCTTGCATTTGACTATCATTTGTCATTTTTCCTATCACCACAAGACAAAAAATTCTTAGTATTTTCAGAATACTACTTATAAAGTTAAGCAACTTTAAACTTTTCTTCTTGTTTCTAGTTGACAATGAAGTTTTTATGACTTCCAATTGTCAACCGAATGATCTTTAACTTGTGATGAAGTTTTTATGACTTCAAATCACTAGTTAAGTTCAGGCGGAGTAGAAAGTTAAAACTTTAATCTCCAAAAATAAGGTATACAGATTCTGAAAGATTGTTTCCTTAAGATTGTTATTTCCTTCTATGGGTACGCAGAATTTGTATATGCAGAACAACAACTTCAACTAGAGCTCAAGTATAAACAAGAACACAATGAAGTATATCAAATACCCTCAACACAAGATTAAAATGAACTTTTCAAGAGGTATATTTTATTTTATTTTTTGCAGAAAATAGATGAAACAAAAATGAATAAGACCAAGTCATCCGAATTCATGGAGTTTCCTTAAGGAAACAATTCCCCTCACTGTACCCAAGGTTATGGAATTTTTTCGCCCAGGATAAAATGGTCTTCAATCCAAATATAGCGGTACCTCAAATATTTAGACTTGACGAATGCACTAAACAGTTTGAATCATCACACAGAATTTTTGAAGAGAAGAACAGTATTTTTTATTCTAAAATTTCGTATCAAAACCTGTGGAAGAAAGCAGGTTTTTATAGCCATAACATGCCTCTTTTGAAAAGAGGCAATGGTTCACGTCCAAGGTTACACATGTTATGTAAATTCATGTCTGTTCATCCAAAGATTGCATCTTTTCCTGAACAATTATCTCTCTCCATGAATCAGTGTGTCCTTTTGCTGAAGGCTATCAGTTTGAAACAGTGCAGCTATTTTGAAGCATCAGTTCTGTTCAGAATTACAAAAGCATCAGTTCAAAATTTCTGAAGCATTACATCTGCTGCTGCATGCATGCATAAATGGAGAATACTGTTGAGTTTTGGTAGATTCGGATCATCAAATAAAATTTGTCCAAAAAGATAGATCTCATCGATCGATCATTTTCCAAATCCAAAGCCGAGCGAGTGACGACGGCGGCGCGAGGCATATCTTATTCCTTGCCTCATTTATCCATGTGGGAGTGTGTTTCACAATATAAACACTTTAAAGCTTCTTTCTCTCATCAATGTGGGAGAATTTAGTAAGCTTTCCTATTTTTGAGTACACTTACCATATAGGTGTGATCTCAATTTTTCTCTTCCACTTGATTTTCTTCGTTTTCCATTCACACCTCTCATTTACTATGAACCCAACAACAAGTACTATTGATGGTGAATTATTAATTACCTTTACAAAATATTCATCAACATCCATAGCTAGAGAAAGAAGCTTGTACTAACTTTACACCAACAATCATAGTAAGACAAAGACACAACTGTTCTTCAAATTGACTAGATATAAAAAACACACAAATTTAATCATGAGTACTCATGTTAATTGTTGTTGTTAGGTGCATGTATATGCTCGTTAATAATTATAGGCAAATATTAGTATTCATTTAATGTTAATTAAATTTAGGCAAGTTTAAAATATGTTGACCATTTGTGCAGTTACTATCCTTGATTAAACATTCTTTAGTTAAAAGGTCATATATGCGATTACACTCTTTGATTCCCAATAATTAATTGCACTTTAGTCATGTGTTTAGTTAGGATTCTAGTAAACATAACTAGTTAAAAGGTCAACATGTATTACTCTCTTTTGTGTTTAGACCATGCGTTCAATTACATTCCTTGGCTAAGTATGAATCAATAATCTTAATTTTTTTTATGGGATTACTCTCCTTGATTTTGCTTTAGTCCAGTTAATTGTAAAAAGAGCAAAATGGGGTGCATGTATATTAAACTTAGTTATCGATTGAAAAAATAGCATATATGAGGGAGCAAGGAAAATTGCAATTAACTCAAAACTTGTTGCAAAATAAATAAAAAAGTGCAACAAAATAAATAAAGTGTGTTTGACCATGTTGGGTGGGGGTAGGGTGGGCACACAATTCAATTCTTATAAATTATTTTTTTGTGTGTGTCGTTACCTAACTATGCAAAATTTTAAATAAACAAATATTTGGCTCTAACTAAGCAAAAAGAGCTATTCTATATCTATAATAGATGACTATATTTTTAATATTCAAACATAGCTATACTTAAATTTTTATAGCAATCCTAAAAATAGAACCTATTACAGTCCCTTTTCATTCCCTTAAATCTTTTTCCTCCTCGCTCCTCCTGGCCCGTTTCAATTTTCATTCATAAATAGAGTACAATCTAAAATATATTTTTTAAGTAAAATAAAGAGTGAACATCTTAGTGGATGAGGAGCTTAGAGGACAGGTTGTGGAGGTTAAAAAGGTCAGTAATAGGCTGGCAGGCTGATGAAGATTGAGTTGGCAATTGGGGGTTTTATGATGCATATGTGTAGTGTGTATGCGCCGCAGGTGGGCTTGGAAGAGGAGGTGAAAGAGAGATTTTTGGAGGATTTGGATGAGGTGGTGAGAAGCGTGCCTAGCTCGGAGAAGATTGTCATAGCAGGGGACTTCAATGGGCACGTTGGGGTCTCACCGGGAGGCTATGATGATGTGCATGGAGGTTTTGGTTTCGTCGATAAAAATGGTGAGGGAGATGCTCTGTTGGATTTACGAGGGCCTTTGGCAGGTGGCAGTGAATTTGAGTTTTCCGAAGAAGGATTACCTGATTACCTTTCGAAGCACGATAGCTAAGACTTAGATTGACTTTCTACTACTTAGGGAGGGGGATAAGATGTTATGTAAGGACTGTAAAGTCATTTCGAGCGAGTATTTTTCGACCCAACACAGGCTTGTAGTGATGAACTTATTTATCAAGAAGGGAAAGAAGAGAAGGTGGGGAAGGGTCGACCTAGAATTAAGTGGGGTGGCTTGTAGGGATGCTTATCGGTTAGATCGGTTGGATAATTATGCTTAGCGGTTCGGTTTATTGGTTATCGGTTTTTAGATATACTAATCCGCTAGCCACCTAATAATATAACGGTTGGTTCAGTATCGGATTAGCAATTAATGAACGATTATCGAATGGTGGATAAATTTAAGAGAGAATGAAATGTCGAGCGATTATTGGTAGTTCCTCCGTACTAAGTTGTTTGTGTACTTTGTTTGATCTATTTATCAATCTTTTAGGCTTCTTGAGTTTTGTTCATTTGTAGTTATTTAATACTAGGTTAAAACATCGAATCAAATAAGTTTTTAATTACTGCATTGACAAAAAAAAATTAAAATTTTAATATTATTTGAATTTTTATGTTTTATATCAAACTTTGTGAAGGACCATTTGAGTTGTTTCATTGTTATTGCGGTCCTTTGTGCTGTCAAGAATAATTTATATTTCGGTTTAAGAATTAATTTCAGATTTTCTTTACATTTTAGGAAGTCTGACTGCACTTTATGATTAGATGTCACAAGAAGTGGCATGTTATTTTTCTAAATTAAGAAGTGAATAGAATAATAAATGGAGTTTTATGTGTTGGATTGACAAAAGATACTTATATATCTAAGGGTAAAAATATAATTATAATAATTCATAATGGGTTAGCTGTTTATCCAATAAGAAACCATTAATCCGATAACCCATTACCAATTAGCCAATAAACTAATTTTGTGGTTGGGTTAACGGTTACGGTTTGGTTTTGAACAGCCCTAGTGGCTTGACGCCAGTTAGTGCCCTTGAGATAGGGTAAAAGGTAGCGGGAATGGGGGTGTGGGAGTGCAGGGGGGATATGGATGTTATGTAGGATAGGGCTGCCAGCTGTATCACAGTGACTGTTAGAGAAGTGTTGGGTGTTTTGAGGGGTCGAGCAGGACATCATAAGGGGGACTGGTGGTGGAATAAAGCTGTGAAGAAGAAAGTGGAGATTAAGAAGGAGGCGTATGTTAAGTTGATTGACAGTAAAGATGAAGAGGAGAAGCGGGTGAATAAGGAGATTTACGAAGTATCTAGGAAAAAAGCTTAGTTAGCAGTTACGACTGCTAAGTCAGCAGTATTCGAGAGCTTGTATGCGGGGTTAGAGGATAAAAACGGTTAAAAGAGGTTGCATAGTCTTGCTAAGACTAGGGAGAGAAAGGGTCGTGACCTCAATCAAGTGAAGGCTAGGGAGAGGATGTTCATATTAAGAAGAGATGGCAGGAATACTTTCATAGCCTTTTGAATGAGGAGGGCGACAAGAGGCATTTAGTTAGAGGAGATGGAGCACTCGGAGGAGAGACATGATTTCAGTCACTGTAGGCATTTTAAGATTGAAGAGGTCAGAGAGGCTATTCGTAGGATGTGGAGAGGTAGGGTGACGGGGCCTAGCAAGATTCTGGTGGATTTTTGAAGTATGCTGGTGGGGCAGTTTTAAGGTGGTTGACTGATTTATTTAATGATATTTTTAAGACTATGAGAATGACTGAGGCTTGGAGATGGAGTACGATGATTTCATTATATAAAAACAAGGGTGACATTCAGAGTTGCAACAACTATAGGGGTATTAAACTGTTGAGTCACACTATGAAGATTTGGGAGAGAGTGGTTGAGCGGAGATTGAGGAGGGTCATGTCCGTTTCGGAGAATCAGTTTAGATTTATGCCTGGTCGCTCGATGATAGAGGCAATCCACCTAGTGAGAAGATTGGTGGAGCAGTATAGAGAAAGGAAGAGGGATTTACATATGGTGTTCATTGCCCTGGAAAAGGTATATGATAAAGACCCGAGGGAGATTTTTAGAGATGCTTGGAGGTGAGAGGGGTCCTGGTGGCGTATATCAGAGGTATTAAGGACATGCACGATGGAGGAAAGACCCAGGTGAGGACGACGGGAGAAGACTTAAAGCATTTTTCGGTCGAGACAGAGTTGCATCAGGGATCGACTCTTAGTCCATTTCTATTTGCGTTGGTGATGAACGTGTTGACGCGGAGTATTCAAGGCAAGGTGCCTTAGTGTAAGTTATTTGCGGATGATGTAGTGCTGATTGATAAGATGAGGGGAGGTGTGAATGACAAATTAGCGGTTTGGAGACAAACCCTTGATTCTAAAGGGTTCAGGTTGAGTAGGTTCAAGACGGAGTATTTGGAATGCAAGTTTAGTGACTTAAGGAAGAAGGACGAAGTGGTGGTGAGGCTGGGCTCCCAGGATGTTTGTAAGAGGGATAGTTTTAAGTATCTTGGGTCTACGATTCAGGGGAATGGTGAGATTGATAAGGATGTCTCTAAACATATTGAAGCAGGTTAGATGAAGTGGAGGCTCACCTCGGGAGTGTTGTGTGATAAGAAGGTGCCCCTTAAGCTTAAAGGAAAATTCTATAGAGTGACAGTCCATTCGGCTATGTTGTATGGAGCGTAGTGTTGGCCAGTCAAGCACTCCCACATTCAAAAATTGAAGGTGGCGGAAATGAGAATGTTACGTTAGATGTGTGGTCTTACTGGAGGGGACATAATTAGGAATGAGATTATCCGAGAGAAGGTGGGAGTGGCTTCGGTGGAGGAAAAGATACAGGAAGGAAGACTGAAATGGTTTTAGCATGTGATGAGGAGAGGCGCGGATACCCCAGTTCATAGGTGTGAGAGGCTAGATTTGGATGGATTCAGGAGGAGTAGAGGTAGGTCGAAGAAATACTGGAGGGAGGTGATTAGACATGACATGGTGCAACTTTAGCTTACTAAGGACACGACCCTAGATAGAAAGGTATGGAGGTTGCGGATAAGGGTAGAAGGCTAGGGTGAGTGTGAGATCTTGTGTAGCCGAGTTCGTAATCCTAGGACTATGTACTTAGGTGTCTTTGGTATGTGAGGGCATGTTACTACTAGGTGGGGGTCCTATTTCTTATTTCTTAGTTCTTATTTTCTTATTTAGTGTTGCCCTTATTTCTCGTATTTTGTATTTTCTCTGGTTTCTATTCTATTATTCCTTATTCCTAATTTTCTATTTTGTCATCCATCCCCTTGTTTACTGTTCTCTATCTTGAGCCAGGGGTCTATTGGAAACAACCTCTCTACTTCTTCGGAGGTAGTGGTATGGACTGGTATATCTTACCCTCCCAGACCCCACTTTATGGGAATACAATGGGTTTATTGTTGTTGTTGTTGTTATTGTCTTCCACATTGAATGTCTTCCTTTACACACCATGGATTTTTTAATAATTAAGTAAAGATTTAAAGAATGAGAGACTTGAAGAGATACTCCATTGATAATCATTGAAAAAACTTCGAAGTTTAACTTCAAATTGCTGGGGTTTAAAATTGTTAATTTTTAGTGAGTGTTATTTTAAATATTGGGTGTATCATGAAAAATTCATATCTATAATCTGAGGAATTTTGGTGCAGATTTGAGGTGAATTTGTGAATATTTTAAAGAAAAAGTCAAGGTTGTAGATTTGTAATTGAAGTTGTCCAATTCGACTGCATGACCAATCAATATGTATTTAAAACACATACTTGTATTCATGTATTCAAAAATCACAACGTCGACGGTGAGGATATGGCGACGGTAATGTTATGAGATAACACAACCACAGTGACTGAAGAAGATAAAACTTACCCCCCCTAATCCTTTGTTTCCCTCACCCTTGTTTTTAACCCCTTAACGAAAAATCTACTTTAAATGTGCATATCTAATTTTTTTTTTAAAGTAAGAATCTAGCAGTTTTCAAAGTTGTATCTCAATTGCTTTTATTGTATCTGAAAGAGTGTTTGGGTTGTATTAGTGTATTTAACAAAATCGAAAAAATGTATACAACAAAATTAAGTGTGTTGTAAATTCCTCCATATAAGTATCGTACCCAAATTCTTTTTTGGTTATATCAGTGTATCTAGTAAAAGTAAGAGACGTGCCTAATAAAATTGAGTAATTGGTTAATCCATTCAAAATTTATGGTGCATCTAACATAATGTGAATTTCAAAACTATTAGACCCTCTAATTTATGTGATGTAATATAGCTTGGCATGAATTTCTTTCTCTTTTCAAAAAAAAATAAAAATTGTGATTTAAAACAAGTCATAGATATTTGTGTTGCTATAAATCATCTCCTTAAAAATCAAATCAGTCTTATAAAATTAAATAATTACAACTAAATATAAAATTATTTTTGTGTGTGTGAAAAAAGCAACAAAAAAGAGTGTTATCATGAGAGCATATTGAAAGAGGGGCCTTGGAGTAATTGGTAAGTTGTTGTCATGTGACTTTCAGGTCACGAATTCAAGCCTTGAAAACAGCATCTGACCGAAATGCAAGGTAAGACTGCGTACGATACACCCTTGTGGTGGGGTCTTCCCCAAACCCTACACATAGCTAAAGCTTGGGGTTGTCCTTTTTTTTTAATCAAGAGAGTATAGTATTCAGTATGAACGAAAAACATCTAAGGAGAGTACAAGTTAGTTCACCTTTAGAGATCACACACCGATCAAGCAAACAATGCCTACATTATCAAAAGTATGCTATTCGTGCAAAAAAAAAAACAAGCTGACTAAGCACAAACGAAGTACACCTCTAAAAAATTCTCAAAGCTCCAACAAAAATTCTCCATAACTACTCCTCTCAATAAAGCATCAACAATGAAGCTTAAACATCATCCAAGTTCAACTACATCGTCTCATGATGCCAAATTATTTGTCAATTAAACTTTCTGTATTCGTACTGGTTTTGCATTCTATGATCCGTCTCAATATGACACACTTATTTTTAATCAATTTTTAAAAAGAATGACATATTTCTATATCTAGTAATATTATAAATTTTAAAATGCAATTTCATTCATTCTTGAACCGAAACTCATATCATCAATCACCAGATTTGAATCGAAACTCATATCATCAATATCATCATCAATCACTAGATTTGAACCGAAACTCGTATCATCAATATCATCATCAATTTCCTATTCATTCAATATCAGAGATATTTGTGTATATATGTGTATATAATTATACGGCTAGAACTGTGGCTAAAAGTGTGTAAATCCATAAATCCATTGCCTGGGGTAAACTCCGGGACTAAATCATCATAAAAGTGTAGAAAGGGCCGAAATCTCTCTCGATCAGGGTAAATAGTAATAGTAAAATCATGGATCGAAATCTATCTCGGTCAAATCTCTAAGATCATCATTATTAATCTCGAAGGCTCATAAGTTATTCATTAAGATGGTACGATTTTCATTATGAAGAAATTCATTTTAAAAGTGAAAATGGCAATAAATCCCTTTTTATAAAAAGAGTAATAAAATCATATTTTAGTTGAAATCGTACCATTTATCGTCTAAGTAATCATGATTGTACCAATTCTATGCATGCCATCACCAGTATTCAAACAATATGATTATAAGCATCAATATGTATATAAACTATGACCATTTTCTTTTCAAGGGTAGAATACTTGCCAATACCCAACCAATATCATAATCATAGTCTTGGACCCAATATATATAACTGGCATAGCCATAATATCATAATCACAGGGAAAGACCATTACAATCCACCAAGTAACGTATTAAACATCATACTAAGGGTTCGTTAACCTCAACTGAGTCTAATCATGCTAACATGCATACATAAGTCTACAAAAGCTAACACGGGTCCTGGTCTAGGGTATGCCGGAGTAGCACACTTTTAATCCCCAAAATCCATTTTAGACAAGCTTCTATCCCGGATTAGGCTAAGGTATCTAAGTTCACTTCTAGATATTGAATAAGCCATAAATATCCCTAAGATAGTAGCTCTTCCCCATCATGAGTAACTAAGTTAATCCCACCTAGAAGAATAGAAACTAAGGCGATTTCCACTAACTTATGCTAATAAGACCCATTCAACCCTAACATGAGTGATTAAGTCAATTCACCTAGCTTAAGCAACTAAGACATTTTCATTCCAAACATGAGCCACAAAGCCAAATTCACCTAAGACATGAGTAACTAAGCTAATTACTCTTAATTTATGATTTCATGATAGTCATAACGGTCTAAATAAGACCAATCATACTAATCATGCTTTCAATACCTAAATCCCATTTCATATCTCGAATAATATCATAGCCATACTAAGATTTATCTCTATCTATAAAGAAGGTTATAGAATTAAAGAAGTATAATAAGTATTTCAACTTAAGTGTCAAATACCCTTTTAGCCCCCCAAATCAAATTTACTAAGTCACGGTGTTCTACCCATAATCACATCTCAACATCCCTATTTAACACGCAATAGATATAATACATCATCTCATGAATAAGAGTAGACATAAGCCTACCTCAAAGACGAACTGCAACCATTGAATCATCTGTCTTCATTCCACGATTTTGAAATGCTGCCATACTATAAAAATAGTAATCTACACACTGTTAGGAGTAAATCAAGACCCATATTTCTATATTAAGGGTCAGGTCAAAAATCAAGAATGGACCCATAAGGAACGCAAATGGAATTCAAAATTAGATCCGTCACGAGGTCCCTCGTAGGACAAGAAAGTTGTGCTCAAAAGTTGAACATAAACGGAGCACAATTCGGGTCACAAATTCACCCTCAAAGTTTAGGAAATCAAGTCCTAATTTAAAAGAATTAGGATGAAAATTGAAGAAAAATCAATGGAAAATGACCAAGAAGAGTCAAGTTAGCTTACCTTAACTTATGTGGATGTTTTCCCACTTTTTTCTCTCTTTGAGCTCCCAATTTGGTGTAAAAATGGTAGAACAAGTGATAAAAAATCGGGTGGAGAAAAAGAGGGTTAAATAGTCAATAGTGCCAGGTCTTGCTTAAGTAATAACCCTATCGCTTAGGCGACACTGATATTGCTTACGTGATGTGGCTTCAGGGTCGGGTATCGCTTAAGCAATCTCCAAGCCATTTAGGCAATACCCGCTTAAGTGAGTTTAGTCTTAAGCGACAACATGTCACGTATGAGGAGCCCATTTAAGGGACACTATATTTGTTTAAGCGGTTTCATCAGTAACCTGATGCACCTGATTTTGCTAAGTTCAGAATGACTTCGATCAGGTGCTCGAGATTTGTTCGGAACCTCGTACGCACAAACAAAATATGCTACCACACCGAATTCGACATTTTGGACTCAATGGAGCCATCAAAACTTTCATCCGAGGTCATTTTGATTAAGGTTGGGGCCCAAACCTATAGTTCCAACTTTCACATAATCTGTCCAATAGCCCAAAACGAGTCTGAAAGCCTCAGGACCTGAATCCAGGGTCCCCCTAGCCTAAAATCAATATTCTAAAGCTGATAAAGTTGTTGGAATTCTCATCCAAGCTCATATAATAGGAGTTTTGGTCTAAGACCAAATCCTAAACAATAAAGCTCTAAAACAAGGAAATGAGCCTAAAATTCAAACGAACTGTCTAATAACCAAACTGATAATTTCGGCAAGCCATAAATGACCTCTAGCCGCTGGAAAAGACTCAAAATGCCACAAATACAAGCAAATCGAGGAAAGAACTCAGAGGATCAATACAATATCCACTACTAAAAAGACTTTTATCCGCAAAAGCTAACGGATAAAAGGATCACGAAAGCTCGAAGGGACGAGATACTACGTTCGTATGCTCCGAGCATGGCTTTCCAAATAAACTCCAAGAAGAAATGACACTTCCAAGGAATTTTGCCATAGATATCCCTTTTCCAACCAACTTTCGTACATTACTCTCAAGCATCCAAAGCTTAACCTCAACCACCAACTAGTCTCCAACTGAATCTAAGAAGGTTGATACATACAAATCCAAAAAATGACATACTGATACCGCATCAATATAAGAACAAACAACCAAGCCAAAGGCAAACCAAGGCATGAGTCAAGCAACCAACTCCAAATCCATATATAACCTTTTTTTTTCCTTTTTACACCTGCTAACTCTCCAAACCAAGCAGAAAGTCACCCAAGTCCTGCTTACAAAATCTCATCATACTAACCTAAAAAAATTGAAGCTGATCCATCAAAAATACATATTGGCAAGCATAAAAATACACTCATTAGGCGCTATCTGGGCACACAAATGGACACAACCAAGGGTTGCAATCTATGCTAATGCTATCATTGGTCTGGATGACCATCGAAACTGGAAACCAGGAGCCCGAAGCTCAACTACCCACCACTGAACAATCTATTCTAGGACATCCCATAAATCTAGAATAAAGACATGAGGAATCCAACTCAAGCATACTACTCCCCTAGAGTAGATCATCCAAAATCCCGGTGAAAGGTAAACTCAAGATCAAAGCTGAAGAAACCAACACCATGCCAATTGAAATACCATACGAATACCTATCAACCATAGTTCACTTAAACTAAAGAAGATCAAATACGTAACCACAATGTAGGCTTAACCAACCTATAGATGAAATCCCAACTGAGATAAATTTGAAACAAAGGTTGCACCCAAGCTCTATGATTCCCAACTAAATTCACAACACCAAGGATAAATCGGCCGATCTCAACATATCCAAACCAAACCTAAAGATGGGTAAAAATCTCTACTCCAAATCTTTCAAAATATCCAAATCGCCATTACAAGGAGTCAAATCCGAAACTGAGCCAACAAGCCTGAATTAAGGCCAAATACTCAAATCTACCTTACTATTAGAATCAAACTATCCTTACTGAACAACTCAAGCCAAAATTAAAACATATCTAAAGAAAAAAATCACAAAAGATGATAAATCACTTGTTGAAAACACAAGTAACCAACTTTTTATCCACTAGAAGGCACAAAATGCAGTTGTAGAACCAGATCACAATGGAGGATTAGTCATCAGATGAAACACAAACAACCAACTCCATATTTTCTAAAGGCCACGAACCACTAGGGCATACTTCAAGAACTCACTAAGGCTATCAATAATAATAAAGATAACCAAAAGTTTAATGCATGGAGAAATGCAATTTTAGTTAGGAACTAATCAGTCCAATACTGCATCTCGACAATGAATACCCATAGACAAATATCACGGAGGAAAAGCACTTCACTAAGACTTATTTGGGTCAAGAAAATTCTAAAATGAGGATTTCTTGAATCCACCCAAGTAGGACAACCTTAACCCAAATAATCCATGAATCCCATCACCGAGGAATAAGGTACCAATATTAGCACCAATGCCATAGTTAAGACCACTATTGGAAAATGAACCAATCAACTCAAGATAATGGATTCCTAATTTACCAACTAAAAAACAGTCACAGGAAATATCACCTGTTTTCAAATCTTTAACTCCACTTAGATAAGAACCACATCACAGAAAGAACATAGTATATAACCCCATACCAACACCAAGAGCAAACAATCACCTGGAGACAAACCCTACAAACCTGAAAGACAAATTCAAGACTTCTCAATATCAATATCAAAACCACTATCGAGCGATGAACTATCCACATCAAAAGAATATAACCCAAGCTGATCAACCTCAGAAATGACTGATATAGAGAGGGATAGCCAAAGAAAAAGTTTTAGTAACTAGAAGGCAAGTCCAAAAATCTCAAAACCCAAAATGGACATTATAGCCAATCACCATAATCCACTCCATAACTTATCTAGCATACTCTAATAGAAGAGAAAAACAACCAGCCTCACCTTGCTACAAAAGAGAAATCATCCAACCAATCTAACTGCCCAATCCAACGAATAAAAATCGTGAGAAAATAAATTCTATCTAGGTACTGCTAGTCCATTTGTCTACCACAAAAGGATAGATTGACATCACATAATGACAATAATGGAAACAGTAATACAAATATCAGTATAAAAGATAGGTGGTATCCAAAAATGAAAATCAATAGCAAGTACCGCTTTAAGATCGTAAGAAGGCCAATATGCCAAGGTAAATGGGACTCAAACCTAAATGCTACAGCCATAAGGGAAGATATCAATACTGACCCACTTCACTAAAAGAAACAATCTACAAGTGTAGCCATTTAATCATGAACTCTATATCTAGGCACCCAATAATAGGTATAAACCTACCAAGGCATACAATCATCGATGGGTATGAGAACACCAATACATACCAATAAAAGGTAAAGGTAGAAAATAAAAAGGCAAACCTATCATAATGAAATATGAAGTCACAAGACTAATGGGTTTGAGGGAAAAAATTTAAATGGGTCCAAACTCAAACTGACCGATTGAATTATCAATGAAGTGCTAAACACACTGCTCCAACAGATGGTGCCACAATACTATAAACTAATTTGAATGACTAATAATTATATGTCGAGGACATTCTCTGGACTAGTGATTGATCTCTCTGTAGTCGTAACAAACCCCTAAATCCCTAACCTAGCAAGAAACATGAGCTGAACCCAACTGTTTTGCCAACTAACACCGAGGACACTCCCTACCAAAATGTCCTAACTCTATTTGAACAACCAACTTACGTTTGAGGCACTCTCTAGACTAATGTCTCATCTCACCACAACTAAAATAAAATCCTGGAATACTTTGAGAAACTACCACTCCTAAACTAGAATGGTTGCCATGGCCTGAAGACCCGTATCGAAAACTCTACAAGGTCCGATGAGAACTCTGCCCACTGTGATCACCATAGTCTAAAATGCTCCCTACATAGAATCAATAGGTTGCACGTGAAGCTGACATCCATCGAAAGGATTCTCACTCTGGATGGAGTACCAATAATACTGTACTGATGACATAACCTCTTACCGCCACCCCCATAAGTCTCAATACATGCTCTCTCTATGGCCCTTACATGATCAACAACCTGAGAGATGGAAGCCTTAATTGCTATCAAATGCTCCTTTGCTAAATAGAGTGACAATGATAATCCTTAAATAAATCCATGCACCCTATTATAATCTGAATGATATAGAATAAAAATATGTCTAGCCTACTCAAGAAACCTAATCTCATACTCTGAAACTGATAAGAAACCCTAATGAACACCAACAAATCCAACTCTAGAATGAGGACTACTTAATGAACCGAATATCATCCCTAGCTGTGAGGTATCCATAAAAAGACTTGGGATCCCCAATGTTGAATCTTGAATGACTGAAACAGTCACAAACTTTACCAGAGCCTAGGCTGGCCCTAATTCCTCTAAGTGATGCTGAAGATTTTTGACATCTATCTCTTACTCCTTAGTCCGATGTTGTGATGAAGCTTTGGGAACGTGTGTTGAAATCATATTTGCATCAATTGACATCCTCGTATTACCCTTATGGTATTAAATAGAGTCAAAGAATGTACTTAAGGATCATCGAAATACGATCACACAATAAGAAGTCTAGAACAAAATTTTTAGGAATGTCCTGTAGCCTCTCAAAGATAGGTTATGGATATCTCCTCTCTAATCTGTAGGACTCTACTAGTGTAACACCCCAAATTTTACACCCGAAATGCCATAGGTGCACACACTCTTAGCATATCTTCCAAGGTCTGAATGGTCCTTTCTGCTTGACCATCTATCTGAGGATGAAAGGTTGTATTGAGGTAAACTCGGGAACCAAGACCCTTTTGGAATGCTTCCCAGAAATAAGAGGTGAACTGGGTACCTCTATCTGAGATAATAGACAATGAAACATTGTGCAATCTGACCAACTCCCTGATATAGAGCTTGATACAATCCTCTGTTGAATAGGAGGTATAGATTGGAAGGAAATGAGATGACTTGGTCATTCTATCTATAATGACCCAAACTGAATCATGCTGATGACGAGTATAATGTAAACCCATCACGAAGTCCATATTTACTTCTTCCCACTTCTAAGTAGGAATATTGTACTCCTACATAGACCCACTAGGCTTCAAATGCTCTATCTTAACTTGCTGATATATAGAGCACTTAGCCACAAACTTTGCAATATCTCTATTCATCCTACTCCACCAATAGATTTCCCGCAAGTCACGATACATCTTAGTGGCCCCTGGATGAATAGAGCAGCGCACACCATGTGCTTCTTCAAGGATTCATTGCGTTAAGTCATCTATACCTGGGACACACAGATGACCCTGACAACATAGAACACCATCTCTCCTTTGGGAGAAAACCTCTACTTTCAGGTCTTTTACTGACTCTTTCAACTTAACAATACTGGGATCTCTATCTTGATTTTCTTTTACCTTGGCAACTAGGGATGATTCTGAACTACTCTGAACCCATAAATTACACTCTTCTGAATCAACTAGGTAGGTACCTAGTCTAGCAAACTGATAGACTTCTTGAGCTAGCTTTCTCTTACTATCCTCAATATGAGAAACACTACCCATAGACAGTCTATTGAGAGCATCGGCCACTACGTTGGCCTTTCCCGAATGATAAAGAACACTCATGTCATAATCTTTCAAGAGCTCTAACGACCTTCTCTGACGAAGATTGAGATCTTTCTAAGAGAATACATACTGAAGGCTTTTATGATCTGTGAACACATCTACATGAACACCATATAGATAATTCCTCCAAATCTTTAAGGCAAAAACTACAGCTGCTAACTCAAGATCATGAGTCAAATAATTTTTCTCATGGGGCTTAAGTTATCTGGAGGCATAGACTATGACCTTACCATGCTGCATGAGGACACAACTCAAACCTACTATGGATGTATCATAATACACTACGAATCCATCTAAACTATTCAGAATAGCCAAAATTAGAGCTGAGGTGAGTCGAGTCTACAACTTCTAAAAACTCTTCTCGCAAGGATATGACCACTAAAACTTGACTTTCTTCTGAGTCAATCTGAACATAGGGGATGCAATAGATAAAAATCCCTCAATAAATCATCTGTAATAGCCATCCAAACCCAAGAAACTCCTGATATCTGATGGAGAGACAAGACGAGGCCAGTTTCTTACTGCTTCGATCTTTTGAGCATCAACTCTAAAGAAATCACCAAAAATAATGTATACAAGGAATGCTACTAACCTTAGACAAAACTCGCACTTATTGAATTTGGTGAACAACTGATGATTTCTGAGAATTTGAAACACTACTCTGAGATGTTCTGCATGATCACCCTCGTTGCGGGAATAGACCAGAATATCATTTATGAATACTATGATGAACATGTCCAAGTACTGTTTAAACACATGATTCATCAAGTCCATGAGAGCTGCTGGGGCATTGGTAAGACCAAAGGACATGACTAGGAATTCAAAGTGACCAAACCAAGTACAGAAGGCTGTTTTTGGAATGTCACATTTTTTGACTTTGATCTGATCATAACTTGATCTGAGGTCTAATTTTGAGAAATAACTAGCACCCTGAAATTGGTCAAACAAGTCATCAATTCTGGGAAGTGGATACTTGTTCTTGACCGTGACTTTATTGAGCTGACGATAATTAATGCATATTCTAAGAGAACTGTCTTTATTACGCATGAATAAGATTGGTGCACCCCATGGGGACACACTGGGTTTGATGAATCCCTTGTCTAAGAGATCCTTCAACTTCTATTTCAATTCTGTGAGTTCCGCTGGTGCCATTTTGTATGACGGAATAGATATAGGCTGAGTATCTAGAAGAAGATCAATGCCAAAGTATATTTTCCCCTTTGGGAGGAATTTTAGGAAGATCTTTGGAAAAGACATCTGAATATTCATTCACTACTGAGACTGATTCAAGACTGGGAGTTTCAAAACTAGTGTCCTTAACTCGAACAAGATGATAGACACATCCCTTAGTTATCATTTTTCGTGCCCAAAGGTAGGAAATAAGCTAACCTCTAAAAGCTGAAGTACTACCCTTACACTCTAAGACAGATTCCTTTTGAAACTAAAACTGGACAACTCTGTTTTTGTAGTCGACTGTGCATTGCAGGAATGAAGACAATCCATGCTGAGAATGATATCAAAATTAGTCATCTTAAATTCGACTAAGTCTGCTAAAGTGACTTTTTGAAATATTATAATTGGATAGTTCCTGTATACCCGTTGGGCTATGATGGTTTTACCTACTAGGGTAGAGACTGAGAAGGGCTTTGCTAGAATTTCGGGACTGAATCCTATATCAACCGCTATGTAAGGAGTAACAAAAGACAAGGAAGATCCTGGATCTAACAAAGTATAAATGTGTACATAAAAGATCTGTAACGTACCTGTGACCACATCAGGAGAATTTTCCTGATCCTATCGGGATTGAAGAGCATAAAGTCTGTTTGGGCGTTGCCCACTAGTAGCACTAGAAGTGGCACCCTGCTGATTTGGGTGCCGGACTGGGCTGAGGAATAGTTATACTGACCCTGATATCCTGACTAGGGAAAATATCTAACTCTGTGGCCTGGCTTGCCACATCTAAAACAAATATCACTACTAGCTCTGCAAGTACCTTGATAGTGCTTGCCACATGTCTGACAAAGAGGATGGGTGCAGGAACTGCTATCACTGCCCTTAGACTTAGAGCCTGGCACCCTATCTTTATTACCATCCCTAAACTTAGGAGCTGGAGCACTGGCTGAGGAAGGAGATGGTACGGATGACTTTGGCAAATCTGAGAACGGTTTCCACCTCTCTGACTTTTACTATTTGAACCAAGTGTGAGCAATATCCTGCAATTGATACGCAACTAGCTCAACACTTTCACTAGGATTTACCCCCATGATGTTTGTAACCCTCTAAACCTGGTCAAGGAATTCACAAGGGTCCTCATCTAACTTAGACTCAAAAAAATGGAGGATTCATTCGGGTGAAGTCCCGAATCTTGGATGTAGCTGAATTGGCCACTGGGTTGGACAGAACGACCGCTGGTCATTTATTCTAAGAAACAACTGACCGATAAAGAGTAGTGAATTCAGCTCTGAACTCTACATGAGAGACATATTCTCCCAAAGGATCTTCAGGCTGAGAGACTGACTGATTTCCAGTTCTCTTCTTGGGAGGCATGTTCTGTAAACGGAAGAGAAAAGGATTAGACTGAGATATTAAGGCATGTTCTGTAAATGGAAGAGAAAAGTATTAGACTGAGATTAACTTTAGATTATACTCACTGGCATGACATGAATACTAAAAGAAGAAAAACTATTCCTAAAACATCTCATAGCCTCCTGTACATAAATGTGGCATGCAACACACCCATGTACAAGACTCTATTAGATGCGGCTTTCAGGCTTCCTCGAACACTGTTGAACCTTAGGCTCTGATACCAACTTTGTAATGCCCCGAATCTGACACCCAAAATGCCACACAGTGCTCATGACCCTGAAGGACCATAAGCTAACCCATGACTGATATCTGTACCTGAGCTCTACATAATATACTGTATAAATGTAGAAATAAAGGTTGAAAGGCCATAAGGTTCAAGACTGATAAAGCATAACATTTAAAAGTATGGTATATCAATACCAAAACAAACTGAAACAAAATTGTCTGAACATACTGTGGTCTGAAAAGCCTCTAAACCTGAATGTTTGAATAAGGAGTTGATGGAATATGTCCCCAACTAACTCCAACTACTAAAATAAACTAAGTAATGAAGAAATAAATTAATGATCATGTCCTCGAAGGATGAGGACTCACTGCTAACTCGGACTGCTGAGAC
Source organism: Capsicum baccatum var. pendulum (assembly GCA_030864225.1). NCBI lineage: Eukaryota > Viridiplantae > Streptophyta > Magnoliopsida > Solanales > Solanaceae > Capsicum > Capsicum baccatum. The sequence goes on along the minus strand of CM061559.1, from coordinate 32,861,724 downwards.
TGGAATGCTACTGATGCTCTGGAGCTCGTGCTTCTGAATCTATGGTATAAAAACACCATCGTACAAATGCATCAGTACGATTGAATGTACCAGTATGCAAGTGAGGTAGGCTGAATGCAAAGGGTTTAGATACATAAATAATGCTAACTGATTGTATAACATGAACGTGAGAATACATGCATGAATGAGTAACTGTAACTGAATTTGTGATGATACTGACTACTGAGTCTGAATCCTGATAACATGAGTTATTGGTAAATGATATAACTGATATTGAGTGACTGTGTCTGATAGTTTAGGTTCTGATGGAACTAGCTGGGTTTCGTACTATACTGAATTGACTGTAGCTGACAGTCCTGAATTCTGTAGAACTATCTGAGTTCTATTATTGAGACTGAAATTGAGACTAACTATGGGAAGCAGTCATCTAACCAACATTCCCCCAAATATTTCATTATAGCTGAGTTAGGGTCTAATCTGTAACCCCAATTGGAATGGTATCAATACCGCGCCACTAGTAAAGACAGGCTGCGGGTGATCCTCATCTGACAGTGTCCCCCCAAAAAATGGTGAGACTCTCATCTAACAATGTTTATCCACCTCATCAACCATCCTCTGTTAGTGTTGATGTCTCAACCTATGCTGGCTACATAGTTCTGGAATACAAAGATTACTTTTAAGGATCACACCCTCAACTGTCAGTATGTGTCCTTATCCTTGGGTTCACTCGGTGGTAAATCCTACTCCTATCTGAATAGATACTGAACATGATTAACTGAAATGAACTAGAATGAGTTGATTGAGTTTCATTGACTGACAGAATACTACTGAGATTCTGAGATTACTAAGTTTACTAAGTTTTTCTGGGTCACATGACTGACTGAATTCTACTGAACATAGGTTGACTAAGGATATCATGAAAACATGATACTGGCTATAGGCACACAACTAAATGGTTGGGCATAAGTAACCCAAGGACTCAATAGAAGGGAACTAACGAGGCATGACATTCTTGAATACATGACCAACATCAAGAATCCATAATATAATAAGTTGGGGATTTCATGAAGTATATAGTTATCATAATCTTGTACGTGAATGGGAAAACATATAAACATGTCATAATTTCATCAACTAGTCTTATGAGCATTTTATAAAACATTTATAATGCACAAAAATATCATAGAAGTCATTGTGATCATAAGGGTAAAGCATGCACTTATCATTTGGGTCACAATTAAGCTATGGTGCATAATTTCTAGTCCCTTAGGAATTTTATCAAACACCTTGCATGCACAACTTAAGGCATAGGCATAATCATCAAATTATCACTTCAAAACTCCATGAATTGACTAAGCTTATAGATTTCAAGCCACACATTAAAATAGTTTCATGAACAACACATAAAAATTTCAGCTTGGTAATCACATCATCATAATATCATGAACATAATCAACCCACAATAAAATATTCACAATACATGATTTAAAACTTTATTCATGAACTTCATGGATGGAAGGAATTCATAAATAAACACTATGCATACCTTAGTTCTTGATTCTACGAAGTTTGACGGTGGAATTGAGAGAAACTAGTATATTTTGAAACTTTATTCTTGAACTTCATGGATGGAAGGAATCCATAAACTAGTTCTTGAAAACCCTAAACTTGTTCTTGAGGAAAATTGAGAGAAACTAGTATATTTTGGATGAAAAATGACTGAATTACGTGTTATACGGTTTATATAGGGGTGAGAAATTGACCCGTTTTCCCTTAAAAAATATGGAAATTTAATGATTTAAATTGGGCATTGACACGATACCCGATGCATTACGCCATAATCGCACCAAGCCTCAGTAGTTTCACTGGCAGCCCCTGCAACAATGTTAACCAATTCGATGGGAGACGTGGCGCGCCAAGATCGCATTGGTCCACTATTTTGGGACACCAAATGTGGTCTAATCGAGGTCCAAAAAATCTGAAACTTGTTCATGAACACCTATTGACCTCTCTAATCATGAATTAACAAACATACGGACCATTAAAGGACATTAAGGTAGTGAAATGAGATTGTCAACTTTCGTAGGCCAAAAATAAGATAAGTCTAGGAACTTATCTATAGTTTTCTAAGTCTGGACCCCTTGACAAGCTTAAAGGACTGAATTAAGCTTAGAATTTTATGGGGCCTTACAATATCTCCACCTTGAAAACATTTTCCCTCGAATAAAACTGACTTGGGGGGAAGGGGAAAATAATACCTTAAGTACATATGGGACATGAAAAACTGTAACATGATTACATAAATGACATGACTGGTAAACTGAATGTATCATACTGAACATGCATTTCTGATGCATGTGTAACTGATTCATAAATGAATGACTGAGATTTATGATAAGCTGAGTTTCTCATAATGAGGATGCATATCTGATGCATGAATATGTTACTGAAACTTGAATTTTTTTTGAGTCAATCTAGACATAGGGGATGAAATAGATGAAAATCCCTCAATAAACCATCTTTAATAGCGAGCCAAACCCAAGAAACAACTGATATCTAATTGAGAGACAGGGCGAGGCTAGTTTCTTACCACTTTGGTCTTTTAAAGATCAACTCTAATGCAATCATCAAAAATGATATGACTAGGGAATGATACTGACCTTAGCCAAAATTTGCACTTACTGAATTTGTCAAACAACTGATGATTTTGGAGAGTTTGCAACACTACTCTGAGATGTTCTGCATGATCACGCTCACTGCAGGAATAGACCAGAATATCATCTATGAAGACTGTGACAAACATGTCCAAGTACTATTTGAACAAATGGTTTATCAAGTCTATGAAAGCTGCTGCAGCATTTGTAAGACCAAAGGACATGACTAGGAATTCAAAATGACCATACCGAGTATGGAAGGCTATTTTTGGAATGTCACATTCTCTAACTCTGAGCTGATGATAGCCTGATCTGAGGTCTAATTTTGAGAAATAACTGGCACCCTAAAGTTGGTCAAACAAGTCGTTAATTCTTGGATGTGGATACTTGTTCTTGACCTTGACTTTATTAAGCTGACGGTAATCAATGCACATTCTAAGAAAACCATCTTTCTTGCACACGAATAAAATTGGTGCACCCCACAGGGACACACTGGGTCTAATGAATTGCTTGTCTAAGAGATCCTTCAACTACTCTTTTAATTCTCTAAGTTCTGCTGGTGCCATTCTGTATGGCGGAATAGATATAGGCTGAGTATTTGGAAGAAGATCAATGCTAAAGTCTATTTTCCCTTTTGGGAGGAATTCCAGGAAGATCTTCGGTAAAGACATCTAAATATTCATTTACTACTGAGACTAATTCAAGACTGGAAGTTTCGAAACTAGTGTCCTTAACTTGAACAAGATAAAAGACACATCCCTTAGATATCATTTTTCATGCCCGAAGGTAGGAAATAAGCTGACCTCTAAAAACTGAAGTACTACCCTTCCACTCTATGATAGGTTCCTTCAAAAACTAAAACTGGACAACTCTATTTTTGTAGTCGACTGTGGCATAGCAGGAATGAAGCCAATCCATGCTGAGAATGACATCAAAATTAGTCATCTCTACTTCGACTAAGTCTGCTGAAGTGACTTTCTTAAATATCATAATCGGACAGTTCCTGTATACCCATCGGGCTATGATGGTTTTACCTACTGGGGTAGAGATTGAGAAGGGATCAGCTAGAATTTCGAGATTGACTTTGAAATCAACTACTATGTAAGGAGTAACAAAAGACAAGGAAGCTCCTGGATCTAGCAAAGCATAAATATGTACATGAAATATTTGTAATGTACAACATCAGGAGAGAATTTTCCTGATCCTATCCGGACTGAAGAGCATAAATTCTATTGGGCGTTGTCCACTAGTAACACTTGAAGTGGCACCCTGCTGATTTAGGCGACCGGACTGGGCTAAGGAACGGTTATGCTGACCCTGATATCTTGACTGGGAATAATATCTAACTCTATGACCTAGCTTTCCACATTCGAAGAAAACATCACTACCAGCTCTGCAAGTACCCTGATGGTGCTTGCCACATGTCTAACAAAGAGGATAAGTGCGGGCACTGCTAACATTACACTAAGACTTAGATCCTGGCGCCATATCTCTATTACCATCCCTGAACTTAGGAGCTGGAGCACTGGCTGAGAAGGAGTTGGAACGGATGACTTTGGGTGAATTTAAGAATGGTTGTCACCCTCTTTTGCTCTTCTATCTACTGAGCATGGGTCATAATCCTGGCTATGTTCATATCACTATTCAACATCGCGGACCTGCACTCATTGACTACACTATCATTCAACCCAGAAACAAACTTACACATCTTGGCCCTGCCATCTGCAACCACATGAGGAGAATATCAAGCTAATTAAGTAAACTTAAAAGAATACTCTTTCACCATCATGTTGTACTGCCTGAGGTTGACAAATTCTAATACCTTAGTTTTTCTCAGCTCTAAGGAAAAGAATCTATCTAAGAATTCGGTGACAAACTCCTCCCATTCTATGGATCCAACATTAACTGACCTCTCAGACTTCTACTGTTTGAACCAAGTATGAGCAACATCTCGTAACTGATACGCAGCTAGCTCAGCACTCTCATTAGGAGTAACCCCCATGATGTCTGTAACCTTCTGAACCTAGTCAAGGAATTCCTGAGGGTCCTCATCTCACTTAGACCTCAAAAAAATAAACAATTCATTCGGGTGAAGTCCCGAATCTTGGTTGCAGATAAAGTAGCCATTGGGTTGGCCGAAACGACAACTGGTCATTTATTCTGAGCAACAACCGACTGAGCAAGAGTAGTGAATACAACTCTGAACTCTATATGAGATACATGTTCTCCCAAAGGATCTTCGGGCTAAGGGGCTGACTGATTTCTAGTTCTCTTCGTGGGAGGCATGTTCTGTAAATGGAAAAGAAAAGAATTAGACTGAGAGATTAACATGAGATTATGCTCACTGGCACGACATGAATACTGAAAGAAGGGAAATTGTTCCTAAAACATCTCATAGCCTCCTATACATAAATCTGGGGTGCAACACACCCATGTACAAGACTCTACTAGATACGACTTTCAGACTTCCTAGGACACTGTTGAACCTTAGGCTCTGATACCATATTTGTAACACCCCGAATCTAACACCCAAAATACCATACAGTACTCATGACCCCGAAGGACCACAAGCTAACCCATGACTGATATCTGTACCTGAGCACTACATAATATACTGCATAAATGCATAAATAAAGGCTAAAAGGCCATAAGGTTCAAAACTAATAAAGCAGAACATCTAAAAGTACGGTATATCAATACCAGAACAAACTGAAAGAAAACTATCTGAACATACTATGGTCTGAAAAGCCTCTAAAGCTGAACTGTCTGAATAAGGATTTGATAGGACATGTCCCCACCTCACTCCAACTACTAAAATAAACTAAGTAATGAAGAAATAAATTAATGATGATGTCCTCAAAGGATGAGGACTTACTGCAGACTCTGACTGCTAAGATTGAAATGCTACTGATGCTCTGGAGCTCGTGCTTATGAACCTATGGTATAAAAACAGCATAGCGGAAATGCATTAGTATGATTGAATGTACTAGTATGCAAGTGAGGTAGGCTAAATGCAAAGGGTTTAGATGCATGAATAATTCTATCTGACTGTATAACATGAACGTGAGAACACATGCATGAATGAGTGACTGTAACTGAATTCATGATAATACTGACTACTGAGTCTGAATACTGATAGCATGCGTTACTGATAACTGATATAACTGATACTGAGAGACAGTCTAGGTTCTAATGGAACTAGATGGGTTTCGTACTGTACTGAAAGACTGTAGCTGATAGTCCTGAATTCTGTAGAGCTATTTGAGTTCTATTACTAATACTGAGAATAAGACTGTAACTGTGAGAAGTAGTCATCTAACCGACATGCCCCAAATAACGCATTATAGCTGAGTTGGGGTCCAATCTGTAACTCCAATTGGAAGGGTGTCAATACCGCACGACTGGTAAAGACAGGCTGTGGGTGACCCTCATCTGGCAGTGTCCCCAAAAGAGAATGGTGGGACCCTCATCTGACAGTGTTTATCCACCTCATCAACCCTCCCCTGTCAGTGTTGATATCTCAACCTATGCTGGCTACATAGTTCTGGAATGCAAGGATTACTTCTAAGGATCACACCCTCAACTGTCAGTGTGTGTCCTCATTCTTGGGTTCACTCGGTGCTAAATCCTACTCCCATCTGAATAGACACTAAACATGATTAACTGAACTGAACTGGACTGAGTTCATTGAGTTTCTTTGACTGATGTAATACTACCAAGATTTTAGGATTACTGAGTTTACTAAGTTTTCCTGAGTCACATGGCTGACTGAATTCTACTGAACATGGCTTGACTGAGGATATCATGAGAACATGACATTGGCTCTAGGCACACAGCTAAATAGTCGGGTACAATTACCCCCAGGACTCGATAGAAGGGAACTAACAAGACATGACATTCTTGAATACATGACCTATATCATCAATCCATAATACAATAAGTTGGGGATTTCATGAAGTACATGGTTATCATAATCTTGTACATGAATGGGAAAACATATAAACATATCATAATTTCATCAACTAGTCTCATGAGCATTTTTTAAAAAATTTATAATGCACAAAAATATCATAGAAGTCATTGTGATCATAAGGGTAAAGCATGCATTATCATATGGGTCACAATTGAGCTATGATGCATAATTTTCAGTCCCTTAGGTATTTTATCAAACACCTTGCATGCACAACTTAAGGCATAGGCATAACCATCAAATTATCACTTCAAAACTCCATGAATTGACTAAAGTTATAAATTTCAACCCACACATTAACATAGTTTCATGAACAACTCATAAAGATTCCAGCTGGGGAATCACATCATCATAATCTCATGAACATTATCAACCCACAACAAAATATTTACAATACATGATTTAAAACTTGATTCTTCAACTTTATGGATGGAAGGAATTCATAAATGAACACTATGCATACCTTAGTTCCTTATTCTATGCAGTTTGACGATGGAATTTTCTTGAATTTGAATCCCCAATTGAAACCCTAAACTTGTTCTTGAGGAAAATTGAGTGAAATTAGTATATTTTGGGTGAAAAATGGATGAATTATGTGTTATAGGGTTTATATAGGGGTGGCAAATTGACCCTTTTACCCTTAAAAACACAGACATTTAATGACTAAAATTGGTCATCGACACGATACCCGATGTGTCGCACCATGATCGTGCCAAGCCTCAGTAGTTTCACTGGTAGTCCCTGCAATAATATTAACCAATGCGATGGGCGATGCAACATGCCAAGATCGCGTTTGTCCACTATTGTGGGACACTAAACGTGGTCTAATCGAGGTTTGAAAAACCCAAAACTTGTTTGGGAACACCTATTGACCTCTCTGATCATGAATTAACAAATGTACGGATCATTAAAGGACATTAAGGTGGTAAAATAAGATTGCCAACTTTCAAAGGCCAAAAATAAGCTAAGTCTGGGAACTTAGCTAGAGTTTTCTAAGTTTGGGACCCCTTGACAAGCTTAAAGGACTGAATTAAGCTTAGAAATTTTGCGGGGCCTTACAACTAGACACTTAGCTCTTGTACCAACACACCGATAAACTTAAGATCTGATACCAATTTTTTACTACCCAATTTCTTAGGTCATGATGGCGCCTACTATAACCCACTAGCTGGAAAGTCAACCTATAGTCCAAAACTACTAGTAATATAATGGACTACCAAGAGAAATGGAAGAAAAGTGCAAAATAAATAAAATGAAAGACTAAAATAAATAAGATAGCCCCCAAACCTAGAGAAGTAAGTACAAGAATAAGACTTACAAAATGAAGTACAAAAATTAATATACTAATACAACCCATCTCTAAATACAACGTAGAGACTAGTCTAGCACATAAGAGGGAGAATATTAATACTTTGAATGCTAGGAGCTCACCTATGTCTCAAAACCACAATTGCTTTGTATGATACATATAACAATGACGACAAGCTGTACTATAATCTATAGGCTGTAGAACAGAGATCCAAAGATAATGGAAATTTAAACAGCATGCAAGAAGGAATCTAAACTACACCTAAATATCCAACAAACTACATAATAAAGCTAAGAAGACCATAAGGATAACTAATCTATTCATATCCAACCAACTAACATAATAAACTAATGGAACAATAAGGATGAGTTACCCTATTCCAACCATACTTTAAGACCCTATCACTATACTATATATCACTGGTCAATATACTAATAAAGAGCGAAAGAAGGATATGTATAGTAGCATACAAGGCCAAGAAATGGAAATACAACATAAGTAAATGAAAGAAGAGATGGATATATGAAAATACCATAACTACTATAGATAGATATACGTACATATACATATATATACACCATAACAAGACTAAACCAAAGGTACAAGCTAAGTAATCACCCAAGCATCTCCAGGCCTCTTAATCATAGTAGGAGCTAGTGCTAATATAATTAGTGTCTCTAATCCATACATCTAAACATGAGATAATTATCCATAAATAAGCAATGATAAAGAAATAACTCAGCTATCAGAGTCTAAATCCATAGTGCCTAACCATGGAATAATCATGCGTAATAACATAACAATAAGGTAAGAGAATCAGAATCATGACTCAAATCTCAATACCAGTCCAATAATCAACCTGTCATGTACTAACCATAATAACAATATAAAGTAACCAGCTAGTCCGACCAAACAATACCTAATTGGTCCTTTCATAAGACACCACCATCATAGGCTCAAAAGGTTCAATCAACACTCAACAAACAGTAGTCCGAGCCTATACCCATTCAGCCCCCATAAGGCTGATAGATATAAGCTCCACACAACATGCTGCAAGCAGTACTCATACCTATACTTATGTAACCCCTTCTCCCTAGTAAGGATGATAGCTATAGGGCATACTAGTGATAGGCAATGTGCATGTAAGAATAAATGTCAAGATATAATCTATAGTACCATAATTGATCTGAATGCCATCAAGTAACCTAGTATATAAACTCATATCATCATTAATCACCAGACTTGAACCATAACTCATATCATTAATATCTTCACCGATCATTGGACTTGAATCGAAACTCATATCATTAATATCATCATCAATTGCCTTCATTAAGTACCATAAATATAAATATAAGTGGGGTTAGAACCATGTCTAAAAGAGTGTATATTCATAAATCCATTTCTCGAGTAAACTCCGAAACTAAATTATAATAAAAGTGTAAAAAGGGTTGGAATCTCTCTCGATTGGGGTAAATAGTAGTAGTAAAACTGTGGAATGGAATTTATCTCAATCAAATCTCAAAGATCATTATTATTAGTCTCGAAGGATCACTAGTCATTCATTATGATGATATGATTCCGCTTATTAAGAGATTCATTTTAAAAGTAAAAAGTGTGAATAAATTCCTTTTTAGAAAAATAGTAATAAAATTAAATTTTAGTTGGAATCATACCATTTACCGTCTAAGTGATAATGATTATACTGAATATATGCATGTCATCACCAATATTCAAACAATATGATTGTAAGCACCAATATTCCGTAAACTATGGCCACTTCTTTTACAAGGGTAGAATACTTCTTAGAATTCAACCAATATCATAATTACGGTCTTGGGCCCAATATATATAACTGGCATAACCATAACATCATAATCACAGGGAAAGACTATTACAATCCAACAAAAAATGTATTAAACTCATACTAAGGGTTTGTTAACCTCAACTAAGTCTAATCATGTTAACATGTGTGAATAAGCCTACAAACGCTAAAGCTTTAGTGCACCGGGCTACTTTTTTTAATCATGAGAGTATAGTATTTAGTATGGATGAAAAAACATCTAAAGAGAGTAAGGGTTAGTGCACCTTTAGAGATCACACGCCGACTAAGAAAACACTAGCTACATTATCAAAAGTATGTTATTCGTGCAAAATAAAACAAGCTGACTAAGTAAAATGAAGTACACCTCTAAAAACAATTTCCCAAAGATCCAAAAAAATTACTCCATAAATACTCCTCTCAATAAATTATCAACAATGAAGCTTAAACATTGCCTAAGTTTAACTAGATCATTTCATGATGCCAAATTATTTGTCCATAAAACTCTTCATATTAGTGCTGATTTTGCATTCGATGATCTGTCTCAATTAATATAACACACTTTTATTTTTAATCAATTTTAAAAAAAGAATGACATATTTCTATATTTAGTATAATATAAATTTTAAAATGCAATTTCATTCATTCTTGAACCTAAACTCATATCATCAATATCATCATCAATCACCAAATTTGAACCAAAACTCATATCATCATCAATCGTCTATTCATTTAGTATCAGATATATTTATGTATATATGTGTATATAAGTGTACGATTGGAATTGTGGCTAAAAGAGTGTAAATCCATAAATTTATTGCTCGGGGTAAACTCTGGGGCTAAAGCATCATAAAAGTGTAGAAAGGGTCAGAATAACTCTCAGTCGGGGTAAATAGTAGTAGTAAAACCACGAACCAAAATCTATCTCAATCAAATCTCTAAGGTCATCATTATTAGTCTCAAAGGCTCATAAGTTATTCATTAAGATGGTACGATTCCCATTATGAAGAAATCTATTTTAAAGGTGAAAAGTGGGATCAAATCTTTTTTTATAAAAAGAGTAATAAAATCATATTTTAGTTGAAATCATACCATTTACCATCCAAGTGATCATCATTGTACCGAATCTATGCATGCCATCACCAATATTCAACCAATACGATTATAAGCATCAATATGTCTATAAACAATGATCATTTTCTTTTCAAGGGTAGAATACTTTCCTAAACCTAACCAATGTAATAATCATGGCCTCTCACCCAATATATATAACTGGCATAGGCATAATATCATAATCACAAGAAACGACCATTACAATCCACCAAGTAACGTATTAAACATCATACTAAGGGTTTGTTAACCTCAACCAAGTCTAATCATGCTAACATGCATAAATAAGTCTACGAAAGCAAACATGGGTCTTGGCCTAAGGTGCACTGGAGTAGAACACTTTTAATCCCCAAAATCCATTTTAGACAAGCTTCTATCCGGGCTAGGCTAAGGTATCTAAGTTCACTTCTAGATATTTAATAATCCATAAATAGCCCTAAGATAGTATTTCTTCCCAATCATGAGCAACTAAGTTAATCCCACCCAAAAGAATAGCAACTAAGGCAATTTCCCCTAACTTTTACTAATAAGACCCATTCTACTCTAAAATGAGTGATTAAGGCAATTCACCTAGCTTAAGAAACTATGACACTTCCATTTTAAATATGAACCATGAAGCTAAATTCACCTAATACATGAGTAACTAAGCTATTACTCCTAATTTATGGTTCCACAATAGTCTAAACGGTCCAAAAAAGACTAATCATACTAATCATGCATCCAATACCTAAATCCTATTCCATATTTATAATAATATCATAACCATACTACGAATGAGCTCTATCTATAAAGAAGGTAATAGATTAAAGAAGTATAATAAGTATTTCAACTTATGGGTCAAATACCCTTCTAGCCACTAAATTCGCAATTTTGACTAAGTCACGGTGTTCTGTCCATAATCACATCCTAACATACCTATTTAATGCAACATATATAAAATACCATCTCAATAAGTAGAGTAGACAGAATCCTACCTCAAAGTCGAACCACAATTATTGAATCATCCACAAATTATCTATCTTCGCTCCACAATCCCAAAATACCGTTACGCTATTAGAATAGTAATCTATATGTTGTTAGGAGTAAAAAGATACCCATATTGTTATATTAGGTAACGAATTAAATTTTGGATCAAGAATAGGCCTGCAGGCCAGCAAATAAAATCTAAAATTAAACCCATCACTAGGTCCCTTGAAGGACAATGAAGTTCTAAAAGTTGAGCACAAATAAAGCACAATTCGGGTATTAATCCTTCAAGTTTAGAAATTCAAGCCCTAATTTCTAAGAATTTTACCAAGAATTATGATGGAAATAGAAGGTAAAATCAATGGGAAATAACCAAGAAGAGTTAGGTTAGCTTAGCTTAACTTATGAGGCTGTTTTCTTACTTTTTCCTCTATTTTCCAGGTGTCACTTATGCATTTACCCTGTCTCTTAGGCGACACTGATATCGCTTACGCAATTTAGCTTCAGGTTCAGATATCACTTAAGCAATCTCTAAGCTGCTTAGGCGATACCCGCTTAAGCAAGCTAAGTGTTCACTTAAGCGGACATTTACCAAATGGTAGATGCCGCTTAAGCAACAACATGCCACATATGCAGAGTCCGCTTAAGTGACATTATATTTTCTTAAGCAGTTATATACTTGATGCACCAGATTTTGCTAAGTTTGAAATGGACTTTGATCGGGTTCTCGATATTTGTTTGGAACCTTATACGCTAATATGTTATTGAAATGTACAACTTTTGACACTTAAAACGATAAAAATATACAAGTTTCTTAGGTTGTTTTGTTAGATATGATGTGTTTTGCATATGTTTTGCAGGAAACTAGGTTTTGGATGCAAATCTAAACAAAAAGAAGAAATTTAAAGTTTTTGGGTACATACAAAGCCATTTTTGGGTGTATATGCTACTTACTTGACATATGTGAGCAAAGTATGTTGAAGAACTGAAAGTCCAGAGGGTAAGCTGCAGGGAAAAGAAAACTTTTCCACTTACAAAGACCATATATGGTTCATATGTGCCATATATAGTTTGTATGTGGCCAACATATGTCCTGATCTGAAAAGTCCAGAGAGTTGCAAGTTCAGTTCTTGAGCCTTGGCACATAAAAAGTGACACATATGGTCCATATGTTCTATACTGGTCCATATATGACCTTTGTGTGTACAAGAAAGCAAAGTTCAAAGAGCTTTAGGATCCAATATAGAAGGGTAGCCACATACGTAGGATGAAATATGGTCTATATGTGCAACATACAATCCGTATGTGACCTTTGTAAGTGGCCACCAATTTTATTTTTCGTTTTTCATGCAGGATTTGATTTTCAGGGTTTCTTTGTATTCCATAAATACCTTATTGATGTTTCATATTCAGTTGGTGCACTCCATATACTCACAAACATATATTCTAATTATGAGATTCTAATTTGGTATTGGAATAATTTTGTATTGATTTTGGTCGTTAATTTAGTTGAAATTTTTTATTTTTAGTTGTTGATTAAGAATCTTGTTGGTTATTTCACAAGCATGAGTGGATAAAACCCTTAGCTAAGGTTCTGAAAACCCTGGTGGATTGATGAAGTAGGAGAAGTGCTAATTTGTTCTGAATAGGTACCCATGCATGTATTGTATTATATTTAGTTTAATAGACGTATTAGCGGTTGCAAATGTTAAGATCTCGCCTAGATTATTGCTACTTGCTCTAAAAGAGGAGTAGTGACTTAGAAAAGATAATTACAATGGTAATTTGAAATTTATCTGTCGATCCACTCTACTTAGTATTATCTATATAAGATGGTTAACTATTATCTAATAACTAGAGACACAAAATTTAATAGTTAACTGGGATCTAGGCTAAGGGTTAGTAAGGCGAAATCCTAAGACTCAAAAGGTAAAAACTGAAATTCGTCAACAAGTCCAAAAGATAGTTGATGGGACATAACTTATCATATTCTGCATACAAGGTATCGAGTTAGTTCATTAAAGCACGATAACCCAACCGAGTTGAGAAACCGGGGGAACACAATCCTAGTGTTCACCATGATGATTACAACCAGAGTTGATATTCATTACTTTTTCAAAATTATCACAACAATCCCCCCAATTATTTTTCTAGTTTTGCCAGTTGATTACAACAGTTAAGAGCCAGAGTTCCACTTATACCCTTGGTATTTGACCCCAAGCTTTGTTGGGTTACTATAGGTGACAATGATCGTATAATCTTTGAATTAAAGGTGTAGCTTAGGCGTTATCAAATTTTGGCATCATTTTTAAGAAATATGGTGTTGAGTTATGAATTAAAGTTGTGCAGTTTGCAGGTATTTGTGTTCTTATTTTTAGTTGGGTGGACGTCGGTGTATGCCTAACATATGGAGTAGAGGTAATTCATTACTCCCACTAAATTTGCATCTAGAGAGGATCCTACAAACGACTAGTAGGATAATAGAGCCAAAGAGAGATGATATTCTTGAAGGGGTTTATGATGGTACACACTAGGTGCCTCTCCTTCCTCTGACACGAGTTTAGGATATTGTTGACCAATAGACTGAGGTGCTATTAGCATAAGATGCTAACTAGAGGTGGGAATAATATGCTCAGTGTATAGCTTGAGAGGCAGAACTAGATGTACAAAGATAAGAGATAGAGCGTCGAGCAACACTTGATGGTAATTAGAACAGAGTTAGAGGTGGCTGAGCTTAAATGATCCCAGCATACCAATACTTGCAACCATATGAGGATGATGATGAGGATTTGTGGTACGTTGATCCGGCAGAAATAGGTGTTATCATTCCTCTAATTTTGCCCCGAGGTGTGAAGTTTAACATAATCAGTGCCATGATCCAACTCTTATACTTGAAGGGTGTGTTTGAAGGAGTGCCTACAGATGACACAAACATGCATCTGGATAATTTCACTAGAATCTGACTTCTTATTCAAATTCAAGAGTTGACCAAGAGGCATTTAGATTTAGGTTGTTCCCTTTCTCACTGACAGGAGAAACATCTTTATGGTTAGGGGAACTTCTAAGAGGATCTATCACAACATGGAATGAATTGCGCAAAAAATTCTTGAACTAGTTCTTTCCTCTAGCTAGGATTTTGTAGCTTAAGGATCAGATTTATAATTTCAGGCAACTATAGTCTTAGTCTATGTACGAGGCTTGGTTTAGGTTCAATAAGAAGTTTGGTATGGTGCCCAACCATCGAATTTCAGGGATGAGCTTATTGGAGATATATTTTACAGAGTCCTGACCACCAGTTCCAAAGCCATAGCATACACCATCTCTGGAGGAGATTTTATGAGATTACATTGGGAGGCAGCTTCTAACATTCTAGACCAGATCTCTCTCACTAATCGAGGGTGGAAAACTTAAGAGGTTGAGAGGAGTTCTAACACTTATGCCATTGGAGCTACTGGTGACCAGAGAGCAACTGATGATTTTGTAGAGCAAGAGATTGTGCTGTAGAGGATTGATCTTGGGTTATTGGGAATGCAGTTTGCAATCATGAATTTTGAGAAAGTGAATGCAATTGAGGAGCAGGGTGTAGCCTCTAAAGCTTATGAGTATGAGTTAAAGGAGGAGGCAAGGTATCTGGATCATCAGCTAGCGGGTTTCCAAGCCAAAGGGAAAGCAAACCAAGGTCAAAACTACTATAGATATAGATATCAAGATCATAATAGAGAGAGATGGTGACTGGAGATGACAAGTTGATTTTAAGGAAAAGAGAGATAAGTGTATTCCACCTGGCAACCGAGATACAGAATTGAGAATGGAGGCAATATTTACCAAACTAGTAAAGGGGAAAGAAAGTCAGAAGGCTAGCCTTAAGGAGATCAAGGTTGATATTTCAAGTTTGACCTAGAAGGTTGAGTCTCATACAATGATATCAAGCAATTAAATCATCAATTTAGGCAGATGTCTGCCACTTTGCATCAAAGGCAGTCGGGTACCTTCCTGAGTAACACAATGCAAAATCCTTCAAACATCAGTCATTGTTAGATATCACCACTAATTATGGTGCTACTACTGATGACCCCCCAGACCTAATATTGAGAAGTTGAATATTGATAGCACTGAGTGTGATGGGACACTTGAGGAAGAATTTGAGAAGTTGACATGGAGTGATGATAATTTTTAGTATGATAGTGGTGGGTATTAGGTCACCGAGAATGACAATATGCACCCTTATACTGCTGCTCCTTCCTTACCATTAGTAGATAAGAAGGAGGATCCCGGAGTAGTTATCATTTTATTTTCTAGTTGGCCCTTAAATGCTAAACAGGCTTTATGCTACTTAGGAGTGGAAGTAAATGTGATGCCACTGGTTGTGTACAAGGTATTGAGGGATGATGATTACTTTTAAAATGAATGATGAGCAAGCAGTTCTTGATATTTTTATGATAGTGCAACAACCAGACGATATGCGAGTGGTGTCTATGATAGACACTATTGATGAAGATGTTGTTATAGAGGCCAGTGTGCTAGATATACCAGGTGTTAAAGAGAGAATAGAGGTGACATCCACTCGGCTGTATATTTTTGAAACCTAGGTGCCTACTTTATATAAGAAGAAAGCCATAGATCCGGACTACACTAGAGATGGCTGAGGCTAAGGTGTTGTCTACACATCGAACATCGATGGTAGAGTTACATGTTGAGTTGCATGCATAGATCGATGCTTTTAAGATTTTAGTATCATCTTGGTTCAACAAGATTAAGATGATAGATCTAAGAGATATTAGGGAAAATATGGACGTACTTAGAGCAGAGGTACACCCTTTCATTGAGAGCCACATGTCAGTCATCCCTCCAATTTTATCCTCAGTTGTCAGTCAAAACCTCTGTATAGTCCCAAAAACTTAGATTTATTTATAAAAGATGATGTGGCAGTCCTCAGAGTTGGGACCAAGAGAGGCCAAGAAGGGGACCTATAAAATTAAGACATGCCATATGAGCAAGCCCAGAAAAGGGCCACCCATCATTCGAAAGAGACTATATTTGTTAATAGGCAGAGGTATGTAAGATAGCTGTGGGTGCATCTTTTAGTAGTGCACCACAACCAGCATGGCCTCCGCCAGCCCAGTTACTTTCACCTGGGGACAATCATAACATGGATACTTAGTGCATCCCAGGTATTCCTCATTCCCTTTGTTTTATATTATTTTAGTGCAATAGGGATAGTGCATAGTCTTTTAGTTGGAGGTTGAGTATACCATAGCCGCTGTGAGTTTTGGTTGTTGTTCTTCTTTTCCTATCGGTCACGGTATGGTTGTAGAATCTGCATGTCTAGGTTAAATTTTTTATTGTATTGAGTTTTGTTTCATATTGTGTTGTGTTTTTGCGT
Organism: Capsicum baccatum var. pendulum; assembly: GCA_030864225.1. Taxonomy (NCBI): domain Eukaryota; kingdom Viridiplantae; phylum Streptophyta; class Magnoliopsida; order Solanales; family Solanaceae; genus Capsicum; species Capsicum baccatum. The sequence continues at coordinate 32,844,510 of CM061559.1, read as the reverse complement.
AATTACGAGATTTTTAAGTATTTAGGGAAATTGTCATGTTTTTGATTGATTTTGAGAAAAATGATACCCTTTAAAAATTTGTTTAAGAACAAACTATGTGAATATATATATGTGTGAGCATTGTGGATCTTGTTATGGCATCGGGATTAGGAACACGATAATCATAGATACCAATTGCATTAACTGGATAGGTAGTAGCTTGTAATATTGACTCTGTGCCATGTGTCTGAGATGCTACTTAGTCTCTTTGTGTGTTAAATCTAGAACTTGCCCGATTAGTCTTGCCTAAGTTGTAGGATAGTTGGTTAGGAAAGGACCATATGCCGATTTTGATGTTAGTCCATTTTTAGCCTAAATGACCTTCCGTGTGCGAATATATCCCTTAATCCTTATTTTGATCCTTACAACCTATTTTTCTTATTATACCTTTCACCTTCACATTTGTGTTACAATGAACCCTGTTTTAGCCCCATTCTTCCTGGGACATCTTTGCACCTCAACTTAGGCAAATCACCTAAATTGAGGGTGGCTATCATAGGGGTGTGTGATGAAAAATGGGTATATAAAAGGGTAAAATAAGAGGAAAAAATAGTAGGGCTGGGTGTGGTAGAGAAAGAAAAAGAAAAGAAAAGAAAAAAATTGTGAAGATATGAAAAAGAAAGAATAAAGACCACACCCAACCTGAATGTGCAATAAAGAATAAAAAAGAGAAATAAGGGTTGAATTAAAAAAAAAAAGGAAATTAGTTAAAGTGTGGACCCCAAAATTAGTTGTAGTGCCAAGGAGGCTTAGTCACTTGATATATCCATATGCACCATACCAGTCCCTAAGCCTACATTACAAGACGAATAAAGTCTTATAGTGATCCTAGCTTGACTTTCCAAAAACTAAAGTAAAGAAAATAAGGGCAAGACTATGGCATTTGATGCACATTGATTGGAACTTCTCTTTTGAGTGGTAAGTGTCTCTTAACTGTCCCTTTATTGACATGTATTATTTCATATTAGTGAGGGGGACTTCTTTGTTATGAGGGAACATGAGTCATATTGCCAGTTGCTTACTTGTTTGAGTAGTGTAACTTGTATATATGCTTGGTTGTCTATTGCTAATGTAATGCGATATGTTGATCTCCTTGTGTCACATTATTGTGCTTCATGTTTATACACAATTGGTTTTGAAAGATAGAAATGGGAGAGGGTAATGTGTTTTGAGCTTAAAGTGTTGATTGACTGTCTTGGATAACTTAGCTTCTTCTAGTTAAGTGTCGTGTTTTATTTTGTTGTGTTGTGTTTCCTAAGGACATGTCAACGTCCTAAACTGAGGGTGTTGATGTGCTATAGAAATATAGCACATTTGAAAATTAAAACCATGAAAATATGCAAGTTTCTTAGGTTGTTTTGTTAGATATGATGTGCTTTGTGTATGTTTTGCAGGAAATTAGGTTTTGGATGCAAATCTAAAGAAAAAGAAGAAATCTGAAGTTTTTAGGCACATAAAAAAGGCATTTTTGGGCATATGTGCTACTTACTTGGCATATGTGAGCAAAGTATGTTGAAGAACTGAAAGTACAAATGCTAAGCTACAGGAAAAAAACAAACTCTTTCACTTACAAAGACCACATACGATCTTTATGTGCCTCATACAGTCTGTATATGGCTAATGTTTGTCCTGATTTGAAAAGTCCAGAGAGTTACAAGTTTAGCTCCTGAGCCCTGACACATATAAAGTGCCACATACGGTCTGTATGTGACCTTTATATGTGCAAGAATGCACAGTCTAGAGAGTTGCAGGATCCAATATGGAAGGGTGGCCACATACGTAGGACCACATACGGCCCGTATGTGACCTTTGTAAGTGGTCACCAACTTCATTTTTCCTTTTTCATTCGGGATTTAATTTTTAGAATTTTCATGTATTCTATAAATACCCTATTGACGTTTTGTATTCAATTGATGCACTCCATATACTCACAAGCATATATTCTGATTATGAGATTCAAATTTGGTCTTGGAATTATTTTGTATTGATTTTGGTTGTTAATTCAGTTAAAGTTTTGGGTTTTTAGTTGTTGCTTATTGTGATTTCATCTAATGCATTCAATTATGAATATTGTTGATTATTTCACAAGTATGAGCGGTTAAAATCCTTAGATAGGGTTGTGAAAACCCTGGCGGATTGATGAAGTAGGGGAAGTGCTAAGTTGTTCTGAACTGATATCCACACATGTATTGTATTATCTTTAGTTTAATAGATGTCTTAGTGGTTGCAAATGTTAGGATCCCGCCTAGATTATTGCTAGCTACTTACTCCAAAAGAGGAGTAGTGACTAGAAAAGGATAATTACAACGATAATTTGAAATTTAACTGTCGATCTACGCTACTTAGTATTATCTACATAAGATGGTTAACTATCATCTAATAACTAGAGACTCTAAAGGTAATAGTTAACTGGGATATAGGATAAGGGCAAGTAAAACGACATCCTAAGACTCAAAAAGTAAAGGGCGAAATCTGTCAACGAGTCCAAAAGACAGTTGATGGTACATAACTTATCAGATTTTGCGTGTAAGGTATCATGTTGGTTCAATAAAGCACAATAAGCCTACTGAGTTGAGAAGCCAGGGGGAGCACAATCATAGTGTTCATCTATGATTGATTACAACCAGGGTTGATATTCGTTACTTGTTCAAAATTATCACTATAATCCCCTCATTTACTTTTTCAATTTTGCTCATTGATTACAATAATTAAGAGCCATAGTTCCACGTATTTCCTTGAGATTCGACCCCAACCTTTCTTGGGTTACTATATTTGACGGCGACCACATAATCTTCTAATTGAAGGTGCAGCTTGGGTGTTATCATACGCGCAAACAAAATATGCTAACATACCAAATTCAACATTCCTTTCTCAACGGAACCATCCAAAATTTCTCTCGAGGTCATTTCGACTAAGGTTGGGGCCCATACCTAGTTCTATTTTACACATAATCTGCTAAAGAGTCTGAAAGCCTCGAGACTTGAACCAAGGGTACCCTTAGCCTAAAATCAACGTTCTAGAGTTGATGGCGCTGTTGAAATTCTCATTCGAGGTCATCTACTAAGAGTTTTGGTTCGAAATCAAATCCTAAACAATGAATGCTTCAATACAGGTAAATGAGCCTAAAATCCAAATAAACTGTCCGATAATCGAACCGGCAATTCCGACAAATCTTAAATAACTTGTAGCTATTGTAGAAAGACTTAAAATATTAAAAATGCACATAAATAGAGAAAATGACCCGGAGGGTCATTACATAGGCACAAAAACACATACTAGTATAACTTGGTTTAAATGATAAATTTTAAAAGCCTTTTCATATTTTTTAAACATCGTGTTCAATCAAGTTGTACAACATAAATGGGACAGAAGAGTATCACCTATGTAATTATCAAAAATATGCTATTTTTGAAAATTCCTCAGAGTTATAGTCAAGCTTTATACCAGAAGTTTTAAAGATGTTTCCTTTTTACTTATATCAAGTCAAATTGCGCCATGTAAAATGAGACTGAGTGAGTAGCCGATTAAACACAAATTACATAAACCTCTAAAAAGCCTTCTCGTCCCTTTTGTAGTCTCCACATGCCCCTACTGTTTCTCCTCTTAATCTCTGTTACCTCCATTCGTACGCTCTCTTTCACTATCGACGTTTCCAAAGCTTCAAAAAAATTCTGTAATAAATATTTTCTCTCTCCCTTCATTTCTTCAACATCAACAATGCTAAATTTCTTGTTCGTGAAACTCTTTGTATTTGTGCTGATTTTGCATGTGCTCTTCCGTCTCATTTTATGTATCCATACAACGTGTATTTAAAAAAAATAGTACTCTCTCCATCCTATTTTATGTATATTATTTCTTTTTAATCCGTTAAACAAAGAATGATATTTTATTAAAATTAGAAACCTTAGTATTAGTGTTGATCTTGCATGTGCTCCTCCAACTAATTTTATGTATACATACAACACAAATTTTAGAAATTATTACTTCCTCCGATCCGTTTTATTTTATTTGACATCTTTACTTTTTAATTTATATATAATAAAAACGTCTAAGTCAAATTTAAAATACTCATTTTACCCTCAAACGGAAGAAGTAATATAAATAGCAACAAAATAGCCCATTTATGAAATTTCTTAAAAATAAAACAGTTGAGTTCTCACTAAGCACAAACGATGTACACCACTAAAAAACCTTCTCATCCCTCTTGTAGTCCCCTCCACCCACCCCACCCCAACCACATTTCTCTTAACCTCCGTTATTTCCATTCATATATTCAATTCCACATTCCCCCCACCACATTTACTCTTAACCTCCGTTAATTTCATTCATACTCAATTCCCATCGACATATCCAAAACTCCAATCATTTTCCATAAAAAACTATATCTCATTCATCCGATTATCCAATAAAGCATCAAAAATTAAGCTTAAACATCCTCCAAGTTCAACTACATCGTCTCACTATGCTAAATTACTCGTTTGTGAAACTCTTCATATTAGTGTTGATCCTGCATGTACACCTCCAGTTGTGCCTTCTGTTTCTTCGTTGTTGTCTTTGCTGTCAGGTGGTGAAAATTACACTATTTATATATGTAATAAAAATTATTTTTTATATATTTATATAGGAGATGTTGAGCTACCTCCGACTATTCATTTTAAGTTAAAACTAAGTTGACTAGCCCATTTATTAAAAAATCAAAAGCTATGCACAAATCAGTCCCAAAAGTGACCCGATCCAGTAGAATAGCAACAAATATTTGTATTTGGCATCTAAATTTAGATTAGGGAAGTGGTAAATAAAAGAGTTCAATCAACTCTCTCGACCTCTAATTGATATTATCTCTTTTTAAATCTCTTTCCATGTTAGAATTTTTTTCAAGTGTAATCACTCCCCTCTTCGATCTCAGTTTACTTAAGCATCTCTCAGAGACAAAATCTTGAAAAGCTAGTACCATCTTCCTTATTTGTTCAACCTTTATTCTATCAGATCTAGTAAGGAATAACGATATGCTTTTCCTTTTTACAGCATAGACTTGAAAAAATAATGATTTCATTAAATTTCTACTAAGTTTCCTCCGCTTCATGGGTTTGATATGATCTTTGTATGTTTTGAATTGGTAAACCTCAAATCTCATAAACCTCACTTCCATTTCCCTCAATTGATGGGTTGAACCTCATACAAGGTTGATACCACCATCTAATCTACAGAATAGTAAGTTTAAGCTATCGTTATGACGCTTATGGGTTCTTTGAACTTGTCAGAGATATTTCTGTATACAAAATAAGTTATTTAGATCAAAATAATACTCTTAAATTACGAAGGTCCTGATTTGATATGTGTTCCACTTCAAAGCTCTCACCAGGTGTGAATACACAAACCACATAAAATTCTCTACATTTGTTGCTTCTCATGAATTATACTTCACTAATAGGTTGTTTTGTTAGCTTAAAAAGCTTATTTATTTCAAGTAAATTAACTTTTAAACTTCTAAATGTCAGCTACTTGTGGGATGCCTTGTTTGTCTAATTGCAAAATACTTATTTTATTGCTTGGTATGTTTTAAAGTTTTTCTATTAAGAAATCATCTGCAAAAGAAAAAACAAGGATAGTGAAAAAATCAACAAGAGTACTTCCTTCCTGAATGAAATGTTGTACTCTTGCTGTCATTGTTTCACTTTAGTCTGTTAATGTCATTCACTTCCATCACCATACTCCAGAGGGGCTTCCATCTATCCTTCAAAATCTACACCATAACCGAAGAGTCTAACTAATAATTATGGGAATGATACTGTGATCTTTGCATTATACCAAGCATTCCCTGATAGCCCTAACTCCAACCACCATATTGGTTGTATCATCAATTCTGATCCCTTTAGCTACTTCAAAATGCCCTGCTAAATCTCTAATGCAAAATTTTGCGGAACTAAGGTTTGGATTGCCTTTAGAGGCTCCATCAATATTTCACTTGAATCATTTAGTGAAAATCTTAGATTCGCCATTGACTGCTCTTATTAATTAATATTTGATATTAGGTATCAAAAAATAATTCGGAAAAGTCACTAATGCTACAATAAAATAATTGAAAAAATAGTTATTTTTTCTTGATACTCATGTCATAAGTTACAAGTAAAAATAAAATATCATTTTAAAAATAAGTTACAAGTAAAAATGAAAAAGGGAATAACTTCATGCTCAATCGAACTATATCTACAAATTGAGACGGACAGAGCAACTAACTGAGCACAAATGATGTACACCTTTATAAAATGTTCTCATCTCACAAAGGTTCCACGTGCCCCCGCTATCTTTCCTCTTTAACATCTGCTACCTTCATTCATATTCAATTTCACAATTGACATTTCCAAAGCTCTCAAAATTTCTGACATAAATACTTTCTTCTCATGTTCCCTCAAGTTCCGCTTTCATTCGCAACACAAATACTCATGGTTAAATGTGTGTGTTGTTTACATTTAATCCTTTTGATGAATAGTTGTACATTGTTTTACCGTGATTGTTGGCATAGAATTAGTCAAGACTTCTTTCTCTATCTGTGGATGTTGATAGATATTTTGTAACTGTGATCACTAGTTCACCATCAATACTACTTGTCATTTAGTTGTTTGTTACTAGCTTTAATTTCTTGTTAGCATCACCATAGTTAGCTTATTCTTTGCTTTTGTTGTTTTCTCCTCCATTTTCTCTCTACTTGTGTTTCTGTTTTTCTCCTTAGTTTTGTCTTTTTAAATTTCTTAGGACTTTTACAACAATAGGCAATTTTATCTGGACTTTCATTTACCAAATGCTTAAACACTGAAACTACTTTAGGCTACGAATGTTTTGCTACAAATAATAGTTGTTGAAACAATAGTAGTCCTTGGTAAATAGCTTAGTAAAATATAGTAATTCCTGAATTTTTCACAATTTCAAAAGTGTAAGAGGTCCATAATACAAATATAAAAGTCAAACATTAACATAAACTTAGAATCCATGGATTCATAATAGTAAATTCATCTTTTATAATTCTGAGCCCATAGATAAATGTAAGCATGATTGGCGACCGTTCACCAACTTTAAATAATGAACACGTATTATTAAGAGTTTAGAAAATGGATTATTAAGACAAAATCTTTTTTTGTCCGTATGAGTCATGTTTCATATATCCAGCTAATTGTGTTTTAAAAAAGAAAAATATAAAACAATGTCCACACGGAAAACATTTTTACAAGTTTGTCTTACCAACTTAATTTGTACTAGGGCTGTTAATTGGGTAGCGCCGGGGCAATGCGGAACCGGCCTGTCACATTTAGCCGGTTTGTGGGTCGGGTCGGTTCCAGACCAGTTTCAGGCCGGTCCAATTTCAGGCCCAACAGTAATTTTTTTTAAAAAAAAATCAGGCCTGGCCCACTAAATCTAACCCGATCTAATCCACCTAAACCCGGTCAAAATCGGTCAAAAGCAAAAAATAAATTAAAAGTTTTTTCTCTAATATATACTATATATACCCACCTATATACCTTTAAAATACGTTAAACTATATATATACACTACATAAATAGTATATAGTACATTAGAATTTCAAAAAAAATATACACAATTACACATATAATCGTGTATACGACTTTACGTTAGTTAGATATATATACTACTCTAAATAAAACATATACTACAAGATATATACTACAATATAATGATATATATACTAATTTATAAAACATATACACATGTAAACGTTAAATATATACTACTTTAGAGTCTATAGAAGATATATACACATATATACTTACCATTCAATATATACGTACTACTTTAAATAAAAACATACTACAATATATACACACACTATATATATAGTTATATACTAATTTATAAAACATATACACATGTATATGTTAAATATATATTACTTTAGAGTCTATAGAAGATCTATACACATATATACGTATCATTCAATATATATGTACTACTTTAAATAAAACATATACTACAATATGTATACTACAATATATACACACACTATATATATAGTTATATACTAATTTATAAAACATATACACATGTATACGTTAAATATATACTACTTTAGAGTCCATATTCTATATATACACATCTATACATACCATTCAATATATGTATTACTTTAAAAAAATATGCTCCAAGATATATACTACAATATAATGATATATATGCTAATTTATAAAACATTTACACATGTATACGTTAAATATATACTACTTTAGAGTCTATAGAAGATATATACACATATATACATACCATTCAATATATATGTACTACATTAAATAAAACATATACTACAATATATACACACACTATATCTATAGTTATATACAAATTTATAAAATATATACACATGTATACGTTAAATATATACTATTTTAGAGTCTATATTCTATTTATACACATATATGCGTACCATTCAATATATGTACTACTTTAAAAAATAGGCTACAAGATATATACTGCAATATAATGATATATACTAATTTATAAAACATATACACATGTATACGTTAAATATATACTACTTTAGAGTCTATATTCTATATATACACATATATGCGTACCATTCAATATATGTACTACTTTTAAAAAATAGGCTACAAGATATATATTGTAATATAATGATATATACTAATTTATAAAACAGATACACATGTATAAATTAAATATATACTACTTTAGAGTTTATAGAAGATATAAACACATATATACGTACCATTCAATATATATGTACTACTTTAAATAAAACATATACTATAATATATATACTACAATATATACACATACACACTATATATATATATATATAGTTATATACTAATTTATAAAACATATACACATGTATACGTTAAATATATACTACTTTAGAGTCTATAGAAGATATATATACATATATGCGTACCATTCAATATATGTATTACTTTAAAAAATATGATCCAAGATATATACTACAATATAATGATATATGTACTAATTTATAAAGCATATACACATGTATACGTTAAATATATACTACTTTAGAGTGTATAGAAGATATATACACATATATACGTACCATTCAATATATATGTACTACTTTAAATAAAACATTTTCTACAATATATACACACACTATATATATAGTTATATGCTAATTTATAAAATATATACACATGTATACATTAAATATATACTACTTTAGAGTCGATATTCTATTTATACACATATATACGTACCATTCAATATATGTACTACTTTAAAAAATATGCTACAAGATATATACTACAATATAATTATATATATACTAATTTATAAAACATATACACATGTATACGTTAACTATATACTACTTTATAGTCTATAGAAAATCTCTCACTCTCTCTCTATATATATATACGTACCATACAATATATGTACTACTTTAAAAAATATGCTACTTAATATAATGAACTATTAATACTTGATAGTAAATTAGTAATAAATTAAAACTAAGTATTTATTTAAACTATAAATTCAATTTAAACCATTAAATGGAAAAAATTTACAAAGTAAGGACTAAGGAGTGAATGAATGTTACATTTTATTGATTGAAAAATGATTCAAAATTTATAATATACATGAATGAAAAATCTACAAAGTTTTCATCAATTTTTCCAACTCATCCATGTTAATATTAATGAAAAATTGCATAGGATAGTCAAAGTCAATGGGAATAAAATCATGTATTGGACTTGATTCTGTTGAGTTCTCCCTTGAAGTCATAATTTCTTCAAGTTTCTGTTCGTCGTTCGGCTCCACCTTCATTCCTTGATTTCTCTGTTCCGCTCTAATCCAATCTCTAAGGCAAACTATAACATTTATAGCATTGTTTCCCAATGAGTGTCCGTTGTCTCCAAATTGTTGTCGTCTCTAACTAAAAGCGTTGTCCGATGCAACGATTGACATTGGAACATTCAATATATCTCTAGCTAATCTTGAAAGCACAGGATATTGTATTTCATTATTCTTCCACCAATCCAACGCATTGATCCATCGTCTGCGATCCTCTAGCGGCGTTCGAAAATAATACTTAAGCTCTTCCCGATAAGTTATTGTGTAAGTTCCCGCCTTAACATTGTTTCAACAATTTCAATCATAAAAGTAATCTGGAAAATCACTATGTGTCTGCCTTTTAGAAGATGAGGGCTCCTCGGAAGGATGAGGATCAATAGTTGGAGTGATATTTGTCGGTACAGCTAAATCAAGTAAATCAGCATAATGGTTATATAATTTATCTATGTAAGCGTTCGCATCACCCATAGCCATCCACAAATCTGGTTGTTCTTGTTCTTCATCATCAGAATCATTGTTAGTATTTATCTCTAAGTTAAAATAAATAAGAGTACTAAAGTGGCACATAGTAGTACATTTCATACACAAATTTAGCATAGTACCAACCAAGTAAATAAGGGGAATCGGAAAAAAATATTTTTTAAATTTAGCAAACATAGCACCAACAGCTTCTTTGTAACTTTCTTTATTCTTATATTTTCTTTGAGCAAACAAAAAATATCGATTATATATGTTAAAATATTACAAATAGTAGGATAATAAGCACCAAAAAATTCAACCGTATCTATATAAAAAAAATTTCAAAAACTTAACAAGATCATCAATTATAGCCCAATCACAATCATGTAGCATACATTCAGTCGAATCAGCAAATGAACCACAATGTTGGTTAAAAGTTAGTGTAATAGGAACTCTATATTTATGACAAGTTTTTAAAAAATCATACGTAGCATTCCATCTAGTATCACATTCTTAAGGCATCAATATCGGTGCAAATTCATTTTGTTCACATTTAACTTTAAATTCTCTAATTTTTTTCTTCGATTATTTCCTTAAATAAAACCAACAGCAAGACGGATTTTTTCAATAGAAAGCTCAAAAAACTCAAGACCATCTGTTACAATTAAATTATATATATGACAAGCACACTTAACATGAAATATTTCAGGTAACAGCGGAGATAGCTTAGCTTTTAACTGTCACGCCCCAAAATCCCATCGGGCTGGACTGGCACCCGAAGCCGAGAAGGCCCGGGATAACCCGTTCAAATACCTGTACTTTCACTTACATGTCACCAAAAATTTGGGCAGCACTTCGTTACATATAGAAGGGTCTAATTCCCTGTATCAGCACAACACGCACAAATATATATATATATAATACTTGGCCGTCGGGGCCACCACATATACAAATATAACATCACTATATAAACTCCCATGCCTTTACCCTTCCTTATGTCTACAAAGCCTCTAGGATATACATGACATAACTAGGGTCGGGACAAACCCCCGCCCACACATGACCCTGTACAATAACAAAACATAAGGAACCGACTCGGAAAGCTCCGAAGCAAACTGGAGCTCACCAACAATAGCTGTATGACCTGGCTCCTATCTATGCTGTGAATGAGCTGAAGCACCTGTGCCTGCAGCATAAAATGCAGGTCCCCCGTGAGGGACGTCAGTACGAAATATGTACTGAGTATGTAAAGTTGTAAATAATCATATGTGATATAGGGGATCAAGAAAATCAGACGCAAGTGAATAAATCATAATAGAAGTGAACCACACTTCATAAACACTTTTAGGATCATGCATATTATCATTAATCTGAATTGAGTTCTTGAATTCAAACACATTTGTGGAACGGTATACATTCGTTCATTTCATTCTTTACAATTATCATTCGCCATTACCTCCTCCTCCCGAACCTCCAACCACCTAACAATAATCAATACTGTATCGTACTGTGACCATTAGGCTGCCTCAGTACATATCAACTGGGATCGACCCATGCTAGGCTTATGCCCCTGGGATACCACCCATAAACACATAAATAGGGATCGACCCATGCTAGGCTTATGCCCCTGGGATACCACCCACACGTATATCAAGTAACACACATAAGAGATCTTTCCAATAACTTAGTTCAAAAGCTTTTGAGATTATTACATTAGTGTTCATGCCAATATAGTACCTTTGGAACAATCATACATCAATAGGAATCAAGTAATAGACCTTTTATACAATAACGATGTAATAAGGACTCATTGGTACATCAACAATGTATTTCAGAATCATCAATATCACAACAATGAAATAGGAGTCTTTTGGTATATCAATGAAACATTTTGACACTTTATAGAATGGAAACAACTTCGTTGGTAATGTAGAACAATACATGTTTTTGGACAACCTCGGAATCTTACTTGATGGAACATTGGTGTTTTCATGCCAAAGAACATTGTTAGAGTATGCTTTACATACCTCGTCGTAGATTCAGATACCAATTCAACACAACTTCCCACCTTTACAAATCACTTATCTACAATGAAATGTTTGGCATCTAGTATTAGCAACCCAACACCACAATTCTCTTCCATAATTCCATACAACCAATATTTGCATACATTCCAAAAACCAACTTGAACAATAGGTTTATGTGTATATATATATATATATAGCCATCATTTCAATACCACATCATCACACCAAATCCCTTCACAATTCAACATAATCCAACCATGCACAAGAATAATCCAACATCATTTCCAATCATCTTTCAACAACAATCAAATAACATACTTCTTATGCTCACATGCATATATATACATATCCATATAAATAACACCAACATAATTTACATCCTTACCATAAAATGGCCCTTTTGATTTCGAAGTCCTGTTGGCACAAATAAGAGGTGCTTCTCGAAGCCCTTGAGACGGTGAACACAACTACGGAATCAATTTTGGATTTTCTACGGTTGAATCACAAGATAATTGGTGTTGAAATTAGGCTAGGGTTTCTTATTTTCAATAATTGGATGATGAATGATGGATATGAGGCTAAGTTTATGTATATAATGACCAATTTTCGTCCATGAGGTAATGGAAAATGACCATATTGCCCTTAAAAATTTAAGTAAATCCGAATCTATCCATGGTGGACTGTTTTGACAGGCTAAAGTAAATCGGCCATAACTATTTGCTCCGATATTGGATTTGGGTGAAATTGGTATCGTTGGATAGATAATTCAAAGGTCTTTCATTCCATATAAAGTAGGACACCCAGTTATTCCTGTATAAGGAGTTATGATCGTTTGAAGTTGACCCTAAAAAACAGTTTTGAGAGACTGAAGTAAAACGAGTATAACTCCTTACTTAGATGTTGGATTTGGATTAAACCAATTGCATTGGAACGAAGACTTAAAGATCTTTCTTTTGATAGGTCGCAGCTCTCCCAGTTCATTATATTGAGGGAGTTATGATCGTTCAAAGTCGACCCAAAAAAACTGGCAGGCCTCAGTAGTTTGTGTGCAGGAAATTTTCCTGCACATTTACTGTTCACATATCCCGGTCACCGTTTTATAGTTTCGAACGTGCTCGATTATATCCGAAACTTATCCGTTTTTGGAAATCTTTATATCGTTGGAAAGCTTATTCAATAAACTTCGTATGGAACCATCGACGGGAAAATTTTGGTATAAATAAAGTCGATTCCCATACACATATAATCAAACTATACACTTGAAACCATTTGAAAATAATCAATACTCATACTTAAACTCATATATACCTAACTTAGTATAAATACATATACTCCAACACATATAACCATGGCTAATGCACGTAATTAAGTATGCGGTGTTACATCCTTCCCCCCTTAAGGACATTCGTCCTCGAATGTAAATGTAGTTATTTAGCCGAAACAAGTTCGAATTCATAATTGATATTCACGTCATCATATAGATATTATGCATATGTAAAAACATACTTGTTAGTGTCCCAGTTCCACTCCTTGCACTTGTTTTTCACCTTTGAACAAATAAGGGTATTTCGATGTCATTGCTTCCTCCGCTTCCCATGTAATCTCTTCCCTTTGTTGATTTCTCCAAAGTACTTTTACCGATTCTACTTCTTTATTTCTCATCTTCTTAACTTGACGATCTAATATAGCAATAGGCATCTCCTCATAGGTAAGATCTTCTGTTACTTGCACATCTTCAGTAGAAGTAATAAGGAACGGATCTCCGATGCACTTTCGAAGCATCGATACATGAAATACTGGATGCACTGATGAAAGTTCCTGGGGTAGCTCTAATTCATAAGCAACTTGCCCACATCTTCGAATAATCTTATACGGGCCTATATATCGTGGACTCAACTTTCCTTTCTTGCCAAATCTTATCAACCCTTTCATTGGCGATACCTTCAAAAATACCCAATCGCCTAACGAAAACTCTAGCTCTCTTCTTCTACTATCCGCATATGACTTGTGTCGACTTTGAGCTATTTTCAACCGTTGCTGAATCACCTTGACTTTTTCTATGGCTTGATACACAAGATCCGGTCCGAACATAAGAGTTTCACCCGCTTCGAACCATCCTATTAGTGATCTACATTTCCTCCCATATAAAGCTTCATATGGTGCCATTTTGATACTTAAATGATAGCTATTATTGTAGGAAAACTCAATAAGAGGTAAATGATCATCCCAGCTGCCTTTAAAATCTATAACACATGCTTGTAGCATATCTTTAAGTGTTTGAATGGTGCGCTCTACTTGTCCATCCATCTGAGGGTGAAAAGCTATACTCAGATTCACTTGTGTTCCCAAACTCCGTTGGAAAGACTTCCAAAAGTTTGCGGTAAATTGAGTTCCCCGATCCGATATAATAGAAGTTGGCACTCCATGTAATCGGACTATTTCTTTAACATACAGCTTCGAATATTCTTCAACTGTGTAAGTGGTCTTAACGGGTAAAAAATGTGCGGATTTAGTAAGCCTATCCACAATCACCCATATAGAATCAAATTTTCGAGCTGTACGAGGCAAACCTGTAACAAAATCCATGTTGATCATGTCCCACTTCCAAATTGAAAGATCTATGCATTGCATATAGCCTCCGGGCTTTTGATGTTCCACTTTAACTCGTTGGCAATTTGGACATTCAGCTACAAATTCTGCGATGTTCCTTTTCATGTCATTCCACCAATATACATCTTTCAAATCATGATACATTTTAGTTGATCCTGGATGAATGAAATACCTTGAAAAATGTGCCTCTATCATAATCTTCTTTCTTAGCCCGTCTACATCCGGCACACACAATCGGTTTTGGCACTGAAGTACTCCTTCTCGCGTAAGCTCAAATGCCTTGGTCGCATCACTTTGAACGTTCTCCTTAAGCTGTAATAAAATAGGATCTGCATCTTGCTTCTCTTTCACCTCAGCTACTAATGAGGATTCCGCGACATTATTCACAATAAGCTCCTCGTTTGGAGTTTCGAGAAGACGAACTCCTAAACTAGCTAATTGATGAAGATCTTTAATCATCCCTTGCCTTTCTATAGGTGCCATCATAGCCTTACGACTCAACGCATCTGCTACTATATTCGATTTCCCTGGATGATACAAAATATCAACATCATAATCTTTTAATAGTTCCATCCACCTTCGCTGCCTCAGATTTAGATCCTTCTGACTGAAAATATATTGTAAGCTCTTATGATCAGTATATATATCAACATGAACCCCATATAAATAGTGGCGCCATATTTTTAAAGCAAAGATAACCGCTGCCAGCTCAAGATCATGTGTGGGGTAATTTTTCTCATGTGGCCTCAATTGCCTTGAGGCATATGCTATCACCTTACCATGCTGCATTAATACACATCCTAAACCAATTCTCGAAGTATCACAATACACTGTATACCCTTCTGTACCTTCTGGAAGTACCAACACAGGTGTAGAAGTCAACTTATTCTTCAATTCTTGGAAACTCTCCTCACACGCATCATTCCATTGGAACTTGGATGCTTTATGCGTTAGCTTGGTTAAGGGTGCTGAAATGGAAGAAAAGTCTTTAACAAACCTTCTATAATAACCGGCCAACCCGAGAAAACTACGAATCTCCGTAGGCATTGTGGGCCTTGGCCAGTTCTTCACAGCTTCTATCTTTTGAGCATCAACCTTTATGCCTTCACTAGATACAATATGACCCAAAAATTCCACCGACTTTAACCAAAACTCACATTTAGAGAACTTTGCATAAAGCTTACAATCACGAAGAGTCTGCAATGCCTGTCGTAAGTGATTGGCATGGTCCTCTTCTGATCTAGAATAAACTAGAATATCATCTATAAAAACTATCACAAATACATCCAGGAATGGCTTAAACACCCTATTCATCAAATCCATAAAAGCTGCAGGTGCATTTGTTAGCCCAAATGACATAACTAGAAACTCGTAATGACCATACCGTGTTCGGAAAGCTGTCTTGGGTATATCCTTCTCTTTGATCCTGACTTGGTGGTAACCTGACCTCAAATCAATCTTAGAAAAGCACTTGGCGCCCTGTAACTGATCAAATAAATCATTAATTCTTGGGAGATGATATTTATTCTTAATAGTCACCTTATTTAATTGCCGATAATCAATACACATCCTCAGCGAGCCATCCTTTTTGCGCACAAATAACACTGGTGCTTCCCAGGGGGACATACTAGGCCTTATGAATCCCTTCTCTAGCAAATCTTTCAATTGCTCTTTCAATTCTCGTAATTCTGCTGGGGCCATTCTATACGGAGGAATGGAGATTGGTTGGGTGCCTGGTATTACATCAATACCAAACTCTACTTCTCGTTCAGGAGGCAAACCTGGAAGATCTTCAGGGAATACATCAGGAAATTCATTTACCACTGGTACCATGTGAAGATCTGGTGATTCCGATTCCGTATCCTTTACTCTAACTAAATGACATATGTAGCCCTTGGAAATCATTTTTCTCGCTTTGAAAGGAGAAATAAATCTACCTCTTGGTGCGCCAATCTTACCTTGCCATTCAATAACTGCTTCATTAGGAAAATATAAATACATCTTTTTCGTACAACAGTTAATTTTGGCATAACAAGACGCCAACCAATCCATACCCATTATAACATCAAAATCTACCATTTCTAGTTCCACGAGATTGGCCATCGTGTCTCGACCACACACAGTTACTACACAATCTTTATAAACTCTTCTAGCAATAATAGATTCCCCAACCAGGGTAGACACTTCCAATGGCTTATCTAACAATTCGGGGGTTCTTTTGAACCTTCCAGCAACCAAAGGAGTTACATATGATAATGTAGAACCGGGATCAATTAGAGCATATACATCAAATGAAAATATGGACAACGTACCCGTAACCACATCTGGGGAAGCCTCTAGATTCTGTCGATCCGCTAAAGCATAAGTGCGATTCTGAGTCCCGCTGGAACTGGCGACTCTTTTTTTATTTCTAGCGTGACCCGCAGGTTGTGCGCCCCTACCAGAATAAGATACCAGTGATGATGATGCAACAGCTGATCCTGAAGGTCGTGCTATGCCACCTGCGCCCCTTCGTGGGCATTCTCTCATCATATGCCCCATCATACGGCACCAAAAACAAACATTTGTTCCCATTCGACATACGCCCATATGATGCCTTCCATATTTATTGCATGGCTCTCGAGGAGGTCTCAATTGGCTCATATTCCCTTGCCCATGATAACCCACAGATCGCGAACTATGACCCTCACTTCTTTGCCTAAATTTACTGCCTCTGAACCCCTGATGTTGTGGTGGAGCACTAGCTGCAGAATAAGAAAATAATGGCCTAGGTGGTCTAGCAGAAAATTGAGGTCTAAAACCTCCCTGTGGCGCCATAAACTGCCCTGTAGATCTGGCCCTCTTAGAAGATCCGCTTTCAAATTCCTATGTTCTTTTTCTTTGCCTCTGATCTTCCATTTTCTGTGCAAATGCTTGGATCCTAGCTATATCCATGTCTTTATTCAGTGCAGCAATAGTACAATCCTTAACCAAATATGGATCCAATCCATTCACATACTGATGAACTCTGTCATCCATAGTAGCTATAATATTAGGAGCATATCTGGACAAGGAATTAAATCGATGACTATACTCCCTCACACTTGTATGACCCTGTCGAAGATTTAAGAACTGATCCACACGGGCCTGACGAGTCTCATATGGAAGATAATGATCAATAAATGCCTCTTTGAACTCTTTTCAAGTAGCTGGGGGTGCATCAATGCCCCTTGACCGTTTCCAGTCTTCATACCAATATATAGCCTCACCTTTGAATCTATACGCGGCTAACTCCACTGTCTCTCTGCCCGATACATGCATCACCTCTAGGGCCCTTTGGATCTGATCAATAAAGTCCTGCGGATATTCATTAAGATCGGATCCGGTAAAAGTAGGCGGATCCATCTTAAGAAAATCTTGCGTCCGAAGACTAGCCGCCCTATCAGTACCGCTAGAACCCGTGGCAGGAATAGCTTGCCCTTGGACTTGCCCAGCAACTATACAAGTCAAAAGTTGCACTGCATTTCTAAGATCTTGATCAACAGCATTAATAGGTGGCTCTAGGGATATAGTTCTCCTCCCCCTTATTTCTTCCAGACTGGGGGAAGTTTCTGATGCATGCTCAGCTGGAGCCTCACTTTAATTAGCTGGTATAGTGGGTGACTTACTAGTCCCCTCTCCGGCAGCAACATCTACTTGTTTACCGGTATTTTTGCTTCTGGTAACCGGCATCATTACTATAATAAGAGAAACAAACTGATTCAGTGGTCAACTATGACTTCATATACAATATAAGCTCTATCGCACGATCTAAGACATGAAGAAAAGAAACAATTCCTAAATGTCTATAGCCTCCTGTTTATAGATGTGGTGCACAACACACCGATAAACAAGACTCTACATAGACACGGCTTTGTAGACTCACTAGGACGAACCTCTTTGATACCACTTTTGTCACGCCCCAAAATCCCATCGGGCCGGACTGGCACCCGAAGTCGAGAAGGCCCGGGAGAACTCGTTCAAATACCTTTACTTTCACTTACATGTCACCAAAAATTTGGGCAGCACTTCGTTACATATAGAAGGGTCTAATTCCCTGTATCAGCACAACACGCACAAATATATATATATAATACTTGGCCGTCGGGGCCACCACATATACAAATATAACATCACTATATAAACTCCCATGACTTTACCCTTCCTTATGTCTACAAAGCCTCTAGGATATACATGACATAACTAGGGTCAGGACAAACCCCCGCCCACACATGACCCTGTACAATAACAAAACATAAGGAACCGACTCGGAAAGCTCCGAAGCAAACTGGAGCTCACCAACAATAACTGTATGACCTGGCTCCTATCTATGCTGTGAATGAGTTGAAGCACCTGTGCCTGCAGCATAAAATGCAGGTCCCCCGTGAGGGACGTCAGTACGAAATATGTACTGAGTATGTAAAGTTGTAAATAATCATATGTGATATAGGGGATCAAAAAAATCAGACGCAAGTGAATAAATCATAATAGAAGTGAACCACACTTTATAAACACTTTTAGGATCATGCACATTATCATTAATCTGAATTGAGTTCTTGAATTCAAACACAATTGTGGAACGGTATACATTCGTTCATTTCATTCTTTACAATTATCATTCGCCATTACCTCCTCCTTCCGAACCTCCAACCACCTAACAATAATCAATACTGTATCGTACTGTGACCATTAGGCTGCCCCAGTACATATCAACTGGGATCGACCCATGCTAGGCTTATGCCCCTTGGATACCACCCATAAACACATAAATAGGGATCGACCCATGCTAGGCTTATGCCCCTGGGATACCACCCACACGTATATCAAGTAACACACATAAGAGATCTTTCCAATAACTTAGTTCAAAAGCTTTTGAGATTATTACATTAGTGTTCATGCCAATATAGTACCTTTGGAACAACCATACATCACATAAGAGATCTTTCCAATAACTTAGTTCAAAAGCTTTTGAGATTATTACATTAGTGTTCATGCCAATATAGTACCTTTGGAACAATCATACATCAATAGGAATCAAGTAATAGACCTTTTATACAATAACGATGTAATAAGGACTCATTGGTACATCAACAATGTATTTCAGAATCATCAATATCACAACAATGAAATAGGAGCCTTTTGGTATATCAATGAAATATTTTGACACTTTATAGAATGAAAACAACTTCGTTGGTAATGTAGAACAATACATGTTTTTGGACAACCTCGGAATCTTACTTGATGGAACATTGGTGTTTTCATGCCAAAGAACATTGTTAGAGTATGCTTTACATACCTCGTCGTAGATTCAGATACCAATTCAACACAACTTCCCACCTTTACAAATCACTTATCTACAATGAAATGTTTGGCATCTAGTATTAGCAACCCAACACCACAATTCTCTTCCATAATTCCATACAACCAATATTTGCATACATTCCAAAAACCAACTTGAACAATAGGTTTATGTGTGTATATATATATATAGCCATCATTTCAATACCACATCATCACACCAAATCCCTTCACAATTCAACATAATCCAACCATGCACAAGAATAATCCAACATCATTTCCAATCATCTTTCAACAATAATCAAATAACATACTTCTTATGCTCACATGCATATATATACATATCCATATAAATAACACCAACATAATTTACATCCTTACCATAAAATGGCCCTTTTGATTTCGAAGTCCTGTTGGCACAAATAAGAGGTGCTTCTCGAAGCCCTTGAGACAGTGAACACAACTACGGAATCAATTTGGATTTTCTACGGTTGAATCACAAGATAATTGGTGTTGAAATTAGGCTAGGGTTTCTTATTTTCAATAATTGGATGATGAATGATGGATATGAGGCTAAGTTTATGTATATAATGACCAATTTTCGTCCATGAGGTGATGGAAAATGATCATATTGCCCTTAAAAATTTAAGTAAATCCGAATCTATCCATGGTGGACTGTTTTGACAGGCTAAAGTAAATCGGTCATAACTCTTTGCTCCGATATTGGATTTGGGTGAAATTGGTATCGTTGGATAGATAATTCAAAGGTCTTTCATTTCATATAAAGTAGGACACCCAGTTCGTCCTGTACAAGGAGTTATGATCGTTTGAAGTTGACCCTAAAAAAATTGTTTTGAGAGGCTGAAGTAAAACGAGTATAACTCCTTACTCAGATGTTGGATTTGGATTAAACCAATTGTATTGGAAAGAAGACTCAAATATCTTTCTTTTGATAGGTCGTAGCTCTCCCAGTTCATTATATTAAGGGAGTTATGATCGTTCAAAGTCGACCCAAAAAACTGGCAGGCCTCAGTAGTTTGTGTGCAGGACATTTTCCTACACATTTACTGTTCACATATCCCGGCCACCGTTTTATAGTTTCGAACGTGCTCGATTATATCCAAAACTTATCCGTTTTTGAAAATCTTTATATCGTTGGAAAGCTTATTCAATAAACTTCGTATGGAACCATCGACGGGAAAATTTTGGTATAAATAAAGTCGATTCCCATACACATATAATCAAACTATACACTTCAAACCATCTGAAAATAATCAATACTCATACTTAAACTCATATATACCTAACTTAGGATAAATACATATACTCCAACACATATAACCATGGCTAATGCACGTAATTAAGTATGGGGTGTTACATTAACTTTGTAATAGCACTCTTGTTATTAGAAGCATTATTAAAAGCAATACATAAGATTTTATTTTCAATACCATAAAATTCTGCAACTTTACCAATCAAATCAGCAATAAAATCTTCAGTAAGTTTACGATCTTCATCATACAAAAAAGCTAGAATAGGTTTTTGCATAATAAAATTACTATCTATCCAGTGACAAGTAATGGTTAAAGAATTATTTTTATTAACAGCACGACCAAGATCAGAAGTTAAAGTCATTCTACATTGAATGTTTTTTAATAATTTAGATAAATAAAAATAATATTGTGAATGAAGTCTAAAAATATCGGCCCGACAAGTACTTCTAGGAATACCATAAAACATAGGATTATAAATTGTTTGAATATAATAAATAAAAACATCAGAGAAGGAAAACTGAAAGAAAAACAACCCATAGCTACCATTTTTGTTATTTATTCCTGATCCCTCAATTTATTATACTTTTTAATTACCTGCCGGTTGCTGGGTCCATTCTAGTTTGTGTTGGCCCACCAACATCCTGACCACCTTTTGCAATAAATAACTCTCTTTCGTGATTATCACTTATATGTCTCATTAACGTACCCGTACCCCCTTGCTTGCCTCCTCTTTTATGCTTATATTTTTATTGACAAATATTGCATTGCACCTCAATATCTGATATATGTGTAAAAAATTGTCATGCAATACTAGTTGTTTTACGAGCTCTTGGTGGATGGAGAGGACGGGGAGGGCAATTAACCAATTCAGATCTAATATTAGTGTTTCCTACTGCGGGTATCTCACCAATATTTTCATCATCTTCATCTAAATCAACCGCATCTACTTCATTTTCTTCTTCTATACGTAATTTTTCTGAGCTTCTACATAATCCATATCGTGAGCACTTACACCTACTTCTTCCTCAAAAGGTTGACTAAGCGATACCGGAGGCGAAGACACACGGGTATATTTACTACTTGAACTACCTCTACCATCAATAAGTCGCTTTTTACTACAACTACCACTTCCGAAACAGAATTATTTTACACTTTTTTGTGGCGAGGTTTCTTAGTTTATCCATAATATAAATCAAACTAAAAAAATTCAAAATACACAAATATAATAAAATTAAATATTCAACAATGAATACACTAGTTAAAAATTAAAAGTAAGATATAGAACGACAATACCAAATTTTGAAAGTATCCGAAGGTTGCGACTTTAAAAACTTCCACTCGTACTTTGTAATCGCAAAATTAAAAAATTAAATTGAGCACTTTAGAAAATATATAGAATATTTGAATTTTGAGAATTGAGATTTGAGAGAATGAAAATTGTGTGGAAAATGGTTTGAAAGTGTAGGGTATTTATACGATTTTTTGGGGTTTAAAAAAATATTTTAATTGAATTTTTTTTTTATTAAAAAGGGCATATAGCCGTTTTTGGGGCCCAAACGATCATATAGCCGTTGGGCCCAACGGCTATAATGGCCCAAACGATCAAAATTTTTATTTGTTTTAAAAGTTACCGGACTGGTTAACCGGCGGGCCTAGATCGGATTTGGTCCAGGCCAAATTAACTGGGGCTTATTGGGCCGAATCATACCGAGCGGGCCATTTCGATGGGCCGAGTTGGGCCGGGTCAAACCGACCCATTTGACACGCTTAATTTGTACTCTTCGATTTTTTTTTCATTGGTTAAGAATAATAACTTGAATGTAGAATACACTTATATGGATTGTGATGGCCAGGTGGGATAATATAGATTGAATTCTTTCACTATAATGAAAAATATCGAGTTTGAGTCTTTGTAAATAATAAATGTTTTTTTAATCGAAAGTGTTGTACATAACAGTCTGCTTTGCTGTTATGAATAAATAGATTCAAAGTCTACGTTAAAGTTTAACTTTTATATTTGTATCATGGATCTATTACACTTTTGTAATTGTGAAAATTTTATGAATTAGTAATATATTTTATTAAGGGCAAAATAGTTTGGTGGACCTTTGTACTTGTTTGAGTTTGTAAAATGGCTGTCTCTACGTAAACTTTTGTCATCTGAACCTCTGAATTCAATAAAACTCAACATTTTAAACCCTATTTCAGTGTGTAACACAATTGCTGTCACGTCAGCTTCCATGTTATTTTTATATGTTGCATTAAATTTTACGTCATTTTTAAAATGTCACATAAGAAATTAAATATTAAAAAAATTAATTAAATCAACAACTTTTTTTAAATGCCACATAAAAAATTAAATATTAAAATTTTAACTATAAATTCACGTACACAAATATAATGAATTTTCAATTTTTAAATTCAAATATCTTTAACAATTCCTAAAAGTTGTTTATTTATAAAAGTTGTAAAATTAATCCAAAAATTATATGAAAATTTTAAATTGAAAAAGTGAATTGAAAAAAAATAAATTTAAAAAGTGAGCTGGGGGGTGGGGAAACGCGGGGGATGGGGGGCGTGGTTCTCCTTTTCCAAAATTTTACGCTCTCTGAATATCTGATATTGGGTCAAGAATCATATATAAAAAGGTCAACAACCATTCGTAGCTCAAAAGTTAAAAAATTGAACAAGGACGTACGTGAATGCCATATCTGGAACTATGGAATGCTTCATTGCCTAAGAATTTGCTAATTATCGCAAAATAGTGCCGACCCACTTTGCCACATCATATTTACCCTTGTTAGCATTAATTTGGATTAGTCCGGGTTTTGGTGCGGCTACGGAATCAAATGAGAGACAAAAATGAATTTGTTTTTAACTTATTCTTGATCTTTTCTTGAATTGATTCCAATAAATGTGCTACTGACATTTTTGACAAATGAGCAAGGGGGAGTTTTTTTTTTTTTTTTTTTTTGGTGTGTGGGTGGGTGGGTGGGTGGAGCGAGGGGAGGCTCTAGTGGCAATCGTGATGGCAGCCTTGGGCTGCAGTGGTGGTGGTGGGCTCTAATGGCGGTGGCGGTGGGCTCTAATGGCGTTGGCCATGGCAGCTTTGGGTCTGCAGTGGGGTGGGGATATTTTTTTTAATTGTTTTAATATAAATTTGATCAAAAAAATATCCTCATGCGCACCATGCATGTGCAATCACGCGTTTCATCTAACTCATCTGATTTTGTGTCACATAAGCTCAATCAACAGTCGGGGGGGTAAAAATATTGAGTTTTGATGAGTTTAGGGGTTCATATGACAAAAGCTTAAGCGAAAACGTTCACTTTATAAATTCAGACAAATACAAGGGTTCATCAAACTATTTTGTTTTTTAGTAAGTTATTTATCAAGGGTAACTATTGTTTCAATAACTACTATTCGTAGCCTAGAGTACTTCCTTTATTTAAGCATTTTGTAATACTAGTTTAGGTGTAGCTCTTGCGCGTGTACCTCACTTTAATGAGTTCAAATATTATATTAAATAAGATATTTGTAATAATAAAGATGAATATAATAATTAAATTTAATATCTTTTGAGTATGTAAAGATGTAGAATTTACTTATTAAACCTAACCTTTACTAAAAATATTTTTAAAAGTCGATCGACATCCTTCTACCATCTGCAAATTGCAACAAAATAATATAATAATAGAGACGTCAAAATAATACAATCAAATCTAATCTTTACACACAAAAAAATTTTCAAAGTCGTCCGACACTCATCTACCACCTGTAAACAACATCAAAATAATACGTTAATAGAGATATCAAAATATTACAACTAAATCTAACCTTTACATAAAAAAATTTCTCAAAGCCGACCAACATTTATCTATCACCTGTAAACTACAACAAAATAATATGATAAAACTGATATAAAAATAATACAATTAAACTAATATTTTACACACAAAAATTTCTCAAAGCCGATTGAAATTCATCTACAAACTGTAAACTACCACAAAATAACAAACTAATAGAGATATTATGATAATACAATTAAACCTAACATTTATCTAAAAAGATTTTCAAAGCCGACCCATATTCATCTAGCATCCGTAAATTAAATAAAATAATAAAATAATAAAGATATCAAAACAATACAATTAAACCTAACCTTTACACGAGAAATTCTTTCGAGCCAACCAACATTCATCTACGACCTATAAACTATAAAAAAAAAAAAAATGCAATAGTAATCACAAAGCTTCAATTTTGATCCAACTAATTCTTTCTGAGAAAAAATTTTGATCCTAAAGAATGATTTTGAATAAAAAGAAATGTATATATATATATATATATATACACGCACATGTTGAATTCTATTATGCTGACAAAAATAGTGAAGAAGTTGGGGGTTAGAAAATCAAGCATCCACCAATCTAGACATGCAATCGAATCAAGTTAGATGAGCATCAATAATATTCTCCCAATAGGCAAACCGGTTTGTTCTCTAATTTAACTTACATCTTAGTATTTATAGAAGTATTTCCTTAATTAATAGAGTCCTATTTAAGGAATATTTTTCTAGTTGAATAGTAGAAATAAAAATACTAATTAATTTTTCTATCATATATTTTAGGAGTTCCATATATTTTAGCAAGTCTAGTAGAAAGAAAAACATTAATTAATTCTTCTATCATATATTTTAGAAGTCTCATATATTTTAGGAAGTGTAGTTAATATAATAAAAATAATTAAATAATAAATTAAAAAAATAGCGAGAAGACAGTTATGTCTAAAGAAGAGTCTTTTAATGAAAGACAAAAAATTTAAATTACTTTTTTAAAGATCTTCACAATTTTAATATATTATAGATGAAATCAAAATAAAATTATCTATTGTTGTGCAAATCCCAAGAATGTTAAAAAAGACAAAACTAAGAGAAAAACAGAGAAACACAAGTAGAGAGAGACAAAAAGAAGGATAAAAATAACAAGAACAAATGATAAGCTAACTATAGTAATAATAACACGAAACTAAAGCTAGCAACAAATAACTAAATAGAAAGTACTATTAACGGTGAACTAGTGATCACCTTTACAAAATATTTATCAACATCCGTAACTAGAGAAAGAAGCCTTGACTAACTCCAATTCAACAAACACGGTAAGATAAAGTACAATTGTTCTTCAAAATGATTAAATATAAAAAACATAAACATATTTAAGCATGAGTACTTGTGTTCGAAAATGAAAGAGGAATTTGAGGAAAGATGAGAAAGAAGTATTTATTGCAAAAAAAATTGAGAGCTTTGAAAATATCAATTGTGAAATTGAGTACGAATCGAGATACCGGATTTCAAAGAGAAAAGATAGTGGAGGCATGTGGAACCTACGTGAGATTAGAGTGTTTTTTTAGAGATCTAAGTTGTTTGTGCTTAGTCAGTTGCTCCTTCCGTCTTAATTTCTATAATTTAGTTCGATTGAACATGAAGTTATTGCCTCTTTCATGTTTATTTGTAACTTATTTTAAAATGATATTTCATTTTTACTTGTAACTTATGACATGAGTATCAAGAAAAAATAATTAGTTTTTTAATATTTTTTTTGTTAGCATTAGTTATTTTCTTAATATTAGATTTGCACCCCATCTCGCCTTATCACGATTGATTGGACTAAAGCAAAATCAAGGAGAATAATCCCATAAATATTTTTTAAGATTATTGATTCATACTTAGCCAAGGGATATAATCGAACACATGGCCTAAACACAATTGTTTGTTGGGAATCAAAGAGAGTAATATACATATGACCTTTTAACTAGTTATACTCCATTCGTCCCAAATTGAGATGACACATTGATTAAGAAAAATAATTAATAATATTACTAGTTTATCATAGTACCCCTATTAAATGATTTTTACATTATAATTTGAAGAAAAAATAATTAATGCAAAGGGTAAAACATGAAAAAAATTGTCTCTTCTTGATTAGTGAAAAAAGACAAATAAAATGAGAAATTAAATTAGAAAATTTGGGACGGAAGGAGTATTTAACTAGGATCGTAACAAAACACATGATTAAAGTACAATTAATTATTGGGAATGAAAGAGTGTAATGACTAAAGTACAATTAATTATTGGTAATCAAAGAGTGTAACCGCACATATGACATTTTAAGTAATTAATTTTTAATCGAGGATAGTAACTACAAAAATAATCAACATATCTTAAATGTGCCCAAATTTATTTAACATTAAATGATTCCTAATATTTGCCTATAATTATTGACGAACATATACACGCTCCTAATAACATCAATTAACACGAGTACTCATGGTTAAATTTATGTGTTCTTACATTTAGTCAATTTGAAGAACAATTGTATCTTTGTCTTACTGTAATTGTTGGCATAAAGTTAGTCAAAACTTCTTTCTCTAGCTATGGATGTTGATGAATATTTTATAAAGGTAATCACTAGTTCACCGTTATTAGTACTTGGCTAATTATGGTGACAAGAAAAAGAAACAAAATCTAGTAGCAAAAAACTACATAACAAGTAGTAATAATGGTGAACTAGCGATCACCTTTATAAAATATTCATCAACATTGATAGATTCGGTACATTCATTTACTAAATACTGGTGATGGCATGCATAGATTCGGTACATTCATGATTATTAGATCGATATTGATGTGATCCTAACTGAATTATGACCTTAACACTGTTGTTCCTAAATAAGAGTTAAAACCCACTTTTCACCGTAACAATGAATTTTTTTACTATAATAATTGCCTATCAAATAAAATATTTATACGTATAAAAGAGGTTAAAAATATTGTTTAAAGATTTGATCGAGACAGATTTTGATCCATGACTTGACACTATTATTTACTCCGGTAGTGAGATATTCCGACCCTTTCTACATTTTTACAATGATTAGCCTCGAAGATCATTCAGGGCAACAAACTTAAGGATTTATACTCTTTTAGTCACGGCTAGAGTCTGTGCACCTATTTATATATCTATACACATGTATGTATGGTTATGATGATATTGATACCCGGCAAGGGCATAGGATGTTGTTATGATGATATTGATACCCGACAAGGCCGGAGGATACTATTATGATAATATTGATACCCGACATGGGCGGAGGATACTGTTATGATGATATTCATACCCGATAAGGTCGGAGGATATTGTGATGATGATATTGATACCTGACAAGGCCGGAGGATATTTTTATGATGATATTGATACCCAACTCCTACTATACTTTTGCAGACTACGGATTATAGTATGGTTATCGCTGCTGATGTGTACATTATGCGGAGCAACCATGGGTCAGAGACCATTTTGAGTTTTGTTCGTCATTTATGGCTATTTTATTGTTCGATAGTGATTTTGATATTAATGTTGAGATGTAGTGAATTCATATCTTGGATTTGTTGGGTTCATTCCCTTGTGATGGTTTCCCTTTATTATTAGTGTGGAGATTGGATACTTCTTTCTTGCTATGATACAGTTTTGTCTAGCATAGTTAGAGAGTTAGAGGTAGGTGGCCTTTCCTGTGATCGCTTCTTGAGTTGGCAAATTGGAAGTTCTTTATCTCAAGTTATTGATTTTTCTTGTGGTGGTTTGACTTTGACCTTGGTTTCGAGATTGGTATATTTCTTCTTCAATGATGTGATTCTTGGGTGGATTTGGGAAATCCCTATTTCAGAGTTTGTACAACCTAATGAGGCTTGGTAGAGTGTTTTTCCTTAATGATATGTGCCAATGTCTGCTCTTGCCAAAATGAAGTATTGGATTGATTAGTGGTCGGTTAAAGTTGTATTTCTCTGAGTTGCTAAAGTTTTGCCATTACTAGTGTGGTTTGTACCCTTGGAGAGTTTTTGAGTATATATTGATAGTTATGAAGTGGGTTATTTGCATTTTCAGCTAGTGATTCATCCTTTTGCATGATTTCTATTTTGTGGCTACATCTCGTACCCTCTAGCTGATATAGAGTTGGTTTCTTGCATTTTCAATCATTGGTTATCCCAGTGGAGATTTTTATTCTTCAGATATGTCTCGTATATGACTTGGTATGATTATCTTGGATATGTCATATTTGGATACTAAAGTCGATTTGAATGGTTGGTAATGATATAGGCTTATTGGTTAAATTTTGACTTGGCGCCTTGGAATGGTGATTTGAAAGTTGTGATAAACTTGGAGTATGAATGCCTACCCGTATCTAGATTTGGTTTGGGTAGTTGAAATCGAGCGATTCAACTTCGGTATTAAAAGTTTAGCTTGGTGATGTAGAGCTTGCGTTCAACTTTCATATGGGACTTGTCTCAATTCAGATTTCATTTATAGGTTGGTTGAGCCTACTCCGTGGTTGTCTATTGGGTTTTCTTGACTTCGGATGAATTATAGTTGATAAGTGTTCAGATGATAGCCCATATACCCGGTATTGGTTCTTTTAGCTGTGACTTTGAGTTGTAATTTTCTTTGAAAATTTTGATAATGAAATACTTAGTGAGATAATATACTCAAGTTGGATTCAGTATGGCTTCATTCTCGATAGATGAGACATCCTGGAGTGAAGTGTTCAGTGATGAGTGGTATGCCTTGATCCTTTGAGATTTCAGTTTGATTTTCATCCGGACTGGTTGCAGCATTGGCATAGATTGCATTCCTTGATTATATCCATTTATGTTCCCAGATAGCGCCTTATTATCTTAGTCTCATGGTTGTTATATAGACTTTCAGCGGATTAGTTTCAGTTATTTGAGTTCTCTATGATGAGATTGCGCAGATGAAACTTCGGTGATTTTCCTCCTGGTTTGGATAGGATAGCAAGTGTAAGATGGTAAAGAAAGGTGGATTTGGAGTTGGTAGTATGACTCATGTCTTGGAATTATTTTTGGCTTGGATAATCCTTGGTTGGATTATTCTTGTATTGAGATGGTATCAGTATGTTGTAGTTTAGTTTGTGTGCATCATCCTATTTGGTTCAGTTGGAGGCCAGTTAGTGGTTGAAGTCAAGTTTTGACTATTTAGAAGTGAAATGGGAGTGCTGGTTGAAAAAAAATACATATGGCAAAATTCCTTAGAAGCATTTTTATTTTGTTGAGGTTATAGAAAGTCATGCTCGGAGCATGCGGGCCCATTACCTCATCATTTTGAGCTTTTGAGATTCTTTCTATCCATTGACTTTTGGGGACGAAAGTACTTTTAGTAATAGATATTGTAATGACCCTTCCGGTTATTTTTCATATTTTTTCTTAATTTTGCCATTAAGGCTTCTCCATAGCTGCCACAAGTCATTTATGACATGCTGGGATCGATGATTCAGTTATCGGGCAGTTCATTTGATTTTTAGAACTAATTTCTTATTTTGAAGTCTTCGCTAGTTCCAAATGGTCACCAGGAGAAAACTTCAGTGAAATGATCTCAGATACAATTCTGACTGTGCCAACAGATCTGGAATATCAATTTCATGCTAGTTAGACCTTTGGATTGGATCCCAATGCACCCGAGCTCATTTTGACCTATTGTTCGGAAAGTGAAAAATAAAAAATATGGGTGTGGGACCAATATTTGATCAAAATGCTATTGGATGGAAAATCTGACTTCTCCATCACGTACAAAACATCTATTATAGGCTAGAGGTCCCTCGGTTCAGGTCCTAAGGCTCCCAAACTTATTTTGGGTTATTGAACGAATTTTATAAAAACAGAATTATAGGTTTGGGGCCTACTTTTTGCCGAAACAATCTCAGATAAAAGTTTTGATGATTCTAATGAATTTGAAATGTGGTTTACACTCAAATTTTACTATTTGATAATGTTATTTGGGTTTCGAATGAGTTCACAAGGTTAAAAATAAGTTTTTGACTTTGCTGTGAAGGGATACCGCATCTCTTCGCCAGGAGGGTCTAAAAATAGACCCCAAGGTCGTGAATTTAGGTATTTTTCCTTTATTTTTTAGAGCCTAAAATCTTAAATGGGTATGATAACTAAAAATTGAGTTGTGTGGCTGACTTAGGAGCTTGATTATTATCTATTATCATAATTATCATCCAAATTAAGGTAAAATTTCATCACTTTATTGATGAATTTTTTAGTTCTTGATCTAAAATGCCAAATACACTTAAAGATTATTTTTGCCCAAAATTAGCTTTGTTTGCACTCATTTCTTGAGGGTTATGATTCCTTGATGATGTGTGAGTGTTGGGTTGGCCTCAGAAATGCATTTTTCGTAAGTGGGACCCACTCGGGGTTTTGGTGTTATTTTTGAACCCAAAGAACAATTGTGCAATATGAGTATCATTAGACTCATATTGATGAGTAGATTATTTTTTGATAACATGATGATATTTTGGCGTTTATGAAGTGAAGACGAGCATGTTATGAATGATGTATGGTTTTGCGATTTGGCTTTGAGGTAGGATTCTACCTACTTTTCTTCAAAGATGACTTGTGTTATGTATGTAATGTGAATATGAATGTTAGGCTTGATTATGAATAAAATAACTTAGTATTGATTATTGAGGTTTGGAAAATTAGATGATGGTTTTGGACTCGTAAGATGGAGTGTTTATGACTCTTTTAGAACTCTATTGCCTTTTTCCTAGGTTAAGCTAATTTGTAGCATGGATATGATAATACTCTAAGTTTGGGATGTGTTTTATGTATTGGAATAATGGTTGGTATGCTTAACCTTAGTTGGTCTATTCTAGTGATCTTGAAATCGTAATTTGGGTAGTGTTGGTTTAAATGTCCATGTTTTTAGGCGAAGTTCATATCTTAGGATTGGTTGTGGCTTACTTGACATCTAAAGGTTGAACTAGATATCTTAGCCTAGTTTGGAGCATAGTTTGCCTAATTATGAAAATTGAGGATTAGAAATTGGGATCTTGACCCACCTTAAGCTTGCATTTATATAGTTCAATTGAAGACCTTAGATGCTTGATAAACGCTTGGAGAATGGCCTTAGGATCATGTTGGCTAACCATGGTAAATAAGTTATGTTGATAGTATTTGAGGTGATGTATATGGTTGTTAAACTTGGACGAACCTTCTCTCTCCTCTCCTCTCCTCTCCTCAACGGCTCTCTCTCTCCCTCTCCTTACCTTCTCTCTCCCCGGTCCCCGGCTCCGCCGTCGTCGCTGACCGTCGGAGCCGACCTCCGGCCGACCGTCGGCGCTAACCAGATCCGACTCCGGCTCCGGTCGCCAGCCACCGGTGCGACCTTCGGTGTCTGCCCGTCCCGATCTCCGGCCCAAGGCGCCGACCCCTCCCTCCCCCCCCTCCGCCGGCGCCGGCGAGATCCAACCCCCCCTCGATCTCCAGCAGTCGCTGCCCCCCCCCAGCAGCCGCTGCTCGGCCCCAGCCAGCCAGCCGCCGTGGCCGCCGCCGCAGCTCCGTCTTCCCCGACCGCTGCTTGGTCGCCATCAGCCGCAGCACCCAGACGCCGACCAGACGACGCCGACAGCTCAGCCGGCCTCCAGCAGCCGCAGCTCCACCTCAGCATCGGAACCCGGTCAATGCTGGGTTCTGGATTTCCGGCTTGGCCTACAAGCGTTACCCGATGATCTCTAACCTTGCTATTTCATTTCTCGCTATTTCATTTCATTCCCCGTTTCATGCTATTTTTATCCGACTTGCATTTTGATTTACTATATTGTCCGTTGACTGTTGTTGCTGTTGCTGTGGTTGTTCTCTTGCATTGCTTACCTGCTTGTGATTTGTTAATATTATCTGTTGTCTATTGTTGCTATTATCTGTTGTTTGTTGTTGCTGTGACTGCTGTCTGTTGCTGTTGTTGTTGTGGTCATTTCTGGCCTTTGAGTATTTTTTCTTATATTTTTCTGTGTACTGGCTGGGGGCGGTAATGGGCGGA
The DNA here is from genome assembly GCA_030864225.1 of Capsicum baccatum var. pendulum. Lineage (NCBI taxonomy): Eukaryota > Viridiplantae > Streptophyta > Magnoliopsida > Solanales > Solanaceae > Capsicum > Capsicum baccatum. The sequence goes on along the minus strand of CM061559.1, from coordinate 32,811,072 downwards.
TAGGGTCATGTCCGAGGGGTTTGGGGCGTGGGGCCGTTGTGGGGGCGGGGGATGACGTAAGGGTGGGAGTGGGAGGGAGGCCACGGTTTGGCTGCGGGGGCGGTAGGGGAGGACGTGGGGATAGTGATGGTAGGCTGAGGGTTGGGTCTTGGAATATAGGGACCCTTCAGGGTAAGTCTATAGAGCTTGTGAAGATTCTTAGGAAAAGGAGGATCAATATCGCGTGTATTCAAGAGACCAAGTGGGTAGGGTCTAAGGCTAGGGATGTGGATGGTTACAAGCTGTGGTATTCTGGGAGCGCGAGGCGGAGGAATGGAGTTGGCACCTTAGTAGATGAAGAGCTTAGAGGCCAGGTAGTAGAGGTGAAGAGGATCAACGATAGGTTGATGACTATTAAGTTGGTCATTCGGGGGTTTACCCTGAATGTGTGTAGTGCCTATGCACCGCAAGTGGGCTCGGAGGGGGAGGAGAAGTTGCGGTTTTGGGAGGCTTTGGAGGAGGTGCTGAGAGGCGTGCCTAGCTCGGAGAAGATGGTTGTAGCAGGTGATTTCAACGGGCACATCGGGGCGTTACCGGGAGGTTTTAGTGATGTGCATGGTGGGTTTGGCTTTGGGGTGAGAAATGAAGAGGGGGCTACTCTTTTGGAGTTCGCAAGGTCCTTTGGGCTGGTGGTGGTGAACTCGGGCTTCCCGAAGAAGGACGATCACCTCATCACCTTTCGAAGCGCGATAGCCAGGACCCAGATTGACTTCATGTTGATCAGGAAAGGGGATAGGGTGTTGTGTAGGGACTGTAAGGTCATCCCGAGTGAGAATCTTTCGACCCAGCATAGGCTCTTGGTCATGGACTTGGGTATAAAGAAGAATAGTAAGAGGAGGAGTAAGGAGTGTAGACCTAGAATTAAGTGGGGCGGTTTGATGCCAGTGAATGCGTGGGAGATAGGGGAGAAGTTGGCGGGAATGGGGGTGTGGGAGTGTAGGGGGGACGTGGATGATATGTGGGATAGGGCGGCTAGGTGCATCAGGGAGAAGGCTAGTGAGGTGTTAGGTGTTTCTAGGGGCCGGGCTGGGCACCATCAAGGGGATTGGTGGTGGAATGAAGAGGTGGAGATGAAAGTGAGGACCAAGAAAGAGGCGTATGCTAAGTTGGTTGAGAGCAGAGACGAAGAAGAGAAGCGGGTAAATAGGAAAGAGTACAAGCAAGCTCGGAAGGAGGCTAAGTCAGCAGTCACGGCAGCTAAGACGGCCGCGTTTGAGAGCCTGTATGCGGGGTTACAGGGGAAGGGAGGGGAGAAAACGTTGTTTAGACTCGCAAAGGCTAGGGAGAGGAAGGGCCGTGATCTCGATCAGGTGAGGTGCATTAAGGGGGAGGACGGCAGAGTGTTGATGGAGGACAGCCATATTAAGAATAGATGGAAGTCGTACTTCCATAGGCTCTTGAATGACGAAGGGGATGGAGCTATTGTGTTAGGGGAACTGGAGCGCTCAGAGGAGTGTCGGGAGTTTAGTTATTGTAGACGTTTTAGGGTAGAGGAGGTTAGAGAGGCTGTTCGCAGGATGCGGAGGGGTAGGGCGACGGGGCCGGATGAGATACCGGTGGAGTTTTGGAAGTACGTTGGAGAGGCTGGGGTAAGGTGGTTGACAGGTCTGTTTAACGAAATCTTCAAGACGGCAAGGATGCCCGAGGCATGGAGGTGGAGTACCATAATCCCTCTCTATAAGAATAAGGGTGACATCCAGAGTTGCAATAACTATAGGGGGATTAAGTTATTGAGTCACTCTATGAAGATTTGGGAGAGAGTCGTCGAGGGGAGGCTGAGACGGATAGTGTCTATTTCGGAAAATCAGTTCGGTTTTATGCCTGGGCGCTCGACGACGGAGGCAATTCACCTGGTACGGAGGCTGGTGGAACAGTATAGGGAAAGGAAGAAGGACCTGCACATGGTGTTTATCGATCTAGAGAAGGCTTACGACAAAGTTCCCAGGGAGGTGCTTTGGAGATGCTTGGAGGTGAGTCGAGTCCCGATGGCTTATATCAGAGCAGTTAAAGATATGTATGATGGAGCGAAAACTCAGGTGAGGACGGCGGGAGGAGACTCAGAGCATTTTACTGTCTTGACAGGATTGCATCAGGGATCTACTCTTAGTCCTTTTTTGTTTGCTTTGGTGATGGATGTGTTGACGCGGAGTATTCAAGGGGAAGTGCCTTGGTGTATGCTTTTTGCAGACGATGTAGTTCTGATTGACGAGACCCGAAAGGGTGTGAAGGTGTGGAGACAAACTCTTGAGTCTAAAGGGTTCAGGTTGAGCAGAAGCAAGACAGAGTATTTGGAATGCAAGTTTAATGACGTGAGGTTGGAGGATGAGGTGGTAGTGAAGCTGGAATCGCAGGAGGTATGTAAGAGGGATAGTTTCAAGTATCTCGGGTCCGTGATTCAGGGTAACGGTGAGATTGACGAGGATGTCTCGCACCGTATTGGGGCGGGATGGTTGAAGTGGAAGCTCGCGTCGGGGGTGTTGTGTGATAAGAAGGTGCCGCCCAAGCTTAAAGGCAAATTCTACAGGATGGTAGTCCGTCCGGCCATGTTGTATGGAGCGGAGTGTTGGCCAGTTAAGAACTCCCACATCCAAAAAATGAAGGTGGCGGAAATGCGAATGTTGCGCTGGATGTGTGGGATGACTAGAGGGGACAGAGTTAGGAATGAGACTATCAGGGAGAAGGTTGGGGTGGCTCCAGTGGAGTGCAAGATGCGGGAAGTCCGTTTGAGTTGGTTTGGACACGTGAAGAGGAGGGACATGGATGCCCCGGTTCGTAGGTGTGAGAGGCTAGCGTTGGATGGTTTTAGGCGGGGTAGGGGTAGGCCGAAGAAGTACTGGGGAGAGGTGATTAGACGGGACATGGAGCAGTTACAGCTCACCGAGGACATGACCCTAGATAGGAAGGTCTGGAGGGCGAGGATTAGGGCAGAAGACTAGGGCCAGTTTGGGGGCACAAGGGTAGGGAATTTTATTTTTTTTTGGTGGGGGATTATTCCTGTTATTCTTCCTACTCTTATTTTTATTCCTATTCCTATTCTTCTTCTTGTTATGATTTTGGTGTTCCATGTTTTATTATGTATCTGAGTGCTTCCCGATGTTTCCTACTACCTATGCGTTACTTTATATTTATATTTATATTTATATTTATATTTATATTTATATTTATATTTATATTTGTGTGGCGACTGTCTTGAGCCGGGGGTCTATCGGAAACAGCCTTTCTACTTCTTCGGAGGTAGAGGTATGGACTGCGTACATCTTACCCCCCCCCAGACCCCACTAGGTGGGAATACACTGGGTTTGTTGTTGTTGTTGTTGTTGTATATGGTTGTTAACTACTTTATCGTTACTGCTATGATTATGTTATCATTTAAATTATTGGCTAGACTACTATTTTGGGCTTTGGACTATGATATTACTAATGTTATACTTTTCCTAGTAATCAAACTGGTGATTAGACTAGAAAGCCCTCTTGTTGCTAATATTGTGAATCATGATACTAAGGGCTCTAAAAGGGATATTTATTGACTACATGAGAAGATATGCTACTAACCGTGTTGAATCTGATAATACATTTTAATAATCATATTATATGCATTCATATATCTACGAATAACTTGTCCTTGGCGACGAATGATGGGTTATGAATGTATGCTCTTCCCCGCTTCTCTTTTACTTTAGCCATTGTGGGACTTGTCATTTAATTTATCCCTCGTGGGGCTCACCCTTTACTTTATCCCTTGTGGGGCTTGTCTTTTATTATGGGCCAAATGTTGTGAGCTCAAAGTTGTGATTAGTCCGGACATATTATTGGCCCAAGGATCATGCTATGATATTGGTTGGATATTCGAAAAGTGTTTATCCTTGTAAGGGATAGGGTAGAATATTCATACATATATGTTTATGTTGCTTATGATTTCATTTACTTAATAGTAGTGACGGCACACATAGATTCGGTACATTCATGTAACGCCCCAAAATTTTCTTGACTTGATATCACTTTGTAGCATGCTTAATGAGTTGACAACTTGAATGATGTTTTTCTTTATAAGTGTTAAGAAAAGGACTTAGTCACATTTTGAGCTCCTAATCTTTGATGATTTTATTTTTGAACTTTCCGATCTCGAAAAGTTAATTTTTAAGTTGATTCATGATCGGGAAAGTCGATAGTATATCTCGGGTGAGTTTCAGAATTTTTGAACAAGCGTAAGGGCATGTTTGGTACTCCAAAACAGCAGCTCAGGGAGATATGCCTACGGTGCCCTTCCTAGTCCGGCACCTGGGTGAGCCTACGATGGAGACCGTGGCGCCTTGCCCTAAGCGGCTCTCCAGAGCCTGCAGCGCCCTGGCTAGTTCGGCCCATATATTTTTCTGCAGTCAAGCTCCATATTTTTAAGGGAAAATGGGTCATTTTCCTTCACCCTAATTCGCCCAAACATGAAATTAAATCATTTTTGGGGAAAAATACATCAGAAACCACATACAATCTCTCAACTCAAAACCCTAGTCCTTTCCCTTAAGATCAAGAGTTCGTCATTTAAGTCAAGAATTTCAAGGACTTAATTGAGATTCGGATTCCACCCTTCCTCCTAAGTGATTTAAGGTACGTGGGGTTTATCCTAAACTACATGGGCTTGTTGAAAACACTTTGAATAAGGTTTAAGTGTTAGAAATCATGAATTTAAAAAGGGGTTTTGGAATTTACGTTTACAATTGTGCATTATGAATTCTTTAATGATATTATTGTTTTGGTTCTTGAGCCCTTCCCCTAAACAAAATTGATTTCATTTATATATTTATGTATGTATGAATTTATAGTTGATAATTGAATTGAGAGCATGAATAATTACACTCTCTCTCATGTTGCAACACCTTTAGATTTATGCATGTTACGAATTGAAGAATGTTATATTTAGAAGCATGGTATTAATGTTCTTGACTATTGTTGAATGATTTAAGATTGATTTTAAATTGATGAGTGGGGGTTTTATATGTTTAAAAATGTTGAAGATATATAATGAAAGAATTGCATGGTTTGTCAAAAATACATGACCACCACATGTTTGTTGAAATGTTGAAAAGAGAGATTCTTTGAATAATTTGACATATGTTTTGAAGTATGAGTCTTCTTGAATGGTTTTAAGTATGGTGGTCTGAACTTTATGTTTCGAAAGAAGAGATTATAATATAATATCTTATGGCTTAGAGATTTGACTTGCAAGTCAATGGTATGACGATACTACATAAATGTATGCCATAACAGAGTAAGAGTTTCAGACTTGATTTTCAGAAAATACATGTTTTAAAGAGCTAAAAATGGGCTTAAAAAGGGTTAGGTGGTTTTCCAAAGAAGGCTTAAGTTCAAATAACTCCTAGCCCAAAATTGTGTTTTGTCGATATGGGTTCATTATGCTCCCACGAGGGACCATATGCTGACCTAGTGCCCTATGGCGTATCAGAGACAGACACTTCAACCCTTGCGGAAAACTCGGGTTGGGGGCTTGGCTGCCGAGTTAAGGGATGATTCCATATAGCCCATGGGATTTCAGAGTTGTAGGGTATACCACCTAGCATAGAAGTAAAATAAAGAGTGCGTCATGGAGTTCAGATAATTGTCCAGAGACCTTTTAAATATGCCCATGTGTTTCCTTTTCATAAGTATATTTATAAACTATTTCTAAATTGCTCTCACCTATGTTGAATAAAAATTATTAATTTGGAATTGCTCAGTGTACCAGTACAATTGTATTGACCCTATATTTCAGGGTCCGAGGCTCAGTCTAGAGGTCCTACTAAGTCGTAGAGTTATTCAGACAGAAGTAAGGTGTGCAGGTTGTGAGCCTTCTTTATTCTGAAAGGCCTATTTATTTTCAGTCACTTGTTATTTACTTTGATTTAGGTCCCCGGGGGCCTTGTCCCAGTAGCAGACAGTTTGTTAGTTTTCGTATGTATTAGAGATTTCACAGACAGGAATAGATGTTGTCTAGATGTTGATGGATTTTCTTTCGTATTGATGTGCGTAATTCAGAACATGGCCATGTTTCCATAATGATCTATATTTTTGCATCTTTTCTTTATTATATGAGTATTGTGTATGATTACCAGATGTAGAAGGGCGCCCGAGCCTCTATGCTTTGGGATACTCATTACGGCCTGAGCCCTGGCTCGGGTCGTGACAAACTTGGTATCAGAGCATGGTTCATGGTCCCAGGGTGTCTATGAAATCGCGCCAGGTAGAGTCTTGTTTATGGGTGTGTAGCGTGCCATACTTATAGGTAGGAGGCTACTAGGTGTTTAGGAATGTCTATCTTCTTTGTTATTTAGTTCGTGTTGTAGAGTCTAAATGTCCTCTAATCAATGGTCTCTTGTATTTCTGAAAATCTATCATGCCTCCACATCGCTCCAATGAATAGAACACCCAAACTGATGATGTTTGTCCCACCCATGGGATGAGGACACGTAATAGGGCTCATACACCTGAATTTGTTGCTGCCCTGGGAGTTCCTTCTGTTCAGACCAGTCCACCTAGGGCACCTAGGGCTTCCCGGTCTGGGACTAATCATACCTAACCTCCCAGAGAGAGATATCAAATTTTGAGTTCAGACAATCGATGCATATGATTGCACAGTTGGTGGCTTCACAGACCCGACGGTCGAAGAATGATGGTTCTGCATCTAGTGCATCCGAGACTACACGGGTAGGACAGCTTATGAGGTTAAACCCACCTAAGTTTACGGGTACAAAGGTGGAGGAGGATCCACAAGAGTTTGTAGATGAGATGGAGAAAATTTTTTGAGTGATCCATGTGGGTGAAGTGGAAGGGGTTGAACTAGCGGCTTATCAACTGAAGGAGGTAGCAAATCAGTTGTACAATGAGTGAAAATATTCGAGGAGAGATAGCACTAAGCCTTCTGTATGGGGTGAATTTGTGAAAGCCTTCCTGGACCGATTCTTTCCCCAAGAGTTGAGGGAGTCCAAGGCTGAAGAGTTCATGAACTTAAAACAAGGGAAGATGAGCGTCAAGAAGTATACCCTGAAATTCAATCAACTCTCCCATTATGCTCCAGAATTGGCGGGAAACATGAGGGCCCATATGAGGAAGTTTACATTCGGTCTTTCGAATGACTTAGCGTTGGAGTGAAAAAGGGAAATGTTGAACAGAGATATGGACTTCTCCAGATTGTCCGTTCACATAAAGCAGGTAGAGGATCAGAAAAAAAGGGTTGCTGAAGTAAGAGAGAGACAGAAAAACCAAGAGGACCAAACCGACAGACCAGAACTTTAGTCAGCACCAAGATCGTAATTGGAGTAATTGGTGGCCGAATAAAAAGTTTTGGAGTCATGCCCAGTCATCAGCTAGCGCCCCAGCGTCCAGACCTCCAACGGATCGGCAGTTTTAGAATTTTTAGCCTAGCCATGGACCGGGAGTATAGGGTACGCAATCACAAGGGAGTGTGGTGCAACCTGCTAGGTCATACCCTTAATGTGACACGTGTGAAAAGTACCACCAGGAAGATGTCAGTTCGGTACAATTTTATGTTATTCTTGTGGCCAACCAGGTCATATCCAGAGAGATTGCCCGACAATGAGGGGTAATGTTGGGGGAGATAAGTCGCAAGCTAATTCCTCTATGCCACCACCATATCCAAAAAGTGCTACTTCAGCTACTGGGAGTGGTCGCAATCGATTGTACGCTTTATCAAATTGCCAGGAGACAAAGGCCTCACCAGATGTAGTCACGGGTACGTTACAAATCTTCTCCCGTGATGTGTATGTGTTACTTGATCCTGGGTCTACCTTGTCTTATGTGAACCTGTATGTGGACGTTAGTTTTGGGTTTAAGCCTGAAGTTATTTTGGAACCTTTCTCGGTTTCTACATCTGTTGGTGACTCTGTTATGGCTAGGAGGGTGTACAAAAATTCTTTCGTGTCATCTCTTATTGTGATATTGTAGCTGACCTTGTAGAGCTTAATATTGTTGATTTTGATGCCATTTTAGAGATAGATTGGCTCTATTCGTGCTAAGCCATGCTAGATTGCAGAACCCAAAAGGTTACCTTCTCTTTTCTGAATAAACCGGTGATAGGATGGGAGGGGCATTCTTTAAAACCTAAGGAGAAATTCATCACTTACCTCAGTGCCCACAAACTTATATCTAAGGGTTGTTTGTATAATCTTATTCGAGTAAAAGATTCTAATACTCAAAGTCCTTCTCTCCAATCTGTCCCTATGGTTAAAAAATTTCTAAAAGTTTTTCCTAATGATCTTCTGGGAATACCACCCGATAGGGAGATAGATTTTGGTATTGATTTATTGTCGGATACCTGTCCCATTTCTATTCTGCCCTATCGAATTGTAACACCCTGCATTTTTGGGCTAGTCTATGAACCATCGTTCCTACACGTGTAAGCCCTAATACAAATGATACCCATGTGGAAACAAGTTTTATGATCTTTATATTAGTGTGTGAAATGCTCATGAGGTTAAAAATGTTCATAAAAATCATTTAGAGCGAAGTTGAGCCAAGATCCTTTGATTCGCCCAGAGTTTGGTATTTGATTTTATAAGGGTCTACTTTAAATGTGTATAACTTTTTATATACATGGAATTTTTCATCATAAGACCCACTAAATTTTAGATAATCGAATTAGCTTTCCAATGATACCAATTTCGCTAAAATCCGATACCCGAGTAAAAAGTTATGTCATTTTTCGTGTGAGGAGTGAGCTCTCGCGATAATCTCACGACGCGAGTTTCATTCTTGTTTTTGGGAGGCGCGACGCGAGATTTATTTCTGCTTCTAGGGGTCGTGGCACGATGGTCATTTACATGAAAGAGAGAGGCCAAGGGGTAGTATAGTCCTTTTCCCCCATCCCCAGCCGTCCAAACACTATTTATAACCCTCCAAAGGGCATTATTTGCCCACTTTTCACCATCAAAACTCACGTAAATCCTCCCCTTTCCCCTATGAATGAGTTTCAAGCTTTTCCTCTCAAGAACATAAGAATTCAAGCATCAATTTCCAGAGTCCTCCAAGAAATCTAAAAGTTCAATCTTCCAAGTTCAATAATTCTTCAGGAGATATCAAAAATAAAGTTTCTTTCCCAAGTTCATCATTCAAGTTCCAAGATTCAAGCTTTCTTCACAGTTCAAGAATAATTGAGGTATGTGGGGTTATGAACAAGGACAATCCTTTCGTCCTTGTGCCCAAAACTTGATTTTATTGCGAAAGTTATTTGATTTTATATGTTTTCCTATGAATTTGAAGTTTGGGTTTCTACCCCATATTGCTATTCATGAGATATTGAGATTTTCAATGATTTAAAAATTGAATTACATGAGTATGTTTATGCTTTATGCACATTGCTGAAATTTTTAGATTTTAAGATGAATTATGAATGTTATGTTATCTAGCATGAATTTTGAGATGTTTTTATCATGAGAGTAATACATGGGTCATTAAGCCTTATTTAAAGATTGCTATTCAAAGAATTGTTGTTCTATACGCACCCCATGATTAGAATATTTTCAAATTATTGAGAAAGATTTGACCTTTTGGTCTCATAATCGATTTGAAATTCACTTTACAGATTAAGATTACAGATTTATAGTTAGTTTTTATTATAAACCATTAGATTACTTTTAAAGTGGCCTTTTGTTGGAGATCTTGAGCATGAGATTGGGAGTATTATTTAGCACCGAGATGGGTATGTGACTATGGTTTCATACCTCAGAACTACGTGCCAACGTAGGATTTAGATTATTCTCACTTCTACGTGGATGACTAAGATTGTGATCACTGAGATGAGATTGTTTTATTCCGATGGCAAGGGTAGAATAGCCCTAACCTTATGGGGCTATTCGTGGGACACCATGAATGCTCACATGGTGTACATGTCGGTTAGAAGAACCTCCCAAAAGATGTCCCCTACTCTTAAACTAGTTTATAGATTTGAATCCTTAAGATTTAATGCTTTTCTATGCAGAATAAGTTTTCAGACTTCATTTTAGCCTATATGATTTGAGAATGAGAACAGAATACAAATTCCAGAACTAAGTGTAATGGCTCATAAGATTTAGATTATATGTTTTATTATTCATGATTTTGACTTTTAGATTTCTGATTACTCAAGCCTATGTGAGTCATTTACATTTAGCATGCATGATTTTATAAACTATGATGGTATTTTTTACTTATTACATTTCACCCCCATATACTCAGTACATCCTCAAAGTACTGATCCACATATATGTCTATGTGCTACAGTCTGATAATGTAGGTACAAGTTTTAGTATGCTCATTCAGACTCAGACAGTTACAGCTTCCAGCCAGCGAGATGATGAGTCCTCCTACTTCGGGAACTTCAGTTAGATTTATTCATGTTCATTACTTTCTTACTCATATGTATTGATTAGTGGAAGTTGGGGTCGCGTCCTAGCTATCTATAGTCAGTATAGTATAGGCTTCACAGATGACAGTTAGAGTTAGTTATGTAACTTTTAGTCCTTCTTTTCAGACTTTATCAGAATATAAAAGTTGTATCAGTAATGTATTTTATAGATTCCATCATTTTTATGTTTTCGCTCAGTAAACTCAGTCATTTTATACATATTATTCAGTTGCTTATGAGTTATGCCAATAGAAAAGTTAGATTGGGATTACTTGTAGTCCTAAGCACCGTGTGACATCCTGGAACAAATTTTGAGGCATTATAAGAATGGCACCTACGGAATTAAAAGAGTTGAAAGAATAGTTAAAAGACCTTCTTGAAAAAGGTTTTACCCGTCCTAGTATTTCTCCCGGAGGTGCACATGTACTCTTCGTGCATAAGAAAGATAGCTCCCTCCGTATGTGTATAGACTGCCGTCAACTGAATAACATCGCTGTTAAGAACAAATATCCCCTTCCTAGAATTAATGATATCTTTGACCAACTTCAGGGTTCTAGGTGGTTTTCAAAGATAAACCTTCATTTGGGGTATCATCAGTTGAAGGTTAGGGAGGCTGACATTCCTAAAATGGTTTTCCGAACCTCATACGGTCATTATGAATTCTTAGTTAAGTCCTTCGAATTGACTAACGCCCCTGCAGCCTTCATGGACCTAATGAATAGGGTGTTCTGCCAGTTTCTAAATCTATTTATCACAGCCTTCATTGATGATATTTTGATTTATTCTAAGATTGAGGAGGATCATGCCAGTCACCTCTGAATTATTCTTCAGACCCTTAAATATCATAAATTGTATGCAAAATTTTCAAGTGTGAATTCTGGCTTAATGTTATTTCTTTCTTGGGGAATATTGTGCTTAGTGATGGAATTAAACTTGATCCCCAAAAGATTGAGGCAGTGAGAAAATGGCCCAGACCCACGACTCCAACTAAAATTTGGAGCTTCATAGGTTTGGCGGGGTATTACAAAAGGTTCATAGAGAGTTTTTCTTCCATAGCTGCTCCACCTACCAGGTTGACACAGAAAAAGATGAAATTTGTGTGGTCTGATTCCTGTGAGAATAGTTTTGAGAAGTTGAAAGATAGGTTGACTACTGCACCTATTTTGACCCTTCCTGAGGGTACATAGGGTTTTGTTATGTACGTAATGCATCCCGGGTAGGACTTGGGTGTGTACTTATGTAGCATGGTAAAGTGGTAGCTTATGCATCTAGACAATTAAAGGTGCATGAGCGAAATTACCCCACCCATGACTTAGAGTTAACGGTTGTGGTATTTGCATTTAAAATTTGGCGACACTATCTTTATGGGGTACACGTTGATATTTTCACTGACCATAAAAGTTTACAGTATGTCTTTTCACATAAAGAGTTGAATCTTAGGCAAAGGCAGTGGTTAGAACTGTTGAAGGATTATGACACGAGCCTGCACTATCATCTGGGTAAGGCGAATGTGATGGTCGGCGCCCTTAACAGATTATCTATAGGCAGTCTTTCTTATGTTGAGGAGGGAAAAAGAGATATGGTGGAGGATATTCACCGGCTTGCAAATTTAGGGGTTCGACTCCTAAATTCCGAAGATGGAGAAGTAATTGTTAATGAGATAGCTAAATCTTCCCAATGTTCTGAAATTAAGGAGAAGCAGGCCGAAGACACTATCTTGATGCTGATTAAAAATTATGTGGGTCAACAGAAAATGATGGCATTTGAAATCGGAGGTTATGGGATCTTTAGGTATCAAGGTAGATTATGTATACCCAATATGGATGGTTTACGATAGAGAATTCTGGATGAAGCTCACACTTCGAGGTATGTTGTTCACCCAGGCTCTACTAAAATTTATCATGACCTTAAGGTTATATATTGGTGGAATAATATAAAGCGTGATGTTGCTGATTTTGTTTCTAAGTGTTTAAATTGTCAACAAGTCAAAGTGGAACACTTGAGGCCAGGTGGTACTTCTCAAAAGATAACCTTACCTATGTGGAAGTGGGAGATGATCAATATGAATTTCATCAAGGTACTTTTGAGGTACCGAAACTAATATGATTCCTTTTGGGTGATTGTAGACCGGATGACCAAGTCAGCTCACTTTCTGCTTGTGAGGACTAACTATTCGGGAAATGTTATGCCAAGATGTATATTGAGGAAATAGTTCATTTGCATGGGGTGCCAGTATCCATTATATCTGATCGAGGCACGCAATTCTCTTCACAGTTTTAGCAATCTTTTTAGAGGAGCTTAGGTACCCAAGTGAACCTGAGTACTGCCTTCCACCCTCAAACCGATGGGCAAGAGGAACGCACCATCCAGACCCTTGAGGATATGTTGAGAGCCTATGTAATTGACTTCAAGGGTAGTTGGGTAGATCATTTTCCATTGATAGAGTTCCCTTTCACTAATAGCTACCATGCTAGTATACAAATAGCTCCTTTTGAAGCAGTGTATGGGAGGAGATGTAGATCACCAATTGGATGGTATGAAGTAGGTGAAACCCATTTTTTTGGTCCTGATCTTGTTCATCAAGCAATGAGGAAGGTGAAAATCATTAGAGAATTACTCAAGACAGCTCAGAGTCGACTGAAGTCCTACGTCAATGTTAAAAGAAGGGAGTTAGAATTTGAGGTTGGTGATTGGGTGTTTCTAAAAGTATCTCCTATGAAGGGAGACATGTGACTCGGGAGAAGGATAAACTGAGTCCTCGCTATATAGGACCATATTAGATTGTGAGAAGGATAGGTGGGGTCGCGTATGAGTTAGAGTTGCCCACAAATCGGGCTTCTGTTCATCCCGTATTTTATGTATCTATGTTGAATAAGTGTATTGGATTTCATTCCCTAGTGTTGCCTGTAGAGGAGATCAATGTTAAAGACTCTTTGTCATACGAGGAAGAACCCATTGCAATCTTGGATCGCCAAGTTTGAAAGTGAGGAGTAAGGAAATAGCTTAGGTCAAGGTGATGTGGAAGAATCAAAAAGAAGAGGAAGCTACTTGGAAGTCAGAAGATGAAATGTAAACTAGATGATAACGCTCAAACTACACCTCTCTAATGAGAATGTAAGAGATTGTTGTCAATATATAACCCAACTAGGTTGGGATCGAATCCCACAAGGAATATGGTGTGAACTTAAGTCATTTGCGAGTTAATCAACTGATAGTTGGATGTTTCCTGAAATGGGGGGTTTTGAGTTTAACAAATAATTGTTGGTCACTTTAGCTTCAGTGTTTGTAATCAAGAGTTTATGGAAAACCAGAATTATGTTCACTATGGGTTTTGGTACTTGACAGATGCTAATAGTGATTCAAGAATCTCACAATAAATAGGACAACAGATTATCTTTATTGAAGTTATGCCTAAATGTCTCTCGACCTACTTAAGAATTTAATTACCTAATCCTCTCGAACTTAGGGAATTTATATTCACTGATCAGACTTTACCTTAGTTTAATCAACCTTGTTACAACGTCAATTATTAAATGGAAGTTTTTAGTGCTTCCAAGTCCCTGTCAATAATTCACTTCCTACTGTATTTGATTTCATATCTCAAGCAAATCAAAGCAGGTGCTATCTATTGTTTGCAACCAATAGACAATGATTAAAATCTTGGAATTATCAAGGAGTCCTATTACCTTTTGAATCTTAAAAACTTTCATCTTACCAAAACTTAACCCATAGATCCCATAATTCAGGTTAGAGGGGTTTATCCACTCATGATGTAATGATCTAAACAACTAGATGAATTCATAATTTGAAAGATAAACTTACCACAAGATGAATAATAACTAGTGATTCTCAGATTAGATCACAATAGGAATCACTAAAGTATTGATGGAAATCTCTTCAAAGTTAATTGTTTTTCAAGCCAAGAATCTAGACAGAAAAGAAACAAAATACGCATTTCCCAAAAGATGTTCAGAACAGCTTTAGAAAACCCTAAACAATGTTTTAAATAGTTCACCCTAATTATGGGAAAAAAATCATAGAGTGCAGCGATTTATCGGATAGGTGATGCCTTATCAGGAGCCTTACGACTTATCACAAATGTCGTCAGCTCCTCTTTGATTTCGACATTCACTGCCTTAGGATAATGACGAACTGTGATGGCCTATCAGATCTTTGATGATTTATCACAAATGTCATCACTTATCTACCTCAGCTCCCATGTTATGCCTTAGACTGACGATAATTTTGATGACCTATTAACTCCTTGACTGCTTATCACGAAATGTCATCACAACTTTCAGCTGAGGTCTATTCTTTATCTAAGGCAGACGATGAAGCTGATAACTTATCACAGGGTTGACCACTTATTAGGAATGTCATCAGCCACACTTTTCTTCTTTTTGCTTCAAATTTCAACTCTTTTGCTTCCATCCTTGTTGGTTCTCTAGAATCTTAGCTTCTACTGCAAAATCAAAGATAAAACAATCAAAAATGACAAAAGTTGCTTAAGACTTTGCAATTATTCTCAGTTGAAAGCCTCAAATATGTTAGCGTCTTCTCACACATCAACACCCTCAACTTAAAACAATTACTTGTCCTCAAGCAATTCAAACACAACTAAGAGAATACAAAGTACATTTGGCAGTCAATCTTCTATATCATATCAAAACATCTTCACTATCTCCAAGGACAGTCAATTCAAGAACAACTATATATTTTATTGAAGAACAACAATACAACACACAGGGATCAAGATATGGCACCAACTCAGCAACACAACCGTGCATGTATCAAGTTTACACTATCCAAACAAGTAAGTAACTAGCAATATAACCAGTGTACCGTCACTACAAAAAAAATCCCCCTTTCCTCATATCAGACATCACATATATAACCATTGGGAAAATCACAAGACACTCACTCTCAAAATAAAGTTCCAATCAATGTATGCAGAATACCCTAGGCTTGCTCTTCTTTTCATTACCCCGATCTTCAGACAGGTCAGCCAGAATTACTATAGGTCTTCTCTTTGGCTTGTAATGTAGGCTAGGGGATGGTATGATACTCGATGATATTTAAAGTGACGAATCCTCCTTGACACTACACTATCTTTTTGGAGTTTCACTCATTATCCTTTTTCTATTCTTCTCTTTTCTTGATCACACTTATTCAGGATGGGTGCGGTCTTTTCTACAATCATTTTTTTTTCACAACTTTTTTTTCTTGCTCTTTTCCATCGCTCCCAAATTTTATTATTTTTTTTTACTTTACCTTTCTTCCTACTAATTTTACATCACGCACCCCTATGATAGCCACCCTCAACTTAGGCCATTTGCCTAAGTCAAGGTGCACAGTGTCCAAGGAGGACCAGGGCCAAAATAGGTTCATTGTGATATAAACGAGAAGGTGACAGGTGTCATAAAAAAATAGGCTAATCAGTCTCAAAGTAGGGATCAAGGTATATTCTATATACAAGGAAGGTCATTTAGGCTAACAGTGGGCTAATATCAAAACGACCTATGATCCTTTCCTACCTCCTATCCTTCAACCTAGGTAAGACTAACTGGGCAAGTTCTGGATTTAACATACAATGGTAACTGAGTAATATCTCACACACACATGGCACTCAAGTATATCACAAGCTACTACTCGTTTGGTTTATGCAGCTATTTAGCACTGATTATTTCGTCACTAGAACTAATGCAATACAAAGATGGACAGTGGTCACACTTAGATGAAATTCACACAAGTAACTACTCAGTCCATTGGAGAGGTGCTCAAAAATTACAAAAATAAGTTAACCGCCTTAAGTACTAATATTTTCCTAGTCGACTACAAAATTTTACAACAACTATTTACCCTACACCCTCAACTTAAAATCAAATAAAAATCTCAACTAAGGGTTAGGGTATACCTGGGGTAGATCAATCATGAAGATCATGGGTTGCCTCCCATGTAGCGCCTGAATTAATGTCGTGGCATGACTCGGGTATCTTGATTACTTCAGACTTCATCGAGACAGAAAGTAGAACTACTTTTCATTGATTCTTTTGGACCAATATAAAGTTTGACTCATTTCCCATTCACCTTGAAGGTACTGCAGTCTTTATTTTCAAGTTCTAGTACTCCAGATGAGTAGACTTGACTAACTCTAAATTGGCCCGACCACTTGGATTTAAGTTTATCTAGGAACAGTTTGAATCTGGAATTTAACAGAAGCACCAAGTCACTCTTTCGGAAGTCTCATTTCACTATCTTCCAATCATGATACTTTTTTATATTTTCCTTATATAGGTCTGCTCGTTCATATGCCCTAAGATGGAATTCATCCATCTTATTCAGTTGTCCCAGTCTCAGCTTTGCTGCCTCCTTCCAACTCAAATTCAACCTTTTGAGTGCCCTTAAGGCCTTGTGCTCTAGCTCTATTAGTATGTGGCATGCTTTTCGATAGATCAACTGAAATGGTGACATGTTAATGGGTGTCTTGAAAGCAGTACGGTATTCCCATAAGGCATCATCGAGCTTTCTAGACCAGTCTTTTTGAGTAGCATTCACCGTTTTGTCTAGGATGGCTTTAATCTCTCGATTTGACACCTCCACTTGCCCACTAGTCTGTGGGTGATATGGAGTGTCTGCTCTATGCTGTTTCACCCTATATTTTTCTAAAGCCACTCAAAATACTGTTACAAAAATAAGATCCCTCATCGCTTATAACAGTGCATGGTACTCCAAAGTGAGGGAAGATATTCTTCTTGAGAAAAGCAACAACTCTCTTTCCTTCATTATCAAATAAGGAAACAGCTTCAACCCATTTTGAGACATAGTCAATAGCAATTAAAATATACTTCTTCCTATATGAGCTTACGAAGGACCCATGAAATCGATGACCCAGACATCAAACAATTCCACTTCAAGTATCTTAGTCAAAGGCATCTCATGTCTTTTGAAGATTGACCCCTGCCTCAGACATTGATCGCATTTCAGCACAAACTCGTGGGCATCCTTGAATAATGTTGGCCAATAGTAACCGCTCTACAACACCTTCCTAGTCGTTCGATCACCTGCATCGTGACCTCCAACTGGGAAAGTATGACATGTTTCCACTATGCACAATCATCAACTTCTGGCACGCATCTCCTTATAATATTGTCAACACATCGCTAAAAAAGATAGGCTCATCCTAGAAGTAATGTGTCATATCATGCAGGAATTTCTTTCTTTGATGGAAAGAAAGATTTTCTGGAATGACCTCACTCACAACATAATTTGCAAAATCAGCATACCAAGGAAATTTCTCAACAGCAGTAGCCAAGATCTCCTCATCAGGAAATGCATCATTTATCTCCATTTCATCACTAATTTCCTACTCACCTTTCATTCTAGACAGATAATCCATAACCTAGTTTTCACACCCTTTCCTATCTCTGACTTCAAAGTCAAATTCTTGTAGCAGCAACACCCATCTACTCAGCCTTAGTTTTGTATTCTTCTTAGCCATCAAATACCTTAAAGCTACATGGTCAGTGTGAACCACCACCTTGGTCCCAAGCAGATAAGCCCTGAATTTCTCAAAAGCATATACTACAGCCAGAAGTTTCTGCTCAGTGACGGTGTAGTTCTTTTGCGCTCCATTCAGTGATTTGCTGTCATAATATATTGGATGAAACAATTTGTATCTCTTTTGTACCAATACAGCTCTAAGGGAAACACCACCTGCATCACACATAATCTCAAACGGTTTTGACTAGTCCGGTGCAACAATGATAGGGGCCTCAACTAGCTTCTTTTTAAGTGATTCAAATGCCTTCAAGCACTCATCATCGAAGAAAAACTTCACTTATTTCTCCAAAAGTTTACAAAGTGGATTTGAAAATTTTGAGAAATCTCTTATAAACCTCCGGTAAAACCCAGCATGCCCAAGAAAACTACACACTCCCTTCATTAAAATGGGAGGTGGTAGTTTCTCAATAACTTTAACCTTGGCTCGATCAACTTCTATTCCTTTTGCTGAAATTTTATGCCTGAGAACGATGCCCTTCTTTACCATAAAGTCGCATTTCTCCTAATTAAGTACCAAATTAAATTTGACACATCGTTGCAAGGACATACTCAGGTTTTCCAAACACAACTCAAACGAGTCTCCTACCATAGAGAAATTATCCATGAGTACCTCTATGGTGTTCTCCACCATTTCCGAGGAGATCGACATCATGCACTGTTGAAAAGTAGTGGGTGTATTGCACAACCCAAATGACATCTTATTAAATGCAAAGGTGCCGAGAACGTGAATTTTGTCTTATCCTGATCTTTAGGAGCAATACAAATCTGATTATATCCAGAATAGCCATCTAAGAAGCAGTACCATCCCCTTCCAGCCAATCGATCAAGCATTTGGTCCATAAAGGGCATCGAGAAGTGGTCTTCCAAAGTCCATGAATTTAGTTTGCGGTAGTCCATGCAAACTCTCCATCCAGTCATAGGCCTAAGTGGAATCAGCTCATTGCTGTCATTTGCAACCACAGTCATGCCCCCTTTCTTGGGCACACATTGAACTGGGCTCACCTATTGGCTGTCTGAAATAGGGTAAACCACTCTTGCATCCAACCACTTAATAATTTTCTTCTTAACTACCTCTTGCATTGGTGGGTTAAGACGGTACTGGTGCTCGATGATTGGAATACAATCTTTCTCAAGTTGTATTTTATGCATGCAGATGCCAGGGAGAATGCCAATAATATCTGCGATAGTCCATCCAATTTTTCTTTTGTACCTCTGAAGTATGGAAATAAGTGCATCTACCAGTTTCTTACCCAAATCATCCGCAATAATCACAGGTAGCGTGTTTCCATGGCCCAAAAACACGTACCTTAAATGCCCAGGCAGATTTTTAATTCCAACACTTGTGGCTCTTCAATGGATGGCTTAGCCGGCGGTGTCGGTCGATTCGCAAGATCAAGGTCTAGCTTCTTAGGAGCATAAGGTTATGAGCCCATTTCTGACAAAGAACAAATAGTCTCTTCGTATTCCTCCATGCCTTCACGATCAAAATTCATCAGAACTGCAGTTAAAGGCTCGATAACAAGTTGCTCCTCTATTGACATCTCTTGTTCGTCCTCATAATACACATCAACCATTGAGAACACACTTATTTCTTCATGCTGCTTCATTGACTTGCGCACATCAAATTGTACCACCTCATCATTCATCCTGAATAAGAGCTCATTCGCTCTCAAATCAATCAACATACTTCCGATTGCGATGAAAGGTCGACCCAAGATTATGGGCACCTCAAAGTCCACCTCACAATCCAGAATCATGAAATCTTCAGGGAATATAAAGCTAGCAACCTTCACCAACACATCATACAAAATACCAATAGGTCGTTTTACCAACCTGTCCGCCATCACGAGTCGCATGTTGGTGGGTGAGGTATTTCCTAGGCCCATCTTTCTATATACAGGTAGTGGCATCAAATTCACATAATGCCATTGCAAATTCCATAGACCCAATCATACAGGGAATAGTGAATGCTCCTGGGTCTGGCTTCTTCTGCACCAAAGTCTGCGTAGAGATAGCGCTATAATGGAGGAGTTTATCCTCCAGATCGTAGCTCATCGCTCTTTTCTTAGTCACAAGGTCTTTCATAAACTTTGCATATCCTGGCATTTGCTCGAGTGCCTCAACTAATGGCACATTCACTGTCAATTACTTGAGCATTGCCATGAACTTGCTGAATTTTGCATCATCAACTTTTTTCTTTAATAGTTGAGGAAAGGGAGATGGTGGTCTTGGGAGAGTTTTCAACAATCTCCTTATCCTTCTCTTTATCTTTTTTCTAGAGGATCATCAGAACCATCCAGCTTCTCAGACTCCACTGGACATTCTTCTTTGGGTTCATCCTCTGGCTCAGTCATATCTTCAACTAAACTTTTGCCCACAAAAAGGCCAGGTAATATCTTACTACTCCTAGTGGTAATCTCCATACATGTGCCATCATTCTACAGATTTTGGACCGTATCTCTTGGTAACGTTTCTCTCTTTCTCTAGTTAAATGATGTAGAAAGTTGGCTCATCTGCTACTCTAACTGTTTGATTGCGGTGGAGTGTGAGTTTTCCAACTGACTAATAGATGACAGATCGGTCTTCATGGTAGTCACACCAGAGTTGGTAGCATCCACTTCCTTCAGCAACTTAGCCATCATGTCCTCCATGGACATCTTCTCAGAACTTATTGTAGCCGTCTCGCGATTTCCAAGAGGGACATAGAGCCCGCTCCTATCATTATTGTTCCTCCAATTTCCCTGCTCCCTATCTTTATAACCAGGCTTATTATAATAATTTCGACCTTAATTCCCTAGGCCATTTCCTCAGAAACCCCCTGATTATTAACATAGTTCGCCTCTTATTCTACATCTGCATTAACTCTATTTTAAGATCCCACAACTTTCACCTTCTTAGTCTTGCCTTATAGCAAGTGCTTGGTTAGTAGATCCATCTGCGTTTTTAGTTCAGCCATGTCTTGGTAACGATCTTCATCTCTTTTGCGTTGTCCCGCAGTTATGCCTACAGAAACAACGAGGTTGGCTACCACAAATTCTCTGGTATGTCATGCCCGACTCTGTTTGGTCATTCTCTCTAGTATCTCTGACGCCTTTGGGAATGTAAGATCAACAAACAAACCACCAGCAACATTATCTATAATTGGTTTTGTGACAGAGTTAAGAGCCCTGTACAATGTCTTCATCAAGTGTATGTCCGTCATATTATGGTTCAAAAACAGTGTCATCTTCTTCTTGAATCTCTCCCAGGTTTTATGTAAGGCTTCAGTCGGGAGCTGCCTAAAGTTGCTGATCTCATCCCTCAACTTTACCCTCCTGGAAGGCGGAAAGAACCTTTTTAGTAAAGCTCCTTTCAACTGCCTCCAGTTGGTTATAGAATTGGGTGTCAGCTCATTAAGCCACAATGTTGCCTCCTCAGATAGATACAACGGAAACAACCTCAATCGGATAGCATTCTGAACCACTCCTGGGTTATCAAAAGATTTACAGATGGTGACAAATTTCACCAAATACAAGTTCGGTTCATCCCTAGTAAGGCCACCAAACAACCCCTCAGATTGAGGAGTTGAATCATAGTACTCATAATGTTGAATTTTGCCCCAGGTGCCAACGGTGGAGGAATAATTGTACCCGTTGCACCTACTCTATCCATTCCATCATCATCATCATTGAGGTCATACTAGACCGGCTGGTAATCTTGCCTTCCTCGAAATAGACGGTTCCTATTAGCATTACACTATACTGGTGCAGTTATTTACTCTGCACACCCTGGGTTACCAAGATTTAGCAACTCCTTATCTCCCAAATCTTCATCCTCAAGATTTAGATATCGTGCTTATTGCCCAACATTCTGCACATTTACCTGAGCTCTAGCTAGGGCTGCTAGTCTGCTATTCTTCCAATTTGGTGCGGTTCTGGATTAAGTGGTACTAATAGTTCTATGGAACTTCTGGTTCTTTGCATACACTACAAAGATCCTTCAATAAACAAAAACAACAAATAAACATAAAACTAGGAAACTTGACTAAAAGTCAATTAGCGCACACAAACTTTAATTTACAATCGTATTCCCCGGCAACGACGCCATTTTTTGATAACGCTCAAACTACACCTCTCTAGTGAGAATGTAAGCGATTGTTGTCAATATATAACCCAACAAGGTTGGAGTCGAATCCCACAGGGAATATGGTGTGAACTTAAGTCACTTGCAAGTTAATCAACTAATAGTTGGATGTTTCCTGAAATGAGAGGTTTTGAGTTTAACAAATAATTGTTGGTCACTTTAGCTTAAGTGTTTGTAATCAAGAGTTTATGGAAAACCAGAATTATGTTCACTATGGGTTTTGGTACTTGACAGATGCTAATAGTGATTCAAGATTCTAACAATAAATAGGACAACAGATTATCTTTATCGAAGTTATGCCTAAATGTCTCTCGACCTACTTAAGAATTTAATTACCTTATCCTCTCGGACTTAGGAAATTTATATTCACTGACTAGACTTTACCTCGGTTAATCAACCTTGTTACAACGTCAATTATTAAATGAAAGTTTTTAGTGCTTCCAAGTCCCTGTCAATAATTCACTTCCTACTATATTTGATTTCTTATCTCAAGAAAATTAAAGCAGGTGCTATCTATTGTTTGCAACCAATAGACAATGATTAAAATCTTAGAATTATCAAGGAGTCCTATTACCTTTTGAAACTTAAACACTTAGCATCTTACCAAAACTTAACCCATAGATCCCATAATTCGGGTTAGAGGGGTTTAGCCACTCATGATGTAATGATCTGAACAACTAGATGAATTCATAATTTAAAAGATAAACTTAACACAAGATGAATAATAATAGTGATTCTCAGATTAGATCATAATAGGAATCCCCAAAGTATTGATGAAAATCTCTTCAAAGTTAATTTTTTTCAAGCCAAGAAACTAAAGAGAAAAGTAACAAAATATGTGTCTCCCAAAAGATGTTCAGAACTGCTTTAAAAAATCCTAAACAATGCTTTAAATAGTTCACCCTAATTATGAAAACAAAATCATAGAGTGCAGCAATTTCTCGGACAG
The DNA here is from genome assembly GCA_030864225.1 of Capsicum baccatum var. pendulum. NCBI lineage: Eukaryota > Viridiplantae > Streptophyta > Magnoliopsida > Solanales > Solanaceae > Capsicum > Capsicum baccatum. Next base: position 32,788,012 of record CM061559.1, on the reverse strand, counting down.
GTGACGCCATTTGTGACGCCTTATCAGGAGGCTGACGACGAACTCTGATGACCTATCAGATCTTTGACGACTTATCATGAATGTCGTCACTTATCTACCTCAGCTCCCATGTTCTGCCTTAGACTGATGACAATTTTGACCACCTATCAACTCCTTGACGGCTTATCACAAAATGTCATCACAACTTTTAGCTGAGGTCCATTCTCTATCTAAGGCTGACGATGAAGCTAATAACTTATCACAGGGCTGACGACTTATCAGGAATGTCGTCAGCCACACTTTTCTTATTTTTGCTTCAGATTTGAACTCTTTGGCTTCCATCCTTGTTGGTTCTCTAGAATATTAGCTTCTACTGCAAAATCAAAGATAAAACAATCAAAAACGACAAAATTTTCTTAAGACTTTGTAATTATTCTCAGTTAAAAGCCTTAAATGTGTTAGCGTCTGCTCACACATCACTAGATACCCAAACCTCTTTGAGATATTGGGCAACGACATATAAGGTGCCACTTATTTACTCTCTTTATATTTTTTTCTGTTTTCCTTGGTATGTTTGAAATCGTGCTTATCTAAATCCTAAGCCATCATTTGGGGACGAATATCCCAATAGGGGGATAATATAACGCCTTGAAATTTTCTCAACTCGATATACCTTTGTAGCATGCTTAGTGAGATGACAACTTGAATGATGTTTTTCTTTCTAAGTGTTAAAAAAAGGACTTAGTCACATTTTGAGCTCCTAATCTTTGGTGATTTTATTTTTGACCTTTACGACCTTAGAAAGTTAATTTTTAAGCTGATTCATGATCGAAGAAGTCAATAGTACATCTCGGGTTAGTTTTAGAATTTTTGGACAAGCGTAAGGGCATGTTTGGTACTTCAAAAAGCAGCTTGAGGTGATATGCCTGTGGCGCCCTACCCAGTATGGCACCTGGGTGAGCCCACGATGCAAAATGCGGCGCCTAGCCCAGAGCGGCACTCCAAAGCCCGCATTGCCCTAGCTAGTCCGGCCCGTATATTTCTCTGCAGTCAAGCTCCATGTTTTTAAGGGAAAATAGGTCATTTTCCTTCATCCTAATTTGCCAAAACAAGAAATTAAATCATTTTTGGGGCAAAATACATCAGAAACCACTTGCAATCTCTCAACTCAAAACCCTAGTCCTTTCCTTTAAGAGACAAAGTTCATCATTAAAGTCAAGAATTCTAAGGACTTAATTGAGATTCGGACTCCACCCTTTCTCCTAAGTGATTTAAGGTACATGAGATTTTTCTTAAACTACATGGGCTTGTTGAAAACACTTTGAATAAGGTTTAGGTGTTATAAATCATGAATTTATAAAGGGGTTTTGAAATTTACGTTATAATTGTGCATTATGAATTATTTAATGATATTATTGTTTTGGTCTTGAGGCCTTCCCCTAAGCAAAATTGATTTCATTTATATATATATATATATATATATATGTATGTATGTATGTATGTATGTATGTATGTATGCATTTATAGTTGATAATTGAATTGAGAGCATGACTAATTACACTCCCTCTCATATTGCAACACCTTTAGATTTTCGCATGTTATGAATTGAAGAATGTTATATTTAGAAGCATGGTATCAATGTTCTTGACTATTGTTGAATAATTTAAGATTGATTTTAAATTGATGAGTGGAGGTTTTACATGTTGAAAAATGTTGAAGATATATAATGAAGGAATTTCATGGTTTGTCAAAAATACATGACCACCACATGTTTGTTGAAATGTTGAAAAGATAGATTCTTTGAATAATTTGACATATGTTTTGAAGTATGGGTCTTCTTGAATGGTTTGAACTATGGTGGTCTGAACTTTATGTTTTGAAAGAAGATATTATAATATGATATTTTATGGCTTAGAGATTTCACTTGCTGGTCAATGGTATGATGATACTATATAAATGTATGCCCTAATAGAGTAAGAGTTTCAGACTTGATTTTTAGAGAATACAAGTTTTAAAGAGCTAAAAATGGGCTTAAAAGGGGTTAGGTGGTTGCCCGAATAAGGCTTGAGTTCAAATTACTCCTAAACCAAAATCGTGTTTTGTTGATACGGGTTCATTATTCTTCCACGAGGGACCATACGCTGACCTAGTGCCCTGTGGTGTATCAGAGACAGACTCCAACCCTTGTGGAAAACTCGAGTTGGGGTCTTGACTACCGAGTTAAGGGAAGATTCCATATAGACCATGGGATTTCAGAGTTGTGGGGTATACCACCGAGCACACAAGTAAAATAAAGAGTGTGTCATAGAGTTTAGATAATTGTTCAAAGACCTTTTAAATATGCCCATGTGTTTTATTTTCATAAGTATATTTATAAACTGTTTCTAAATTGCTCTCACCTATGTGGAATAAAAATTATTAATTTGGAATTGCTCTGCGCACCAGTACAATTGTATTGACCCCTATATATCAAGGTCTGAGGCTTAGTCTAGAGGTCCTGCTAAGCCGTGGAGTTATTCAGAAAGAAGTGAGGTGTGTAGTTGGTGAGCCTTCTTTATTCTGGAAGGCCTATTTCTTTTCAGTCACTTGTTATTTACTTTGATTTAGGTCCCCTGGGGGCCTTGTTGCAATAGCAGACAGTTTGTGAATTTTTGTATGTATTAGAGATTTGGCAGACAGGAATAGATATTGTCTAGATGTTGATGAATTTTCTTCCGTATTGTTAATTTAGAACATGACCATGGTTCCATAATGATTTATATTTCCGTATCCTTTCTTTATTATATGAGTATTGTGCATGATTACCAGATGTAAAAGGGCGCCCGAGCCTCAATTATTCGGGATGCTCATTATGGTTAGGGCCCCGGTTTGGGTCATGACAATTCATGATATTATATCGATATTGATGTGATCCTTTCTGAAATATGACCTTAACATTGTTGTTCCTATATAAGGGTTAAAACCCACTTTTCATCATAACAATAGATTTCCTTACTATAATAATTTCCTACCAAATGGAATATTTGTACGTATAAAAGAGGTTAAAATATTATTTAAATATTTGATCGAGATAGATTTTGGATTGTAAATTGACACTATTATATACTCTGGTCATGAGATATTCCGAACCTTTCTAAATTTTTATAATGATTTAGTCCCGAAGGTCATTTTGGGCAACAAACTTATAGATTTATACTCTTTTAGCCACGGCTTAAGTCTGTGCACTTATTATATATATCATATGTATTGATGGTTATGATGATATTGATACCCATCAAGGCCGAATGATATTGTTAAGATGATATTGATACCCGACAAGGTCAGAGGATAATGTTATGATGATATTGATACCCAACAAGGCCAGAGGATACTATTATGATGATATTGATTCCCCGCAAGGTCGGAGGATACTGTGATGTTGATATTGATACCCGACAAGGCCAGAGGATATTGTTGTGACGATATTGATACCAAGCAAGTACGGAGGATATTGTTATTATGATATTGATACCGACAAAGTTAGAGG